>CM038143.1:504451980-504795444 GCA_021437245.1 Aegilops speltoides
AAAAATGAAAAATAATTTTCTTTTACAGAAAAGCTAGAAACTCTATTTGACAACATTGTTTGTAATGGCAATATGCACCTGTATTTTGATTTGGTCATAGTATAATAAATTATGCAGTGGATATGGCCATCACCTTGGTCATTTGACTTGAAAGTCATGAAAGTTCTTACACGATAGCCTGTTTTGTGAAGGAATCATTTTCAAATTAGTTATATTGAAAGTTTGGTATTTTTCCTCGCAACTAGTACACATAAAAGGACTCCATGCGAAAAGATTGCATTTTCTAAACTTGTATTCCTTTTCTTTTATTTTTTTCTAAAACGGGGTGAAAATGGTCGACATGGCTATTCATCACAAGGGGTTGAATCTCTGAAAGTTCTAAGTGATTGCCCCATATAATGACTACTTGTGTACCTAAAAATATATTTTGCTAATTTTTGTGACTGAGCTATCACACACTTGCAGTTCAATTTTTAATTACTTTCGGGAAATTGACGTAAAGCCATTTAAATGTGCGAAGGTAGCTAGAAAACTAGAAAATCCATGAAACTTGGGAATTGTGCCTAAAATATGGTCTGTTTACTGTGATAATTGGAGTGGCGTCATTTTGCACCTTGGTTTTTGTACTTCCTTCACAAAAAACACCCATATTGACACTTAGAAAATGAAAATTGATTTTTTGTACAAAAAAGTAGGAAACTCTATTTGGCAACATTGTTTGTAGTGTCAAGATGCCGAGGACGAGGACGGGGATGGCGGCGGGGACGGGGCGGTGCCCGGGGTGGATGCGGAGGCGACAACGACGGGGGCTTCGACGGAGGCGACGGGGACGGGGACGGGGACGATGTCGGGGACGAGGACGGCGGCTGTGATGCCTAATCATGCACGCAAACGTGTACGATCAAGATCAGGGACTCACGGAAAGATATCACAACACAACTCTAAAAACATAAATAAGTCACACAACATCATATTACAAGCCAGGGGCCTCGAGGACTCGAATACAAGTGCTCGATCATAAATGAGTCAGCGGAAGCAACAATATCTGAGTACAGACATAAGTTAATCATGTTGCCATAAGATGGCTAGCACAAACTGGGATACAGATCGAAAGAGGCGCATGCCTCCTGCCTGGGATCCTGGGCTCCAACGTCTGGTTGCGGCAACCGAGAAGAAAGGAAAGAGGGGGAAAAGAGGGAGCAAACTAACCGTGAGTACTCATCCAAAGTACACGCAAGCAAGGATCTACACTACATATGCATGGGTATATGTGTAAAGAGGCAATATCGATGGACTGAACTGCAGAATGCCAGAATAAGAGGGGGATAGCTAGTCCTATCGAAGACTACGCTTCTCGCAGCCTCCGCCTTGCACATGTAGAAGAGAGTAGATTGAAGTCCTCCAAGTAGCATCGCATAGCATAATCCTACCCGGCGATCCTCCCCTCTTGTCACCCTGTGGGAAAGCGATCACCGGGTTGTCTCTGGAACTTGTCTGGGTGTGTTTTATTAAGTATCCGGTTCTAGTTGTCATAAGATCAAGGTACAACTCGGGTCGCCCTTTACCGAGGGACACGACTATTCAATAGATCAACTTCCCGCAGGGTGCACCACATAACCCAACACGCCGATCCTCCGGCCGGAGACACTTTCCGGTCATGCCCAGCCTCGGAAGATCAACACGCCGCAGCCCCACCTAGGCACAACAGAGAGGTCAAGACGCCGGTCTAACTCCTATGGCGCAGGATCGGGCCCATTGCCCATTGCACACACCGCACGCTAGTAGGGCGACCGAAGCGCACCTAGCCTCCCTAATACAAGAGCAGGCGTTCCAGTCCAATCCGGCGCGCGCCGCTCATTCGCTGACGTCAAGAAGGCTTCGGCTAATACCACGACGTCGAGTGCCCATAACTGTTCCCACGTAGTTGGTTAGTGCGTATAGGCCAGTGGCCAGACTAAAATCAAATACCAAGATCTCGTTAAGCGTGTTATTATGAAGTAATCGCGAATGCCGACCAGGGCCAGGCCCACCTCTCGCCTAGGTGGTCTCAACCTGCCCTGTCGCTCCGCCATAAAGATCCACACAGAGGGCCGTCGGGACAAATGTCCTTTCAGCCCCCAATCCGTGAATCACTCGCGGGTACTCTACGAGTCGACCCGACTTTAGTCACCATCCGTATAGTATGTATGTATGTATAGAATATACCCATGATCACCTCTCGAGTGATCACGGCTCGACAGTATAGCAAGGCAGACTGACAAGAATGTAGGGCCACTAATGATAAACTATCATCCTATACTAAGTGTTTAGGATTGCACGTAAGGTATCAACAGATGTAGCAACAATGACAGGCTATGCAACAAAATAAGGTCAATCAAAATAGTAACATGCTATACTACTCTAATGCAAGCAGTAGAGAGAAGAATAGGCGATATCTGGTGATCAAGGGGGGGCTTGCCTGGTTGCTCTGGCAAGAAGGAAGGGTCGTCAACTCCGTAGTCGTACTGGGTAGCAGCAGCGTCAGTCTCGTAGTCTACCGGAGAGAAGAGGGGGAAGAAACAATAAATACAGTGCAAACATAAGCATGACGGTGCATGACATGACAATGAGCGGTGCTAGGTGTGCCCTAATGTGGTAGTAGGTGATATAGGAGAAAGGGGGAAACATCCGGGAAAGTATCCCCGGGGTTTCGCGGTTTCGGACAGATGAACCGGAGGTGAAAAGTTGCAGGTTCGCTATGCTAAGGACGCGTGGTGGACGAACGGGCTGCGTATTCGGATGCGTCTCGTCGTTCTGAGCAACTTTCATGTACAGAGTTTTTCCATCCGAGCTATGATTTATTTTCTATGTTTTTCTAAATTTTAATCATTTTAGAATTTATTTAATTATTTAATTCTAACATTATCCAGAATAGTGTCTGCTGATGTCATCATGATGCAATGCTAAGGTCATCAGTCAATAGTGTGGTTGACTGGGTCAAATCTGACCAGTGGGTCTAGTGGGACCCACCTGTCATTGCGATAGAGGTGAACTAGGATTTGTTTTAAACTAATTAGAATTAACTAAGTGTGGGCCCCATTAGCCAGTGACTAATTTGCCCAGATTAATTAATTTAACTAATTTAATTAGCTTATAGGGTGGGGGCCACTGGTCAGCTGCTGGGACCAGCCCAGTCAGCAAGTTGACCACGATCAACAGGTCAGCTGGGCCCTTGGGGCCACCAGGAAATTACCCAGATGAGCCCCAGCAGCAAGCCACGTCGGCGGGCGGCGGAGATTCTCTGTCGGCGACCGAAAACGCGGTGGAGGGGTGCGGACCTCGCCGGAATCGCGCCATGGCGCAAGTATGGGGGCGCGGGTGGGCTCTTTCGAATGCCCGCGCCGTGGTGCATTGAACGGAGTCGGTGGCTTCGCCGGAGGAGGGCCGCATCGTCGGCGTCGACAAGCGGAGAGGACAGCGGGGCTCGGGCGAGTTCGATGATGGGGCTGCGGGGCACGGTTCGCTGCGGGGCTAGGTGCGTTCGAACGCACGCGACAACATGCGTCGAACGGTAGCGATACCGTGGCCGGATATGATATGTAGCCACGGCAGCGAGCGGCGCGGCAGACGCCGGCGTTCGACCGCGAGAGGGAAAGGCGATGCTGTGTGTTGGCAAGCACTCAAAATGGCCAGGAGGCCTCTACGTCCGCGTGCGAGCACAGCGGGCACGAGCCCAGGACCAAATGGTCACCGGACGACTGCCGGTGACGAGCGCGTGCGGCGACGCGCTCGGGCAAGTTGGGGGTGGCGCGTATAGCTAGCGGACGGCGTCGAGAGAGAGGGGGGAGGAAGCGGGGGCTCACCGAGCGGCACACACGATGGCCCTTGGGGGTTTAGTAGCAGCAGAGGGCGTCGCCGGAGTTGGTGAAGAGCGGCGGCGAAGCTCGTCGGAGCAGAGGAGGAAGACGGCGGTGTTGTGGACGCTGCGGTGGCCCCGAACTCCAACGAGTTGCACCAGTCGAAGCAGCGGATGATGGCGGCCCTCGAAGACACAGTGGGGCGGCAAGGTGGGCACGGTGGTCATGGCTAGGCCGGAGCCATGGCGGCGGTGGTGCACGAATGCGGTGGGAAGGAGAAGCAGCGCGGTGGATCTAAGGGGAGGGGAGGCGCAGGGACCGAGAGGGAGAGCGGGGGTGAGTGGGAGGAGGAACCGAGGAGGCGGGGGGCATGGCGGCCTTATCCCCTCCCAGCATCGGTGACGGCGAGGTGGTTCGGCGGGGACACGCCCCTGTTCTGACCCTGGTCGGGGGGAACATGGAAGGGGGACGGGGGGTGTGGGCTAGCCCGGATGGGCGGGTTGGGCTGGCCGGCTGGCGGCTAGCTGGGCCAGTTGGCCCAGGGGGTTGGGGGGTTCCTTTTGTCTTTAGTTTTGTTAGGTTAGGTTTTTCTTTTTTTCTTTTATTTATTTCCTTTGCTGTTTAAATTCAATTTAAAATATTTAGGCACTTTCTAAAGGTGAGTTTCCTCCACTATTATTACCTGTGCAATATCTAGCACCAACCGAACAATTTTGTTTCAAAGTTTGAAAACTTTGGTGGTTTGCTATATTTTGAATTTGATTTTTGAACTGGTTTGAACTAACCAGAAATTAGCAACAGTAACGGAGGTGACATGGCATCATTAGCAGAGTTTCACTGTAGCTTAATTATCTGGGCGTTAAAAATCTCCTCCACTACAAGAAATCTCGTCCCGAGATTTAGGAGGTAGAAGGAAGCAATGCGGGGTGTTCATCACGCAGGCGATCCTCACGTTCCCAAGTGGCTTCGTCTTCAGAGTGATGCGGCCACTGAACTTTGAGGAATTTGATCGCCTTCTGACATGTGCGGCATTCAACTTGGTCGAGAATGCGGACCGGATGCTCTTTATTTGAGAGGTCCTGTTGCAACTCAAGCACTTCATGATCCACAGCTCGGATTGGGTCCTTGAAGCAACGACGGAGTTGTGACACATGGAACACATCGTGAACCTGAGACAGGTTCAGCGGAAGCTCCAGTTGGTATGCCACTTTTCCACGCCTTTCCAGAATAGTGAAAGGACCAATATAGCGAGGAGCTAGCTTGCCCTTGATCCCGAAGCGGTGAGCACCCTTCATTGGTGTGACTCGAAGGTAAGCCTTTTCGCCAGGTTGATAGACCATGTCCTTATGATGACGGTCATACTGACTCTTCTGAAGTGACTGAGCAGTCTTGAGATTCTCGCGAATAATGCGGACTTGTTCTTCGGCATGTTGAATAATATCCAGACTGAAGAGTGGATGTTCCCCAGTTTCTGACCAGTTCAGAGGGGTTCGGCACTTTCGTCCATATAACACTTTGAAGGGGGCCATCTTCAGACTAGCTTGATAGCTATTATTATAAGAGAACTCAGCATACGGGAGAGATTCCTCCCATTTCTTGCTGAAGGAAATAACACAAGATCGAAGCATGTCTTCGAGAACTTGGTTGACGCGTTCAACTTGCCCTTGCGACTGAGGATGAAAAGTAGTGCGAAAAGACAAATGAGTCCCCATAGCTTCTTGGAAACTTGCCCAGAATCTTGAAATGAATAAACTGCCACGGTCTGGATTGATTACCAATGGAATACCGTGAAGTGAGACAATTCTGTACATGTAGAGGGTTGCCAGCTGACTAGCAGTGATAGTTTCTTTGACAGCCAGAAAAAGCGCAACTTTGGAAAGCCGGTCAATGACGACAAGAGTAGCATCATTACCTTTCTGCGATTTGGGAAATCTAGTGATGAAGTCCATTTCAACATGGTCCCATTTCCATTCACGAATAGAGATAGGTTGCAGAGTTCCAGCAGGCCTTTGATGCTCTGCTTTGATACGACGACAAACGTCATACTCAGCAACATCACGAGCAATATCTCGCTTCATATTAGACCACCAGAATCTCTGATGAATGTCTTGGTACATCTTGGTACTACCGGGATGAATAGACAAAGGTGTATCATGAGCTTCTTTCATAACCGCCTGAGTCTTATCCAGGTTATCTTTTGAAGGGACCACTAGGCGACCTTTAAAGAACAAAGTGCCAGTATCATCAATAGTGAAGAACGAGGGCTTTCCTTCTTCATGGTAGCGCTTAATCTTGATGATACTGGCATACTTTTGCTTGAGAGTTCTTTTGAAGGGACCACTAGAGTTCCTGCTTGAGAGTCATACTTTTACAGCGTCTTGATGCTTTCCACGAGATCCGGTATAGCAACCAGGGTATTGAGATAACCCTGTGAAACAACGTGGAGGTTCATTTTTGCGGCTCTCAGGAGGAGGGGGAGTGAGAGCACCAAGAGGAACAATATGGAGGTTCAGCTTTCTGAATTCTTCAACAAGCAAGGGCTGAACTTTGTGAACCTAGAGGTGGTTGCAGTATGACTTGCGGCTCAAGCGCATCAGCCATTACATTAGCCTTTCCTGGGGTATACGAAATACCCAAGTTAAAATCTACAACAATCTCCATCCATCTCTGCTAATGGAGGTTCAGGTCTGGTTGAGTAAACAGATTCTTCAGACTTTGGTGATCGGTGAAGATCTCGCAACGATTACCGAGAAGGTAATGTTGCCACTGTTTTAGTGCATGGATAACAGCAGCAAGCTCGAGGCCGTGAAATGGATAGTTCTCTTCGTGAGGGCGCAACTGACAAGAGGCATATGCAATCACTTTGCGCTCTTGCATTAGGACAGCGCCTAAGCCTTAACGTGAAGCATCACAATAAATGATGAAGTCCTTAGTATCTGGAGGACCAAGCACTGGGGCAGAAGTCAACTTGTCTTTGAGCGCCTGGAAACTTTCCTGACACTTTTCTGTCCACTGAAACTTGACGCCCTTATGAAGCAGGTTAGTCAGAGGTCTAGCGATCTTGGAGAAGTTCTCGACGAATCGACGGCAATAGCTGGCGAGTCCGAGAAAACTTCTGACTTGCTTGACATTCTTCGGAGGAGTCCAATCGAGAATAGCCTGAACTCGCTCGGGGTTGACGGCAATACCATCCTTGGAGATGACATGCCCAAGGAAGGTTAGTTCGGGAAGCCAGAATTCACACATGGAGAACTTGGCATGGAGCTGATGCTCTCTAAGCTTTTCCAGAACCAGACGAAGATGTTCAGCATGTTCTTCTTCATTCTTGGAATAGACAACGATATCATCCAGATAAACCACGACAAAATTGTCGAGGTATTCCATAAAGATATAGTTCATCAAACAAGAGAAGGTGGCTGGAGCATTGGTTAATCCAAAATACATGACGGTGTACTCGTATGAATCATAGTGAGTCACAAATGCGGTCTTCGGGATATCTTCTTCACGGACACGGATCTGGTGGTAACCCAACCTCAAGTCGAGTTTAGAGAACACCGACGAACCAGCCAGTTGATCATACAAATCATTGACCCGAGGAAGAGGATATTTATTCTGAATGGTAGCCTGGTTAACAGGGCGACAGTCTTGGACTAATCGGTTTGTCCCATCCTTCTTGACAAAGAGAGAAGGTGCTCCCCAAGGAGAGCAACTTGGGCGAATGAAACCACTTCGTAGAGACTTGTCGATTTCCTCCTTAAGCTCAATGAGTTCATGCGGCGGCATCTTGTAGGGTCGTTTGGCTATAGGAGTGGCGCCTGGTTTTAAGTCGATGATGAATTCGACAGCTCTAGCAGGGGGAATCCCTGGAAGTTCTTCAGGAAAGACGTCTTGGAATTCGCGAATGACAGGAATGTTTTCAATGCCTTCGAGGGGTGCAGCGTTCAAAGCGTTCAAGGCATAAAGCCTTGTCTCAGCATTCTGAACTAGACGAGCATCGTAGCTAATTATTTCATCAGAAGGGTGTAGCAGATGGACGGTCTTAGTGGCGCAAACTATAGAAGCAGTATGTGCCTTTAACCAATTCATTCCTAGAATGAGATCAATGCTACAGGACTTCAATACAATGGGAGAGACAAGGAATTCCAGTCCTTTGATTTCAACGGGGACGTCGTTGCAAATCATGGAGGTCCTACATTGGCCCACATGGGTGTGTACTAATAGCGAAGCGTTCATGTCTTCGCTTTCAATGCCATACATGAATGCAAAATCTTCTGACATGAATGAATGTGATGCTCCTGTATCAAATAAAATGGATGCTGGTACTGAATTTACGAGGAGTGTACCCATCATAGTAGCAGGCTGGTCTTGAGCTTCGTTCATATCAACGTGGTTGGAATGAACACGACCATAAGACTTGGCATTGTTGTTACGGGGCTGGTTGTTACCGCGGCCAGCTGCTGGAAGGGCCAGTTGATTCTGGTTCTAGTTGCATTCCCTAGCGCGGTGTCCTGGCTGACCACACCTGAAGCACAGACCATTATTGGAAGTGGGAGTAGGAGCTCGGGGTGGTGGAGCTGGAAGTCTTGGCTGCCTAGATGGTGGAGGAGGCAGACGTGGTGCAGCATAGGACTGCCTTGGAGCAGGTGCAGTTGGTTAGTACATGCTGTTGGGAATCCAGATCCTACGCTTCTGCGAGGACGGGCCCGAAGATGAGCCGGTGTCACAGTTGCACCTGTGGGAGCTCTGGTGTTTCTGCAGACCAGTTTCAACATTGATGGCCTTGTTCACCAAGGTGGTGAAATCGGCAAAGTCATGCACTAGCAATGCGATCTTGATGTCAGCTTGTAGTCCATCACGGAACTTCTCCTGTCTGCGTGCATCAGTTGCAATGTCTTCTTCAGCATAGCGGGATAAGTCCAGAAACTCCCGGTGATAAGCTTTCATAGTTTTGTTGCCCTGGGTGAGATTGCGGAACTCACGCTTCTTCCTGTCCATGATCCCCTGAGGAATGAAGCGGGCGCGGAATGCAGCTTGAAAGTCTGGCCAAGTGATGATCGTTCCAACTGGCAGAGTACGCCTGTGGCTGTCCCACCATTGAGCTGCCGGTCCCTTCAGGAAGAAGGAAGCAAAGGTGACGTAGCTGGCAGGGGCTACATCAACAGACTCTATCTCATAGGTGATGTCACGGAGCCTGTCATCAGCATCCAGAGGTTGAGTTGAGCTGCGGTAGATGGTTGGGTTGAGATGCATGAAATCCTGCAGAGTTACTAGGTTTGGCTGTTGATTCACATTGGGATAAGGAAACTGAGCCAACATATTCTCCATGAACTGACGGTTCAGCTCGGACTGTTGGATCATACCAGCCATGTACTCAGGCGGTGGTGGGGCGTTGCCGCCACGACCACGACCACCTGGCCTAACCATCTTGCTAATATATAACAGGGGTAGTTAAACATTGAGAAATTTGCATAGACAAGAATCATTCATGATGAAACATGCATAATGAAATGAGCACGACAGATACTACATAGTAGTCGGCATAACTTACAAAAGGGGTCGGACATAGAGTTCAATACACAGAGTTCAGTACATAGACTAAGTCATCATAGGCGGCACGCAGGCTCGCGATGAATGCATCTAATACTAATAAGCAAGACAACATCAGTCCCAGGAGGAACTGTGGAGGTAGTCGTAGCCTAACAGCTGGTAGTGAGGCAACGGATAGTCCTCCACGTCAGTGGCCTGGGGCCACAGATACTCTGGTGTAGAACCCGACGCTCAGGTGGCAGAAGAGGACCAAGTGCGGGAGCGTAGCCTCCCACCTCTGGCTAACCGACACCATGGGGCATCACGGTCCTGGCTGGTAGATCGCAGAACGCGGTAGCTGTCTAGATCGAACAAAGGGGTGAAACAACATCAGAGCCCAGTATAGGTGCTGACGAGTGGTGTACAACTCGTGGCGAAGAGCTCGGTTAGCTTGGTCCAACCCATTAGCATGTAGAACCAGGCTCTGATGGTGGAAGGGCTCTCGGGTGACGGTGGAGTAGGCAGCAGTGTAGTATCCCTCCACACCAACGTCAGATGCGATAGCAATGTGCCTGAAAGGGGAAGTGTCCAACGCCCGATACTCTCCACGAAGACGTGTCAGAGCAGCATAGGCAGCATCGTGAACTGCCATCTCGATGGTCACTCCAACACATGAGCGGTGTGCAGCACAGTAGTGGAGTCATTGATACGTCTCCAACGTATCTATAATTTTTTATTGTTCCATGCTATTATATTACCCCTTTTGGATGTTTATGGGCTTTATTTTACATATTTATATCATTTTTGGGACTAGCCTACTAACCGGAGGCCCAGCCCGTATTGCTGTTTTTTTCCTATTTCAGTATTTCAAAGAAAAGGAATATCAAACGGAGTCCAAACGGAATGAAACCTTCGGGAGCGTGATTTTTGGAATGAACGTGATCCAGAGGACTTGGAGTGCAAGTCAAGAAGCAATCAAGGCGGCCAGGAGATAGGAGGGTGCGCCCACCCCTCCTAGGCGCGCCCCTGTCTCCTGGACCCCTCGAGCAGCCACCGACGTACTTCTTCCTCCTATATATACCTACGTACCCCGAAAACATCCAGGGAGCCAACGAAAAACAATTTCCACCGTCGTAACCTTCTGTATCCGCGAGATCCCATCTTGGAGCCTTCGTCGGCGCTCCGCCGGAGGGGGAATCGACCACGGAGGGCTTCTACATCAACACCATAGCCCCTCCGATGAGTTGTGAGTAGTTTACCACAGACCTCCGGGTCCATAGTTATTAGCTAGATAGCTTCTTCTCTCTTTTTGGATCTCAATACAATGTTCTCCACCTCTCTTGTGGAGATCTATTTGATGTAACTCTTTTTGCGGTGTGTTTGTCGAGATCCGATGAATTGTGTGTTTATGATCAAGTTTATCTATGAGAAATATTTGAATCTTCTTTGAATTCTTTTATGTATGATTGAGTTATCTTTGCAAGTCTCTTCAAAATATCAGTTTGGTTTGGCCTACTAGATTGATACCTTGGTTCTCAAAAACTGTGGGAAATACTTACGCTACTATTGTTGCATCACCCTTTCCTCTTCAAGGAAAACCAACGCAAGCTCAATATGTAGCAAGAAGGATTTTTGGTGCCATTGCCGGGGAGGTCTTCTCTCAAGTCAAGACATACCAAGTACCCATCACAAACTCATCTCCCTCGCATTACATTATTTGCCATTTGCCTCTTGTTTTCCTCTCCCCCACTTCACCCTTGTCGTTTTATTTTCCCTCTCTTTCCCAATCTCTTCTCTCTTTTGCTTGCCCTTTCGTTTCCTCGTTTGGTTGGAGTAAATGCTTATTTATCGCTAAAAAGAACCTAAGATCTATGGATCCTCATCCGCTTGCTAATCTTTTTGAGAGATCCAATTATGATGAACCAATTGCTAGTGAGTTTTGTGCACTAGATTATCTTTATAAAGCTTTGCTTGAAATTTGTGAATCTGAAAATCATGATGAAGAAATTTATGAAGAGATTCACGATAACTCTTTGAATAAAAAGCATGATTGCAATGATTTTACTATAAATTCTCTTGATGTCAATTGTGCTAATAATATGCAAAACCCTTAGCTTGGGGATGCTAGTTTTTCTATGTCTACTACTTGTTGCAATAATCATGATTGGGGTGATTCTTCTTATGATCTTGAGAATTTATTTAAGACCCAAGATGAATATGAGATTGATAATAGTGTTTGCAGTATTATTGAAAGTGGATTTGGAAGAGTGTCAACTTTAGATCCCACATATTTGGATAATGTTCAATCTTATGAAATTTTTGAGAAAAGTGGGTTTGGAGTGGTCATGACTTTAGTTAATGATAATCCCACTATTTTGGAAGAGTGTCAACTTTGCTTGCATGTGGATCGTGTTGAGAATGTGTTAAGTGATAGCTATTTTGTTGAATTTGCCTATGATCCTACATGTAATTATTATGAGAGAGGAAAATATGGTTGTAGAAATTTTTATCTTACTAAATTACCTCTCGTCATGCTGAGATTGCTATTGTCTCTTTCTTCTTCCTTGCATATGCTAGCTTTTGCTTGCCTTGCAAAATTGTTTGCTTATAATATGCCTATGCATAGGAAGTATGTTAGACTTAGATGTGTTTTGTCACATGTTTCATGATGCTTTCTTTGCGCTTCCATTCTTGTCTTTCATGTGAGCATCATTAAAATTATCAATGCCTAGCTAAAAGGCTTTAAAGAAAAGCGCTTGTTGGGAGACAACCCAATATTTTTCCTTGCGGTTATTTAATTAATTTTGCATCTACCTTCTTTTTAGATGTGTTTTTATGTTTTTAATTAGTGTTTGTGCCACGTAGAACCTATAGGATAACCTATGATGATAGTTAAATTGATTCTGCTGAAAAACAGAAACTTTGCACACACGAAATTAGTTTTGTTAAATCACAGAAACGTGATTTGCGTTGATTCGTTTTTCTGCTGATCAACAGATAAATTTTACAGGACTTCCTATTTTGGTAGGATTTTTAGAGTTCCATAAGTTTGTGTTAGTTACAGATTGCTACAGACTGTTCTGTTTTTGACTGATTCTGTTTTTCGTGTGTTGTTTGCTTATTTTGATGCATCTATGGCTAGTATTAAGTGGTATGAACCATAGAGAACTTGGAATACAGTAGGTTTAACACCAAAATAAATAAATAATGAGTTCATTACAGTACCTTATGTGGTGGTTTTGGTTTCTTTCACTAACAGAGCTTATAAGATTTCCTGTTGAGTTTTGTGTTGTGAAGTTTTCAAGTTTTGGGTAAAGCTTTGATGGACTATGGAATAAGGAGTGTCAAGAGCGTAAGCTTGGGGATGCCCATGGCACCCCAATATATTCAAGAATAGCTAAAAGCCTAAGCTTGGGGATGCCCCGGGAAGGCATCCCCTCTTTTGTCTTTGTTCATTGGTAACTTTACTTGGAGATATATTTTTATTCGCCACATGATATGTGTTTTGCTTGGAGCATCGTGCATTATATTAGTCTTTGCTTTTTAGTTTACCACAATCATCCTGACTGTAGACAACTTTTGGGAGAATCCTACTTGATTGAATTTGTTAGAATATGCTATGTGCTTCACTTATATCTTTTGAGCTTGATAGTTTTTGCTCTAGTGCTTCACTTATATCTTTTAGAGCACGGCGGTGGCTTAATTTTGTAGAAATTGCTAGTCTCTCATGCTTCACTTATATTATTTTGAGAGTCTTTTAGAATAGCATGGTATTTTCTATGGTTATAAATTGGTCCTAGAATGGTAGGCATCCAAGTTGGGTATAATAAAAACTATCATAGGAAGTGAATTGGATGCTATGATCAATTTGATACTTGATAATTGTCTTTGAGATATGGAGGTAGTGATATTAAAGTCATGCTAGTTGGGTGATTATGAATTTAAAGAATTCTTGTGTTGAAGTTAGCAAGTCCTGTAGCATGCACGTATGGTTAAAGTTGTGTAACAAATTTGAAACATGAAGTGTACCTGGCTTGTGCATCCTTATGAGTGGCGGTCGGGGACGAGCGATGGTCTTTTCCTACCAATCTATCCCTCTAGGAGCATGCGTGTAGTTATTAATTATTGATGACTTCTAAATTTTTGCAATAAGTATATGAGTTATTTTGACTAATGTTGAGTCCATGGATTATACGCACTTTTACCTTTCCACCATTGCTAGCCCCTTCGGTACCGTGCATTGCCCTTTCTCACCTTGAGAGTTGGTGCAAACTTCGCCGGTGCATCCAAACCCCATGATATGATACGCTCTATCACACATAAACCTCCTTATATCTTCCTCAAAACAGCCACCACACCTACCTATTATGGCATTTCCATAGCCATTCCGAGATATATTGCCATGCAACTTTCCACCGTTCCGTTCATCATCATCATGACATACTTTACTTTTGTCATATTGCCATTGCATGATCATGAAGTTGACATCGTATTTGTGGCAAAGCCATCATGCATAATTTTTCATACATGTCACTCTTGATTCATTGCACCATCCCGGTACACCGCCGGAGGCATTCATATAGAGTCATATCTTGTTCTAGTTTCGAGTTGTAATTCGTATGTTGTAATCAATGAAAGTGTGATGATCATCATTATTAGAGCATTGCCCACAAAAGAAAAAAAAGAAAAAAAAGGCCAAAAGAAAAAATGCCAAAGAAAAAAAGAAAAAAAGGAAAATAAATAAAAAGGGGCAATGTTACTATCTCCTTTTCCACGCTTGTGCTTCAAAGTAGCACCTTGTTCTTCATGTAGTGGAGTCTCATATATTGTGCTTCAAAGTAGCACCATGTTTTTCATATAGAGAGTCTCATATGTTGTCACTTTCATATACTAGTGGGAATTTTTCATTATAGAACTTGGCTTGTATATTCCTACGATGGGATTCCTCAAATGCCCTAGGTCTTCGTGAGCAAGCAAGTTGGATGCACACCCACTAGTTTTCTTTTGTTGAGCATTCATTTATAGCTCTAGTGCATCCGTTGCATGGCAATCCCTACTCCTCATGTTGACATCAATTGATGGGCATCTCCATAGCCCGTTGATTATCCTCGTCAATGTGAGACTTTCTCCTTTTTTGTCTTCTCCACACAATCCCCATTATCATATTCTATTCTACCCATAGTGCTATATCCATGGCTCAGGCTCATGTATTGCGTGAAGGTTGAAAAAGTTTGAGATTATTTAAGTACGAAACAATTGCTTGGCTTGTCATCGGGGGTGTAGAATTTGGGAACATCTTTGTGTGACGAAAATGAAGCATAGCCTAACTATATGATTTTGTAGGGATGAACTTTCTTTAGCCAAGTTATTTTGAGAAGACATGATTCCTTTGATTAGTATGCTTGAAGTATTACTATTTCTTTTGTCAATATGAACTTTTTTTTGAATCATTTGGATCTGAACATTCATGCCACAATAAAGAAAATTACATTGAGAATTATGCTAGGTAGCATTCCACATCAAAAATTCTGTTTTTATCATTTACCTAGTCGAGGATGAGCAGGAATTAAGCTTGGGGATGCTTGATACGTCTCCAATGTATCTATAATTTTTTATTGTTCCATGCTATTATATTACCCCTTTTGGATGTTTATGGGCTTTATTTTACATATTTATATCATTTTTGGGACTAACCTACTAAGCGGAGGCCCAGCCCGTATTGCTATTTTTTTGCCTATTTCACTATTTCGAAGAAAAGGAATATCAAATGGAGTCCAAATGGAATGAAACCTTCGGGAGCATCATTTTTGGAACGAACGTGATCCAGAGGACTTGGAGTGCAAGTCAAGAAGCAATCGAGGCGGCCAAGAGATAGGAGGGCGCGCCCACCCCTCCTGGGCGCACCCCTGTCTCCTGGGCCCCTCGAGTGGCCACTGACGTACTTCTTCCTCCTATATATACTTACATACCCCAAAAACATCCAGGGAGCCAACGAAAAACAATTTCCACCGTCGTAACCTTATGTATCCGCGAGATCCCATCTTGGAGCCTTCGCCGGCGCTCCGCCGGAGGGGGAATCGACCATGGAGGGCTTCTACATCAACACCATAGCCCCTCTGATGAGTTGTGAGTAGTTTACCACAGACCTTCAGGTCCATAGTTATTAGCTAGATGGCATATTCTCTCTTTTTGGATCTCAATACAATGTTCTCCCCCTCTCTTGTGGAGATCTGTTCGATGTAACTCTTTTCGCAGTGTGTTTGTCGAGATCTGATGAATTGTGGGTTTATGATCAAGTTTATCTATGAGAAATATTTGAATGTTCTCTGAATTATTTTATGTATGATTGAGTTATCTTTGCAAGTCTCTTCGAATTATCAGTTTGGTTTGGCCTACTAGATTGATCTTTCTTGCCATGGGAGAAGTGCTTAGCTTTGGGTTCAATATTGCGGTGTCCTTACCCAAAGGATGTAAAGGGTTGCAAGGCACGTATTGTATTGTTGCCATCGAGGATAAAAGATGGGGTTTATATCATATTGCTTGAGTTTATCCTCTACATCATGTCATCTTTCTTAATGCGTTACTCTGTTCTTATGAACTTAATACTCTAGATGCATCTTTGGATAGCGATCGATGTGTGGAGTAATAGTAGTAGATGCAGGCAGGAGTCGGTCTACTTGTCACGGACGTGATGCCTATATACATGATCATGCCTAGATAATCTCATAATTATTTGCTTTTCTATCAATTTCTTGACAGTAAATTGTTCACCCACCGTAATACTTATGCTATCTTGAGAGAAGCCACTAGTGAAACCTATGCCCCCCGAGTCTATCTTTTATCATATAAGCTTTCAATCTACTTTTATTTGCATCTTTACTTTTTGCATCTATATTATAAAATACCAAAAATATATTTATCTTATCATACTATATCTATCAGATCTCACTTTCGCGAAGTGGCGTGAAGGGATTGACAACCCCTTTATTGCGTTGGTTGCGAGTTCTTTGTTTGTTTGTGTAGATGCGTGGGACTTTTGAGGAGCCTCCTACTGGCTTGATACCTTGGTTCTCAAAAACTGAGGGAAATACTTACGCTACTATTGCTGCATCACCATTTCCTCTTCAAGGAAAACCAACACAAGCTCAAGACGTAGCAGTCATACTCCCGAGAGTAGAGGTGGACGATGGCACGGTACTGCTCCTAGTTAAAGTCCTGGAACTCCTCGTACACGGTGTCCTCAGGGTGCCAGCGATAACCCAGATAGGTCATCATCTCAGCTAGCACAACAGGTTATCCCGAGGCACCAATGGCTATCGTGTGGCGCACGACCTGCCTCGTGGGTTCCATCTGAAAACAAAGATGTTTCAATCGAGTCAAATGACAATCTGGGTATCATTCAAAATATTATCCTACAGAATAACTATGGCTTATCCAACTTTGGGGTGAATGTGGTAACGTGATCCTAATGTTAGAGTTTGTAAATTCGTTTAACCCGAGTAGGAGAGAGTTCAGAGCCCCAGAGTAAAGGTCGAGGAGTAAAAGATCCTAATACCACTCAATGGCAACGTGGGCCCGTAAGGCACACAACCATGTTAGTAAAAGTTTTGTAGTGACTAGACTCGACTTCGGCCAAGGAGTGTGGTAGGGGGATTCCTACAAGCAGTCGGCTCTGATACCAACTTGTGACGCCCCGATTCAATCATACACTAATCATGCACGCAAACGTGTACGATCAAGATCAGAGACTCATGGGAAGATATCACAACACAACTCTAAAAACATAAATAAGTCACACAGCATCATATTACAAGCCAAGGGCCTCGAGGGCTCGAATACAAGTGCTTGATCATAAACGAGTCAGCGGAAGCAACAATATCTGAGTACAGACATAAGTTAATCAAGTTGCCATAAGATGGGTAGCACAAACTGGGATACAGATCAAAAGAGGCGGAGGCCTCCTTCCTGAGATCCTCCTAAACTACTCCTGGTTGTTGTTAGCGGCCTGCACGTAGTAGTAGGCACCTCCAGTGTAGTAGGAGTCATCGTTGACGGTGGCGTCTGGATCCTGGGCTCCAACGTCTGGTTGCGGCAATCGAGAAGAAAGGAAAGAGGGGAAAAAGAGGGAGCAAAGCAACCGTGCATACTCATCCAAAGTACTCCCAAGCAAGGATCTACACTACATATGCATGGGTATATGTGTAAAGAGGCAATATCGATGGACTGAACTGCAGAATGCCAGAATAAGAGGGGGATAGCTAGTCCTATCGAAGACTACGCTTCTGGCAGCCTCCGTCTTGCAACATATAGAAGAGAGTAGGTTGAAGTCCTCCAAGTAGCATCGCATAGCATAATCCTACCCGACGATCCTCCCCTCGTCGCCCTGTGGGAAAGCGATCACCGAGTTTTCTCTAGAACTTGTCTGGGTGTGTTTTATTAAGTATCCGGTTCTACTTGTGATAAGGTCAAGGTACAACTCTGGGTCGTCCTTTTACCGAGGGACACGGCTATTTGAATAGATCAACTTCCCTGCAGGGGTGCACCACATAACCCAACACGCTCGATCCCTCTGGCCGGACACACTTTCCTGGGTCATGCCCGGCCTCGAAGATCAACATGTCCCAGCCCCACCTAGGCACAACAGAGAGGTCAGCACGCCGGTCTAACTCCTATGGCGCAGGGATCTGGGCCCATCGCCCATTGCACACCTGCATATTGCGAGGGCGGCCGGAAGCAGACCTAGCCTCCCTAATACAAGAGGAGGCATTCCAGTCCAATCCGGCGCGCGCCGCTCAGTCGCTGACGTCAAGAAGGCTTCGGCTGATACCACGACGTCGAGTGCCCATAATTGTTCCCGCGTAGTTGGTTAGTGCATATAGGCCAGTGGCCAGACTCAGATCAAATACCAAGATCTCGTTAAGAGTGTTATTATGAAGTAATCGCGAACGCCGACCAGCGCCAGGCCCAGCTCTCGCCTAGGTGGTCTCAACCTGCCCCGTCGCTCTGCCAAAAAGATCAACACAGAGGGCCGACGGGACAAATGTTCTTTCAACCCCAATCCGTGAATAACTCGCAAGTACTCTAAGAGCCGACCCGACTTTAGTCACCATCTGTATAGTATGTATGTATGTATGTATGTATGTATGTATGTATGTATGTATGTATGTATGTATGTATGTATGTATGTATGTATAGAATATACCCGTGATCACCTCCCGAGTGATCACGGCCCGACAGTATAGCAAGGCAGACTGATAAGAATGTAGGGCCACTAATGATAAACTAGCATCCTATACTAAGTATTTAGGATTGCAGGTAAGGTATCAGCAGATGTAGCAACAATGATAGGCTATGCAACAGAATAGGATCAATCGAAATAGTAACATGCTATACTACTCCAATGCAAGAAGTAGAGAGAAGAATAGGCGATATCTGGTGATCAAGGGGGGGGGGCTTTCCTAGTTGCTTTGGCAAGAAGGAGGGGTCGTCAACTCCATAGTCGTACTGGGTAGCAGCAGCGTCAGTCTCGTAGTCTACCGTGGTGAAGAGGGGAAGAAACAATAAATACAATGCAAACATAAGCATGACGGTGCATGACATGACAATGAGCGGTGCTAGATGTGCCCTAACGCGGTAGTAGGTGATAAAGGAGAAAGGGGAAAACATTCGGGAAAGGATCCCCGGGGTTTCGCAGTTTCGAACAGATGAACCGGAGGTGAAAAGTTGCAGGTTTGCTATGCTAGGGACGCATGGCGGACGAACGGGCTACGTACTCGGATTCGTCTCGTTGTTCTGAGCAACTTTCATGTACAAAGTTTTTCCATCCGAGTTACGGTTTATTTTCTAGGTTTTTCTAAAGTTTTAATCATTTTTTGAATTTATTTAATTATTTAATTCTAACATTATCCAGAATAGTGTCTGCTGATCTCATCATGATGCAATGCTAAGGTTATCAGTCAACAGTGTGGTTGACTGGGTCAAATCTGACCAGTGGGTCCAGTGAGACCCACCTGTCATTGAGACAGAGGTGAACTAGGATTTGTTTTAAACTAATTAGAATTAACTAAGAGTGGGCCCCATTAGTTAGTGACTAATTGTCCCAGATTAATTAATTTAACTAATTTAATTAGCTTATAGGGTGGGCGGGCAGTGGTCAGCTGCTGGGACCAGCCCAGTCAGCAAGTTGACCATGGTCAACAGGTCAGCCGGGCCCCTGGGGCCACCAGGTAGTTACCCAGATGAGCTCGAGCAGCAGGCCACATTGGCGGGTGGCGGAAATTCACCGCCAACGACCGAAAACGCGGCAGAGGGGCGTGGACCTCGCCGGAATTGCGCCATGGCGCAAGTATGGGGGCGTGGGTGGGATCTTTCGAACGCCCGCGCCGTTGCGCATTGGATGGAGTCGGTGGCTTCGCCGAAGGAGGGCCGCAGCGTCGCCGGCGACGAGCAGGGCGGGCGCCGGGGCTCGAGCGAGTTTGATGACGGGACTTAGGGGCACGTTCGTTACAGGGCTAGGCGCGTTCGAACGCACACGACAACGTGCGTCGAACGGTAGCGATACCGTGGCCGGAGATGATATGTAGCAACGGCGACGAGCGGTACGGCGGACGCTAGCATTCGGCCGCGAGAGGGAACGACGATGGGGTGTGTTGGCAAGCACTCAAAATGGCCAGGAGGCCTCTACGTGCGCGTGCGAGCACAACAGGCATGAGCCCGGGACCAAATGGTCACCGGACGGCTGCCGGTGACGAGCGCGTGCGGCGACGAGCTCGGGCAAGTTGGGGGCGGTGCGTATAGCTAGCGGACGGTGTCGAGAGAGAGAGAGAGGGGAGGTAGCGGGGGCTCACCAAGCGGCACACACTGTGGCCCTTGGGGGTTTAGTAGCAGCAAAGGGCGTTGCCGGAGTTGGTGAAGAGCGGTGGCGAAGCTCGTCGGAGCAGAGGAGGAAGACGGAGGTGTCGTGGACGTTGCGGTGGCCCCGAACTCCAACGGGTTGCACTAGTCGAAGCTACGGACAACAGCGGCCCTTGGAGACACAGTGTGGTGGCGAGGTGGGCATGGTGGCCGTGGCTAGGCCGGAGCCATGGCGGCGGTGGCGCTCGGATGCGATGGGAAGGAGAAGCAGCGAGGTGGATCTGAGGGGAGGAGAGGCGCAGGGACCGAGAGGGAAAGCGGGGGTGAGTGGGAGGAGGAACCGAGGAGGCAGGGGGCGTGGCGGCCTTATCCCCTCTCGGCGTCGGTGACGGCGAGGTGGTTGAGCGGGGACACGCCCCTGTTCCGACCCTGGTCGGGGGAACAAGGAAGGGGGGACGGGGGAGTGGGCTGGCCCGGATGGGCCGGTTGGGCTGGCCGGCTGTCGGCTAGCTGGGCCAGTTGGCCCAGGGGGTTGGGGGGGTCCTTTTGTCTTTAGTTTTGTTATGTTTATATTTTCCTTTTTGCTTTTATTTATTTCCTTTATTGTTTAAATTCAATTTAAAATATTTAAGCACTTTCTAAAATGAGTTTCCTCCACTATTATTACCTGTGCAATATCTGGCACCAACCGAACAATTTTGTTTCAAAGTTTGAAAACTTTGGTGGTTTGCTATATTTCGCATTTGATTTTTGAACTGGTTTGAACTAACCAGAGATTAGCAACAGTAACGGAGGTAACATGGCATCATTAGAGAGTTTCATTGTAGCTTAATTATCCGAGCGTTACAGCGGCGGTGGAGGCGGAGGCGACGGGGACGGGGACTTCGGCGATGGAGGCGAAGCTGACGGGGACTTCGATGGTGGGGGCAAAGGTGGAGGCGGTGGAGGCGGTGGAGGCGAGGACGATGGGGGCGGCGGCGCTTTAATGGGGATCGACTGTTGTGTGTGTGTGGGGGGGGGGCGGGTTAATTTAATCAATATCTCCTGCCGGGGGCGGCGGGGTAATTTCTGGCATTGGCCTACGCGGCCAACGCCATTGCTATCTGTTCCACATATTTTTTTACTTTTAATTATGTGTTAGACATATTATTTTTTATATTTATATAGATGTTTAGTTTATTATTTTATTGTTTTATTTTCCTGTTGTTAATTATATTGCTATTTTTACTAATTATTAGAGAACACCGACAAACATCGATCGATCTCATTAATCTAGTTTATTATCTCGGTTATCTTAGTTCACCAATGGAGTACTCGAGCAACTCACTCACGCACTTCTACACGAGATCAACCCATATCAATGTGTAGCAATATTTTATCCCTAACGCCTATGGATCACAATATACACACACATATATTAATGATCGTGAATTGTGCAAATTAGTAGAATTGATCAATATTGAGGTATTTTCTGTCATATTACCTTTCCACAGTTATCGCAGATATAGAACTCTAGCTCTGGATCACTTTGTGTGTGTGACATATGCTTATCAGTAGGGCGTCCACAACCGCAAAAAAGCAGCACAGGTGCCCTCGCTTGATTCCTGGCAGCTTTGACGCTGGTGGCATAGCTGCCGAATCATCGAAGAGACGTCGCGCTGCAGCGGGGTGATTCGCCAGATAGGGTTGGATGCATTGGCTGTGGTGAGCGCATGTCGTGTCAACGGGGCCAGATGAGAGCTGGGCCAAGGTGGCGGAATCCCAAACTTGCGACGCGCCCCGCCGACGTGGGTTCGAATGGGGGGCTCGTGCTGATTCGACAAGCTCCAGTGGGTGCATTATCACCAAAGCAGCTGACTAAGAGGGAGTAGAATTTTATGGAGAATGGAAGTGAATGTATTTGAGAACAATGCAAGGGGCTGCCAACACACATCTATATATAGGCACAACTTAGTGTTGGCGTTCCGGGTGAAGACACGATAGCACAAAATTAAGTATCTATGCCGTGTTTATAAATCGCACGACCTCAATATACTGCAACTGGTCACGACAACTGGGCCCATATAGTAGTGGCGTAGGAAGTATTGGCAACTGATGAGGATACAGACCTGGGGTAGGGTCATAGGCCTGTCCTATACGTCCTACCCAAGGTCACTACCCTAGAAGATGAGAAGTCCAAGAGGCAACAAGAGACCCCCCCAGTCAAGGATGTCGAGTGCAATCCACTCGACAATCATGTCACTCGGGAGTCCTCCTACCTATTGTCATTCGACCATCCAGAGAAACACTCGACCTACGGAAGACCAGGAGTCACTCAGTGTTAGAACGGATAGGCGTTCACTCCGTAGTATTTAAGGTCATTAACAGCACTTAAGGCTGGCGTTACCAGTAACGCCCCCACTTTATGTACATTAAGTCCCTTGTAATGGAGGGAGACTGGGGTCCTGGCATACTCTATATAAGCCGCCCCCTCCTCTGCCACAAGGGTTCGCAGCCCCTGTAACATCACACATATAATCCAATCGACCGTCCCTGGGCACCGAGACGTAGGGCTATTACTTCCACCGAGAAGGGCCTGAACTCGTAAAACTCGTGTGTACACCTTCACCATAGCTAAGATCTTGCCTCTCCATACTTACCCCCCTTTCTATTGTCAGCCTTAGAACCACGACAGTTGGTGCCCACCATGGGGCCGGTGTCTTAGAGACTTGTTGGTGAAGTTGCAAGTTCTTTCGATCATCATCATCATCATGGTTTCTGGAGGCGGATTGGCTGAGGGCCGCGAGATCCATCTCGGCGCGCTCGTTTTCGTTGCTGACGACTCCGCGTGGCTTCAAGAAGCTCACCTTGACATTGAGGTGCTCCCCGTTCGAGGGGCGACGCACTTTCGTGCGTGCATTCGCTGTGTCCTTCTCTGGCAGGCGTCGACCCATTATCAGTCGGCTCCGATGGTGTCTTCCCTCCCCGCTGTTCGCCGCCGCAAGCGATCCGGTCGGTCGCGGCTTCAGCGGTGGGTGAAACACGTGGTGGCTTGGCGTTCGGTAACCCATCAAGTCACGGCAATCGAGCCCGACAAAACTCTCCACAGCATGTTCGATCTGTCGACTGGCTCCGTGGAGACCGCATCCGAGAGTGATAGCAGCGACCCTGCGGCTGAAGTCTTGATGGTCGACGGACCGCGTGGTACGCCTGGCATCCGCCATGAAGACGGCGAAGATGGTGGCGGTGATCCGTCACGCGTCCATGTGGAATACCACCCCGAGCCCCTCTCTTCGCAGCAGAGGGAAGAACTTCGTCGCCGCAACATGGATGCACTCGACACGCCCATCATTGGAGAAACCCCCGAGGCTCGGGCCTTGGAGGAGGCGCGCGTGGCTAATTTGGCTGAGCGCACTCGACTAGAGAACCTGCAGCGCTCTCTCGATGAGCGGGCTCGGTAGCGAGTCCCTGAGTCCAATCGACAACAACTTTTCCCGCCTCCACCTAAGGTATACCGTACTCCGATTCAGAACCTCACAGCTGCGGCCCGAATAGCACAGTCGATCCAACCTTCCCAATCGGAAGCTGGCAGAGGGTTGATACAGATCCGGGCCTTGCTCCGGGCAGCAGGAGAGCAGAACGCAACAGTGTCTCATTCGCGGAATAGGATTCACAGCAAATCCGTGCTAGCAGATACAGTTCAGTCGGCCCACAGCCCAAGATCACCCCTGCGGCGTGAAGGTTGTGGACAGTATGATCGTCAGCTCGACCGCGACAATGGTCGTCGAGTGCCTACGCCTCCTCCGAGGAGTGTGTCATATGCGCCTCGGTAGAACGATGATAGACGCCGTCACAGTGGCGAGCACAGAGCACCAGTCGACCCAAGGGAGCCAGGCTTCGATGCGAGATCCATTCTCGTTCAAGACCTAGCCGACTGGAATAGAGCACATAGGGAAGACCCAGTCAGAGATCGTCCAAGTGGCAGCAGAGTGCATGTTTTAGGACCAGAGTGTTTCAGCAGAGCCATCAGGGCGGCAGTGATTCCTCCCAACTTCAGGTTGGCAACCGGAGTCAGTAAGTTCATGGGAGAATCCAAGCCTGAAACTTGGCTTGAGCATTACCGAGTGGTTGTGCAGATTGGAGGCAGAAACGATGAAGTAGCGATGAAACATCTTCCTCTGATGTTAGAAGGGTCGGCCCGAGCGTGGTTGACTCAATTGGCTCCAGGCAGTATATACAGCTGGGAAGAGCTGGCTCGATTGTTCGTCAGAACTTTTGAGGGCACTTGCAAGCGACCAGCAGGATTGACTGACTTGCAACATTGTGTACAGAAGCCGAGTGAAACTTTGAGAGATTTCATTCAGAGGTGGACCACTTTGCATCACACCGTTGAAAATGTATCAGAACATCAAGCAGTGTGCGCCTTCAAGGAAGGCGTCAAATACCGAGAGTTGGTCCTGAAGTTCGGTCGGACTGGAGATATGACTCTGACTCGGATCATGGAGATAGCCACCCAGTACGCTAACGGAGAAGAAGAGGATCGACTCCGTAGCGGGAAGAGTAAGCTAGTCGGCCAAGAGGCCGGAGGTAATTCCTAGCAGAAACAGAAGCGTAAAGCTGAGCCGACAGCACCTGGCGAGATCGCAGCAGTAGCTCAAGGAAAGTTCAAGGGAAAACCTAAGAGGCCCTGCCCCCATAAGAAGGTAAAGCATCAAGCAGGGAATGATGTGTTGGATTTGCCGTGTCACATCCACACGAAGAAGGATGAAGAAGGTAATCTGATATACCCTAAGCATACCACTCGACAATGTCGACTCCTGATCCAGCAGTTTCGAGAAAAACAGCCCAGTGAGAAGGAGAAAGAGTCGGACAAAGATGAGGATGGAGAGGAAGACGATGGTTATCCCAAAGTCAATTCCACCCTCATGATTTTTGCTGATGTGGAGAGCAAGGATCAGTTGAAAGTTATCAACAGAGAAGTGAATATGGTCGCTCCGGCGACGACGACCACATATCTGAAATGGTCTCAGACGGCCATCACATTCGACCAGTCTGACCATCCTGCTCGTGTAGCCACCCCTGGGAGGCAAGCACTGGTGGTCGACCCCGTGGTTGGAGGCACTCGACTGACTAAAGTGCTGATGGACGGTGGTAGTGGTCTGAATATCCTTTATGCTGAAACCTTGAAGGGGATGGGCATTCCGATGTCCAAACTT
Source organism: Aegilops speltoides (assembly GCA_021437245.1). Lineage (NCBI taxonomy): Eukaryota > Viridiplantae > Streptophyta > Magnoliopsida > Poales > Poaceae > Aegilops > Aegilops speltoides. The sequence goes on from CM038143.1 coordinate 504,477,392, forward strand.
AGCGAGAGCAATATGAGTTTCCATGGTGTTATCCCCGGAAAGAAAGCCGAATCACTCGGCCAGATCGCCCTCGACGTGGTTTTCGGTGATTCCAAGCATTACCGTAAGGAAAAGTTGACATTTGAAGTCGTAGATTTCTAGAGTGCTTATCATGCCATTCTGGGTAGGCCTGCCTACGCATGTTTTATGGCTCGACCATGTTACGTGTACCTCAAGTTGAATATGCCTTGCCCCAAAGGTGTGATCACAGTTACTGGCAATCGGCAGAAGGCAGAGGAATGCTTCCAGAAAGGTTCCAAAATTGCCGATGCGCAGATGGCAGCAGTTGAAATCCAGGAGTATCAGAAGAATGCAGATCCGAGTGATTTGCTCCGAGCCAACAAGCCTGCCACGGATTCTGCATTTCAGTCGTCTGGTGAAACGAAGCCGATTCATATTCACCCGATCGATTCCAATGCCGCACCGACTCATATATCAATGACACTCGACAGCAAATAGGAAGAAGCGCTCATCCAGTTCCTCCGTGAGAACTGGGACATCTTTGCATGGAAGCCCTCCGACATGCCGGGTGTACCCAGAGAATTGGCTGAGCACCGTTTGCGTGTCGACCCCAAGGCAAAACCCGTCAAAGAGCACCTTCGGCAGTCCGCCGTGCAGAAGAGGAAAGCGATTGGCGAAGAAGTGGCTCAGCTGCTAGCAGCAGAGTTCATCCGAGAGATCTACCATTCCGAGTGGCTCGCCAATGTAGTCATTGTCCCTAAGAATGACGATTCACTTCGTATGTGCATTGATTTCAAGCATATCAATCGGGCCTGCCCGAAAAATCACTTCCCTCTCCCCCGCATCGATCAGATTATTGACTCGACTGCAGGGTGTGAGTTCTTGTCTTTTTTAGATGCATATTCCGGGTATCATCAGATCCGACTGTATGGTCCCAATGAAATAAAAACAGCCTTCATCACCCCATTTGGGTGCTTTTGCTAAGTCACCATACCATTTGGTCTTAAAAATGCCGGAGCCACATTCATGAGAATGATTCAGAAGTGCCTGCTCACTCAAATTAGTCGGAATGTGGAAGCATACATGGATGACATTGTGGTCAAGTCTCGCAAAGGTTCCGACCTATTGACCGACCTCGCAGAAACCTTTGCCAACCTAAGGAGGTACGATATCAAGCTTAATCCGTCAAAGTGCATGTTCGGAGTTCTAGGAGGAAAGTTACTCGGTTTTCTTGTTTCCGAACGAGGGATCGACGCCAATCCAGAAAAAGTTGATACCATCCTCCGAATGAAACACCCTGTGCGAGTGCATGACGTTCAGAAGTTGACTGGTTGTTTGGCTGCCTTGAGTCGATTCATTTCTCGTCTCGGTGAAAAGGCCTTGCCTCTTTACCGACTGATGAAGAAATCTGATAAGTTCGAGTGGACTGAAGAAGCTGATGCAGCGTTCGCAGAGCTCAAAGCCCTGCTTTCCACCCAGCCGGTGCTCGCTGTGCCAATCAGCAAAGAGCCTTTACTGCTTTACATTGCATCCACTGGACAAGTTGTCAGTACGGTACTCACGGTCAAGCGAGTAGAGGAAGGAAAAGCTTACAAAGTTCAGCGCCCAGTTTATTATCTCCCTGAAGTTTTGACTCCATCCAAGTAACGATATCCACATTATTAGAAGCTTGTCTATAGAATATACATGACCATGAAGAAGGTTGCACATTATTTCTCTGATCACTCCATTACAGTTGTCAGCGACGCACCACTGTCTGAAATTCTGAATAACAGAGATGCAACTGGTCGAGTGGCAAAATGGGCGATTGAACTCCTTCCATTCGATATCAAGTTTGAGGCGAATAAAGCTATCAAGTCCCAAGCAATCGCAAATTTCCTTGCCGAGTGGATTGAGCAACAATTACTGACTCAAGTTCACTTGGAGCATTGGACTATGTTCTTTTATGGCTCCAAGATGCTGACTGGTTCAGGTGCTGGAGTAGTATTGGTATCCCCCCGTGGAGACAAACTTAGCTATGTCCTCCAGATCCATTTTGATTCCTCCAATAATGAAGCCGAATATGAAGCACTTTTATACGGGTTGCGTATGGCCATTTCACTCGGCGTCCGTCGCCTTATGGTCTATGGTGACTCAGATTTGGTGGTTAATCAAGTGATGAAAGAATGGGATGTCAGGAGTCCGTCCATGACTGGTTATTGTAATGCAGTGAGAAAGCTAGAAAATAAGTGGAGCTTCACCATGTACCCCGACTGAAAAATCAAGCTGCAGATGAGTTAGCAAAGATAGGTTCAAAGAGAGATGCCATTACCCGCAATGTGTTTTTGGAACATATTCATTCTCCTTCAGTTCAAGAAGAGCCCTTCACTGAAGAGTCACCACAACCCAAGAGCACCACAGATCCGACTGAAGTCGAAATCCCAGCCGTGGTCGACTTAGTCATGGGGGCTTTGCTCATCACTCCTGACTGGACAGTGTTGTTAATTGCATACATTCTTAGGAAAGAACTTCCAGTGGATGAAGAAGAGGTCAATAGATCGTCCGACTATCTAAAGCCTTTACCATGATAAGAGGTCAGTTGTTCAGGGAAAGTGCAACTGGGGTCTGCCAGAAATGCATCGCGCGAGAAGAAGGCCGAATGATCCTCCATGATATTCACTCGGGGACCTGTGGTCACCATGCGTCCTCTCGGACCATCATGGCCAAAGCATACCGAGCCGGATTTTACTGGCCACATGCCAATGAGATGGCAAAAGAAATAGTGGACAAGTGTGAAGGTTGTCAGTTTTACTCCAACATGTCCCATAAACCTACATCAGCTCTGAAAACTATCCCACTCGTCTGGCCTTTTGCTGTCTGGGGATTGGACATGGTTGGACCTTTGAGGACTGGCAGGAGTGGGTTTACTCATGTGCTGGTGGCAGTCGACAAGTTCACCAAATGGATCGAAGCCAAGCCCATTAAAAACCTTGAAGCAAGTACAGCTGTAAGTTTCATCAGGGAACTGATATTTAGATATGGTGTTCTGCATAGCATCATCACGGATAACGGCTCGAACTTCGACTCTGATGAGTTCAGGGCCTTTTGTGCTTCTCAAGGCACGACAGTTGACTACGCTTCGGTCGTTCATCCTCAGTCGAATGGGCAGGCTGATCGAGCAAATGGCTTGATTCTCAAAGGACTGAAACCCCGGTTGATGCGTGACCTCAAGCATGCAGCGGGGGCTTGGGTCGATGAGATCCCATCAGTACTTTGTGGATTGAGGACGACTCCTAATCAGTCAACTGTACGGACCCCATTCTTCTTAATCTACGGAGGCGAAGGCATACTCCCGAGTGATTCGCTTCACAACGCGCCCCGAGTCGAACTCTTCTCAAAAGAGGAAGCAGAGCAGGCTCGGCAAGATGCAGTCGATCTCCTAGAAGAAGAAAGAGAGATGGACTTGATCTGGTCGACCATTTATCAGCAAGACTTGCGTCGATTCCACGCCAGAAACATAAGGGGTCGGGCATTTCAAGAAGGAGACCTAGTTCTTCGAGTGGACCAGCAGAAACCACACAAGCTTGCTCCTGCTTGGGAAGGCCCTTTCGTCGTCACCAAAGTTCTCCAAAATGGAGCATATCGTCTCTTCAACGTCGAGCAAAATAAAGATGAGCCACATGCTTGGAATGCGAAACTGCTCCGCCCTTTTTACTCTTAAGTATTTAGACTGATGAGATGTAATAAGAAGTACCCTTTAGTTTGGTTATCAAAAGACATGATTTTACAGTCTTCCGAATGATTGTTGTTCATTTTGTACATGATCTAAAATCCCCCAGTGGGTGCCTTAGCTGCGAATCCGTTTCGCCTAAGTAAAAAAATCCTACCGAGTGGTGAGTCTGCCTCTCACTCGGGGTCTTAGCTGCGAATCCGTTTCGCCTAAGTAATAAAAATCCTACCGAGTGGTGAGTCTGCCTCTCACTCGGGGGCTTAGCTGCAGTCCAGTACTCACCTAAGTAATAAAATCCCTACCGAGTGGTGAGTCTGCCTCTCACTCGGGGGCTTAGCTGCAGTCCAGTACTCGCCTAAGTAATAAAAATTCTACCGAGTGGTGAGTCTGCCTCTCACTCGGGGGCTTAGCTGCAGTCCAGTACTCGCCTAAGTAATAAAAATCCTACCGAGCGGTGAGTCTGCCTCTCACTCGGGGGCTTAGCTGCAGTCCAGTACTCGCCTAAGTAATAAAAATCCTACCGAGTGGCGAGTCTGCCTCTCAGTCGGGGGCTTAGCTACAGTCCAGTCCAGTACTCTCCTAAGTTTAAAAAGTCCTATCAAATGGTACGGGTCGGCCATGACCCCCCCCCCCCGGGCTGCACCGTCAAGAAGAAGGACGAGATTGTGAGAGCAATCTTCTCATTCAGGAGCTTAGCTGCAGTCCAGTACTCGCCTAAGTTTGAAAAATCCTACCGAGTGGTGAGCAATCCTCCCACTCGGGGGCTTAGCTGCAGTCCAGTACTCACCTAAGTTTGAAAAATCCTACCGAGTGGTGAGCAATCCTCCCACTTGGGGGCTTAGCTGCAGTCTAGTACTCGCCTAAGTTTGGAAAATCCTACCGAGTGGTGAGCCATCCTCCCACTCGGGGGCTTAGCTGCAGTCCAGTACTCGCCTAAGTAATAAAAATCCTACCGAGTGGTGAGAAATCCTCCCGCTTGGAGGCTTAGCTGCAGTCCAGTACTCGCCTAAGTTTTGAAAACCCACCCAAGTGAAAATTGATCTTCTCGCTTGAGGACTTAGCAAAGTGCGGGGCGGCCTCGACCCCCACTCCATAGTTGCACCATCAAGAAGAAGGACGAGATTGTGCGCACTGTCAAAGGCCCATCCGACGGTTGGCGCCAAGGTAGACGGCTGACAAGAACGTCAAGACCATTCCTGAGTGCCTTGCTAATGAGCTAATCAATGCTGCTCAACGTTTGTCCGATCGGTCGACTGCTGATTCTTCTTAGCTGGCGCCAAGGCACACGGCTGACAGGAACGTCAAGACCATTGCTGAGTGCCTTGCTGATGAGCTGATCAATGCTGCTCAAGGTTCTTCCAACTAGTCAACTGCTGGTTCTTCTTCGGAAGCTGCATCAAGCAAACAGAAACCAATCCGAGAGAAGAACGAATTTCACTCAAAGATAAATGCGACATATTCGAAGATAAATCCAAAGATTCCTAACCGCAGATTAAAGTACTCGGGCGTCAGGCCCGAAAGAGTTTTAATGATTACAAAATCACTCGGCATTCAGAGGAAAATTAAGGTGAAGCATAATGTTTTTCGGTCACTCGGAGGGAGAAGGACTGGCCGGGTCGCAGAAGCTGTCGAGGTCGATGCTGTCAACAATACGAGTGGCTACCTCGAGGAAGGTGTCCATGAAGGTCTGGAAGGAGTGCTTCTTACTATTCGCTACCTTGAGGGCAACCAGCTTGTCTTCCTTAGCCTCCTTGCAGTGCACTCGAACCAATGACAAGGCGGCGTTAGCACCATAGTGAGCGGAGGACTTCTTTCACTCTTGCACTCGACCAGGAATCTGATTAAGTCGAGTCATCAGCAACTCGAGGTCTTGAGAAAGTTCCGCCTGAGGCCAGAGTTTAGCGTCCACTCGGGTCATCGCCACCATCAGTCGATCCAGATAAGCGACTGCACCATCCAAGCGTGACTCCAATCACAACAGGTTCATTGCAACGTCATCTTTCATGGGGCAATTGATGGGGTCGAGACCTGTCTCAACCCTCCCAGTTTCAGCTTCAAAGTCCTGACAAAGTTCTGTCCCATCGCGAAAAACGATGAGTCGACAATGTAACAAGAAACTTCAGTCGACGACAAATTAAACAGTCGAATGACCATACCTTCAAGCTTCAGGACAAGTTTCACGGCGAGTTGTTCCAGATAGGACTCTAGCTTGTCTGTCTTGGTTCTGAGGCCGCCAACTTCAATGGTCAGGTTCTCCTTGTCCTTCTTCAGCTGCTCGACTTCTCGATTCACTTCCGAGACGACGATCTTCAACTTCACGTTCTCCTCCTCAAATTTGCCGACTGAAGCCAGCTTCTGGTCCACAAGCTTCGTCTTCTCACGTGCTTCCTTCTGAGCAGCAGGAAGGTCCAGGTCCTTCTTCTCCAGAGCCTCCTTCATCCTCTCTAAAGAAACAACACTCTTCAGACGAGCCTAAAGTTGGCGATTTTCACTATGCACATCTGCTTGTGTGAAATCAGTCGGTTCAAAGAGACTGAAAGAAAAAGCAGTGGAAAGTGCGAGCTACAAAGCAGACAAGACAGTCGAATGATTACCTCCCATGATGGCCGTCTCTTGTTGGGCAGTCTTGAGATTCTTGTTTGCGAGTTCAAGGTCAAGTTCAACGCTGATATGCTTCTTCTTTAACTCGGAAAGTCGAGCTCCAAGATCACAAGACCACTGCAGTCAGCGAGAGAGATATGTCAGTCAAAAGAAATAAGAGACAGTGACAGGAAAAAGTTACTCTAAGACTAGTGCCCAATCAAATATTCAACAGTAGTCTCGGGGACTACACCCAGTGGGTGCACTTAGCGTGCCCCCACTGGTTCAGATCAATACTCAGCAGGGTCTACCCAGCGTGAGTTCAAAAAAAAGAGAGTATGTAATGCCCCGGATACAATTTTCCATATCTGTAACTCCGACTCTTGCCTTTTCCGGAGATGTGTTATTTTATTTCCTTCGTGGTTGGGTTTTTGTCTTTCGTTTTGCATTTTGTTCATGTCATGCATTTCATCTCATAGCATCATGCGCATTGCATCCGCATGTTTTCGTAAAACGTGCATCCGTTGTTAGTTGTCGCTTCTCCCTTGCCTCCGTTGACGTTTCTCAGTCCAACCGTTTTTTTTTGTCTGACCGTTTGACCCTCTCTGCACAACCAACCCCCTCTTGAGCGTGTCCGAAACCTGTCCCGAACCTGACCCGTTCTGTCGTTACCATTGGATTCGGATCATCCCCTAACATCTACAAAACATCTCTGTTTTCTCTTTTGGACTCCGTAACCCATTTATTCCGAACCATCCGATTTCGATCGGATGATCCAAACTCATCTCCCCTTTCCTATATATAAATCTCCTTGTCCATTTTTAGACCGCAACCCTAATTCCTAGGACATTTGTCCCCCCCTAGCCGCCGCCACCTACAACCTTCCCCCTCCTCGGATCAGCCGCCGCCACTCCACCCAAATCCTCTCGGGATCCCCTCCCTCGATCCCGCAGCCTCCTTCCTTCCTTGTTTTCAGATCCAACCAATCCCTCCCGATCCCCTCGATTCACCTAGCCGAGCGCCTCCTCCTTCCTCTGCCAGCTCGATCTTCTCAATCCCGCAGGAGCCCGAGCTCCACCTCCTCGCCCCCATCCCCATCTCCTGGATCCCAGCGCGCCCGAGCTCTCTGCTTCAAGGACCTCCTCGTCCCCAACCAAGAGCACCATCCGGTCCCGAGCGCCACGCCATGGCTGCGCCCCACCGAAGCTTGGGGCTCCGAGACAGCCAGCCCGCCTCCGCTTCGTTTCGGTAGGGAAAGGGACCCCGACGACCTCCTGCGACCGGATCAGGGTCCGCCTCCCTCTGCCCGTCCCTCTCCTTCTCGTATCTCCTTCCTCCCTCTCTGCCACTTCTCTGAAATTATTTCCCTGCCATGGCTTTGCAGCTGCGCCACCATCCTACTCTGTTCGTTGCCGCCCCCGCAAGATCTAGAGAGGCCCTGCGTTCGCAGCCTCTTCCTGCCGGAGTCGCCCGAGCGCCACCGTGCCACATCGTCCGAGTCCCGTTGCCGCTGAGCCTCTGCACCGCGCCTCTATCTTGACCACTCGCCTCATGTGCTTCGAGCTGCCTCCCGCGCCTCGATCTCCTTCAAGTCCGGCCGGACTCCTCCATCCACGGCCTTCCTGGCCGGATCCCGCCGTCGTGCTGCCGTTTCAGGCCTCCAGCCGCTCAAGTCCCGCCTCACCGCGCCTCTGCTTCGTGCGAGCAGAGGACGAGGTGCCCGCTCCCTCGTGCCTCGCGTTGACCGCGCCGCCAACGTGCGTGGGCCACCGCATCGCCCTTCACCCGCATCAGGCCCAGCCGCATCGCGCCTTCCCAAGGCCCAGCCTCCTCTCCACCAACGGGCCGTGGCCCAGGGTGAGCAGACCCCGCCCCTCTCCTGTGCACTTTGGCCCAGCCAAGATTCGGCCCGTGTTGTTTTTTTTCCAGCGCCTGCGAATTTTGCTATTTATCCGGTGAATTACTGTTTTACAGAAAAACCCTCATACTTCATGCATTTAATATCTCACAAACCGTGCATCGGATTAAAATGATTTAAACATGTAAAATGCTTAGAATTTTATCTAGTTTCACAATATGTCATTTTCATCCATGTTTAAAATGTTTAAAATGCTGTTTGTTTAAATTTGCTTAAATGCCATGTTAAATGATTTATTTCATAACTAAATAACCGTTGCTCCGTTTTAAATGTTCTTTATATGTAAATGGGGTGGAAAAATGCCTAGATTAACATGGTCCACTTTATTTTCCTGTTTAACAACTTTAAAATATGTTTTAGGGCAGAACAGTAGCAAATTCATAATTTTCATATGAGGTTTTTCCGGAAATGTTGTTTGTTGTTCCGGCCTCATTTAAACTTGCCTAAATAGCTAGTTTAATTATGCTTCACCCCTTGCCATGTTTAACAACATTTAACATTGTTTTGTACCTAAACGAGAGCGAACTAAATAACTCGGATGTGGTGTTTCGTCAATATGCAACTCGTTGCATATTGAGCTCCACTTAACTTGTAGTATCGGTTTGTTGCACTTTGCCATGCCATGCCATGCCTCATTAAACCGGACATGCATCATACTTGATTGTGCATCATGCCATGCTTATGTGATGGTTGTTTACCATGTTGTTTGCTTCTTTCCGGTTTGCTTCTCTCGTTAGCTTTGGTTTCATTCCGGAGTTGTGAGGATTCGTTCGACTACTCCCGTTCATCTTCTTGGACTCGTTCTTCTTCCTAGCGGGATTTCAGGCAAGATGACCGCTACCCTGGATCTCACTACTATCATTGCTATGCTAGTTGCTTCGTTCTATCGCTATGCTGCGTTACCTATCTGTTGCTCTTCAAGCCTCCCAAATTGCCATGAACCCCTAAACTTTGACACCATTCCTAGCAAACCATTGTTTGGCTATGTTACCGCTTTGCTCAGCCCCTCTTATAGCGTTCCTAGTTGCAGGTGAAGTTGAAGATTTCTCCATGGTGGACAGGGTTTATGTTGGGATATCACAATATCTCTTATATTATTAATGCATATATATACTTGGTAAAGGGTGGAAGGCTCGGCCTTATGCCTGGTGTTTTGTTCCACTCTTGCCGCCCTAGTTTCCGTCATACTGGTGTTATGTTCCCGGATTTTGCGTTCCTTACGCGGTCGGGTGATTTATGGGACCCCGTGACAGTTCGCTTTGAATAAAACTTGTCCAGCAAGGCCCAACATTGACTTTTACCATTTGCCTCACCACCACCTACTTTTCCCTTGGGAGTCGCTCTCTCGATGGTCATCTTCATTTTAGCCCCCCCGGGCCAGTGCTTGTCTAAGTGTTGGTCCGAACCGAGCAACTTCTTGAGGCCACCTCTTGGCAACTCGAGGGCTGGTTTTACTCGTAACTTGACTTATCCGGTGTTGCCACGAGCGAGATATGTGCAGCTCCTATCGGGATTGTCGGCGCATCGGGCGGCTTTGCTGGTCTTGTTTTACCATTGTCGAAATGTCTTGATGTACCGGGATTCCGAGACTGATCGGGTCTTCCTGGGTGAAGGTCTATTCCTTCGATGATCGCGAGAGCTTGTCATGGGCTAAGTTGGGACACCCCTGCAGGGTTTAAACTTTCGAGAGCCGTGCCCGCGGTTATGTGGCAGATGGGAATTTGTTAATGTCCGGTTGTAGATAACTTGACACCAGATCCGAATTAAAACGCATCAACCGCGTGTGTAGCCGTGATGGTCTCTTCTCGGCGGAGTTCGGGAAGTGAACACGGTTTCTGGGTTATGTTTGACGTAAGTAGGTGTTCAGGATCACCTCTTGATCATTGCTAGCTTCACGACCGTTCCGCTTGTTCTCTTCTTGCTCTTCTTTGCGTATGTTAGCCACCATACTTGCTTAGTCGCTGCTGCAACCTCACCACTTTACCCTTTCCTTTCCCATTAAGCTTTGCTAGTTTTGATACCCATGGTAATGGGATTCTTTGAGTCCTCGTGGCTCACGGATACTTCAAAACCACTTTGCGGTGCCTATGTTACCGAAGCGGTGGCGCAACCAAGCTCAAGGAGGAGCTCGGTGAAGATCTTGCCTTTTGTGTTGTTTCGTTCTAGTTGATCGAGAGTGGAGCCCGGTTGGGGTCGATCGGGGACCTTTGTCGCATTTGGGGTTCTTCTTTTATTTTGGTTTCGGTAGTCGGACCTTGATTGTACCTGGATGATGTAATGCTTTATTCATGTAATTGTGTGAAGTGGCGATTGTAAGCCAACTATGTATCTTTTTCCCTTATGTATTACATGGGTTGTGTGAAGATTACCTCATTTGCGACATTGCTTTCAATGCGGTTATGCCTCTAAGTCGTGCTTCGACACGTGGGAGATATAGCCGCATCGAGGGCGTTACAAGTTGGTAATCAGAGCCTTCCCCGACCTTAGGAGCCTCACTGCTTGATCGTTTTTAGCGGCCGAGTTGTGTCTAGAAAAATGTTTTGAGTCATTTAGGATTATATATATCGGAGAGTTAGGAATTCTTTTTACTCCTCAGTCCCTTCGTCGCTCTGGTGAGGTCTCCTGACGTAGAGTTTTGACTCTTCTCTTCTCAAATTTCACTAAATTTTTTTTAGGATCACGCGGGTATCTTAGAATCGTTCCGATGGTTTTATGATGACAACATTGTCTTGGTGCCTCCCGTCAGCAGGGTTTTTTAGTGGAGGTGTCCCGGGGAGTTGAGCTCCGAGGTGTTGTCGTCATAATTTTATCGTTGCAGTTCTGGAATACCTGAGTTTAGTACGCCGACATCGAAAATCTCTTTTATGCAGTTGTTGGTGAGATAACCCTGCTAACCCAATACTGAGGTGAGTACGGGAGTATTGCCATGACTCGTATAACGGATGCTTTTCGAAGGTTGAGGTACACGATTTCCGAAGGTTTCTTGGTTATGTGTTGACGGATGGATACAGCTGGATGTAGGGATTGTTAGTTTGGGTGAGATATATTGCTTCCCCTGTATCCCCAACACCAGATTGCATAACCAGAAAGTTTCGGGAGTTTTATAGGTGGGAATTCAAGTAGCTCCTAGAATATCTTCTCAACAGGTGCATGATATGGGATTGGGTAAATCTCTATCATATGTTTGTTCCGGCTTATTCTGCAAGCCAAATCCTTTGTTTTGTTTTATTTGTGGTATTCGAGTTGCTTCAATGTCAAGTGTTGATTCTATACCTTTCAAGCGGTGTTCTCATATTCCTATGTGAATACTATCCTTTTTTATCATTGAGGTTGTCATGTTAATTCTTTCCCAACCGGCGTGTTTCTCTTCAAGTGGATCCCATCATTTTTCCCATCCGCAAGATCAAATCTATGTTTTCTCAACGATGTTTGTTTCATCCGTCCCAAGTTGCCTTTGTTTTCCCGCCCTCCCACCCTTTTTCTTCAAGGACACAGATTTCTTAATCAAGTATCCTTTTATTTTTGTGAAGTTTCTCCATTCTTTTCCGTCAATGTTCTTATCCGGTGATTTCCCATGAAGATGCTCAACAGCTTCAAGTTCATCATCCTTCTTTGTTGTCTCTTCTCCAGTGGATCCTATTCAAGCTTTCGATATTCATCATATTCCTTTCCTCGTTTCTAATGCTTTCTCATACCGGTGCACCTCATTATCATTCTACTTCTCGCTATTTGTTATTCCGGAGTGCTCAAGATATCTCGAAGATTCGTGTTTCCACTCTGCATTCGTTCAAGCTCTTTCGAGATTGGTATCTCATTCAAGTCATTTAATTCAACCGGTGCAATCTCTCTTCAAAATTGTTCAACGGTGTTTTCTTTTGAGTGGGCCCTAACCCACAGGTCTTTTCCCAGGATCTTACCTGACTCTTCTATTTTCCCAGAGCTATCCTAAATTCTTCTCCAAGTTTGACGTAAGAATGAGTTATCATCAGCCAAATGCTTTTCTCCAAGATCTGTCAAATTCTTTCCAGCTTTGGCTCAACCTTTTCTCTTTTAATTTTCCCGGAGTATCTCAACAATTCATGGTGGCTCTCATCATCATTCTCAACATTTGAAGACCGAAGAAAGATTTCTCTTAAATCTTGGTCCATTCTCTTGAATATTCATGGTTCTAGCTTCATGCTATCCTCATAATTGTTTAGATTGTGAGAATTCTTTTCACCCGTCCGGAGCATTTCATGAGTTGTTTCCATTTCTTTTCCTCCGAAGGCCATCATGTCATAATTCTTCGTCCTCACATTTCAGCTCTCGCTATCCAAGTCTTACCGGTGCATTCCTCAAGTATTCTCTAATCAGCTCGTGATCTCTTCGTTCTCTTGTATCAAATTCCCTCAAGTATCTTCATTCGTTCTCTAATTCTTACCGGTGATTCACCACTTTACTTCGTTCGTTTTCAATTCTTACGGTGGTTCCTTCAAGATTTCTCTTCCTTCGTTATCATTTTAATCCATTCGTTCCTTCAATTCCACCGGTGGTTCATTGAATACCTTCTCAAGTTTACGATATATCCCTCTTAATTCTTTCTACGAGAATAAGTAGTATGCCAAATCCGTTGCTGTCATCAATTTAATTTAGTGAAGGATAAGCATAACATAGTTCTTATTATTGTTTCATCCAAGTGATTAATTCCTTCTTCCGGAGATTGTTCATGATGAAGTAATTTCTCGGTTCGAGGTGCTTCATCTTTTCTTTCCGGAGTTCCAAGTTTTCTCGGTTATATCGTCGCAAAGCTCCATCTAAATCATTGCAAGGCTTCACCTTGTGTTTTCAACTTCTCTTTCATTTGATCATTCTTTTATTACCGGAGTTCTTCATGGAGTCTCAACATGATGGTTCATCAAGGATTCCTTTCAATCTCGAATTGTTCTTCAAGATTTCTCTTGAAGCTATGATCCGCCAAGCTATACTCAAAAATTAACATGGTGTTCAACACATGTTTTGTTGAGGAGTTCAAGTATTCTTCTTCTTGCATTTCGAAGTGCAATTCTTTCGACCTTATCTTTTCAGGTGGTGTTATATCATTCTTGACAATTTCCTTCATGTTTCATGATTCATATTGTTGTCAAGAATGAGGTATTTTAAATCCATCAGTCTCTTCATTGGAGTTATCTTGGGTTATATTTCACCTAAAGCTTTCCCTAAGGATTGTTGCTATTTATGGTGCTTATAAATGACCCAAGTTCTTCATTTGTCCTCCCGGTGAAATAAGTTTCTCGTCTCCTTGTTGATATCAATCCAATCATTTGTTTTCGTTGGTGGCAGAAGCTCACCTCATAATTTTGAGATGTTTTCATAAGCCCGCCACAAGCTTATTCTTTTCGTTGTTGGTTTTCCAACAACTCCGTCATAACCTTCTTGGATGGGTGCTTTCCGAGCTCATTCGTGGCAGAAGTTTGCATTTTCTCCTACATTCTGTTATTCCAGTGATCTATCTTCTATTCTTTTGTTCCAAAGGCATTGTGATGTTGCTCTCTTCTCTCATCATCTCCAGTTGTGGGGATCGTGTTCTTTTCCTTGATTATCCATTTAGCCGGAGCGTTGTGTCTTCTCTTCAAGTTCTTTTTTATCTTATCAAGACTTGTATCCCTTCTCAACCGGAGTGCTATCTGAAATATTTCTTACCCCTTGTGCCATTCTTTTAATAGTTCCGGAGGCAGTGCGTGTTGATTTCATCAAGTACCATCTTATCCTCTCAAGTTCATGTTCAATTCCTTCCATTTACAGTTGGAGTGCTGCCCAAATTATATCAATCTTATTCCTCCTCTATCTAGTTTTAACCGGAGTGGTTTTGAATTCTATCTTGTCCATTAAACTCTTGTCTCGTGTCTTTGCAACCGTCAAGTTCTCGTAATGTTCCTTGCTCCTCTTTTCTAACGGATTGTTTGCAATCTCGTTCATCTCCTTTGTATTCTTTCCTTCAATTTGCTCAACCTCTCAAGGTTCATGGTTTCACTCGTTCGTCAAAGAAGCAACTTTAGTTTACCTCTTCTCTTCCTCTTCCGTTTCTCTCCGGTGCCATCCTAGATCTCGGGACGAGATCCTCTCGTAGTGGTGGAGTGTTGTAACGCCCCGGATACAATTTTCCATATCTGTAACTCCGACTCTTGCCTTTTCCGGAGATGTGTTATTTTATTTCCTTCGTCGTTGGGTTTTTGTCTTTCGTTTTGCATTTTGTTCATGTCATGCATTTCATCTCATAGCATCATGCGCATTGCATCCGCATGTTTTCGTAAAACGTGCATCCGTTGTTAGTTGCCGCTTCTCCCTTGCCTCCGTTGACGTTTCTCAGTCCAACTGTTCTTTTGTTGTCTGACCGTTTGACCCTCTCTGCACAACCAACCCCCTCTTGAGCGTGTCCGAAACCTGTCCCGAACCTGACCCGTTCTGTCGTTACCATTGGATTCGGATCATCCCCTAACATCTACAAAACATCTTTGTTTTCTCTTTTGGACTCCGTAACCCATTTATTCCGAACCATCCGATTTCGATCGGATGATCCAAACTCATCTCCCCTTTCCTATATATAAATCTCCTTGTCCATTTTTAGACCGCAACCCTAATTCCTAGAACATTTGTCCCCCCTAGACGCCGCCACCTACAACCTTCCCCCTCCTCGGATCAGCCGCCGCCACTCCACCCAAATCCTCTCGGGATCCCCTCCCTCGATCCCGCAGCCTCCTTCCTTCCTTGTTTTCAGATCCAACCAATCCCTCCCGACCCCCTCGATTCACCTAGCCGAGCGCCTCCTCCTTCCTCTGCCAGCTCGATCTTCTCAATCTCGCAGGAGCCCGAGCTCCACCTCCTCGCCCCCATCCCCATCTCCTGGATCCCAGCGCGCCCGAGCTCTCTGCTTCAAGGACCTCCTCGTCCCCAACCAAGAGCGCCATCCGGTCCCGAGCGCCATGCCATGGCTGCGCCCCACCGAAGCTTGGGGTTTCGAGACAGCCAGCCCGCCTCCGCTTCGTTTCGGCAGGGAAAGGGACCCCGACGACCTCCTGCGACCGGATCAGGGTCCGCCTCCCTCTGCCCGTCCCTCTCCTTCTCGTATCTCCTTCCTCCCTCTCTGCCACTTCTCTGAAATTATTTCCCTGCCATGGCTTTGCAGCTGCGCCACCATCCTACTCTGTTCGTTGCCGCCCCACAAGATCCAGAGAGGCCCTGCATTCGCAGCCTCTTCCTGCCGGAGTCGCCCGAGCGCCGCCGTGCCACATCGTCCGAGTCCTATTGCCGCTGAGCCTCTGCACCGCGCCTCTGTCTTGACCGCTCGCCTCATGTGCTTCGAGATGCCTCCCGCGCCTCGATCTCCTTCAAGTCCGGCCGGACTCCTCCAGCCACGGCCTTCTGGCGGATCCGCCACTGGCTGCCGTTTGAGCCTCGGCCGCTCAAGTCCCGCCTCACCGCGCCTACGCCCGTGCAGAGGAGGGCGCCAGCGCCCTCCTCGTGCCTCGCGTTGACTGCGCCGCCAACGTGCGTGGGCCACCGCATCGCCCTTCACCCGCATCAGGCCCAGCCGCATCGCGCCTTCCCAAGGCCCAGCCTCCTCTCCACCAACGGGCCGTGGCCCAGGGTGAGCAGACCCCGCCCCTCTCCTGTGCACTTTGGCCCAGCCAAGATTCGGCCCGTGCTGTTTTTTTTTTCCAGCGCCTGCGAATTTTGCTATTTATCCGGTGAATTACTGTTTTACAGAAAAACCCTCATACTTCATGCATTTAATATCCCACAAACCGTGCATCGGATTAAAATGATTTAAACATGTAAAATGCTTAGAATTTTATCTAGTTTCACAATATGTCATTTTCATCCATGTTTAAAATGTTTAAAATGCTGTTTGTTTAAATTTGCTTAAATGCCATGTTAAATGAATTATTTCATAACTAAATAACAGTTGCTCCGTTTTAAATGTTCTTTATATGTAAATGGGGTGGAAAAATGCCTAGATTAACATGGTCCACTTTATTTTCCTGTTTAACAACTTTAAAATATGTTTTAGGGCAGAACAGTAGCAAATTCATAATTTGCATATGAGGTTTTTCCGGAAATGTTGTTTGTTGTTCCGGCCTCATTTAAACTTGCCTAAATAGCTAGTTTAATTATGCTTCACCCCTTGCCATGTTTAAAAACATTTAACATTGTTGTGTGCCTAAACAAGAGCGAACTAAATAACTCGGATGTGGTGTTTTGTCAATATGCAACTCGTTGCATATTGAGCTCCACTTAACTTGTAGTATCGGTTTGTTGCACTTTGCCATGCCATGCCATGCCTCATTAAACCGGACATGCATCATACTTGATTGTGCATCATGCCATGCTTATGTGATGGTTGTTTACCATGTTGTTTGCTTCTTTCCGGTTTGCTTCTCTCGTTAGCTTCGGTTTCGTTCCGGAGTTGTGAGGATTCGTTCGACTACTCCCGTTCATCTTCTTGGACTCGTTCTTCTTCCTAGCGGGATTTCAGGCAAGATGACCGCTACCCTGGATCTCACTACTATCATTGCTATGCTAGTTGTTTCGTTCTATCACTATGCTGCGTTACCTATCTGTTGCTCTTCAAGCCTCCCAAATTGCCATGAACCCCTAACCTTTGACACCATTCCTAGCAAACCATTGTTTGGCTATGTTACCGCTTTGCTCAGCCCCTCTTATAGCGTTGCTAGATGTAGGTGAAGTTGAAGATTTCTCCATGGTGGACAGGGTTTATGTTGGGATATCACAATATCTCTTATATTATTAATGCATCTATATACTTGGTAAAGGGTGGAAGGCTCGGCCTTATGCCTGGTGTTTTGTTCCACTCTTGCCGCCCTAGTTTCCGTCATACCGGTGTTATGTTCCCGGATTTTGCGTTCCTTACGCGGTCGGGTGATTTATGGGACCCCCCTGATAGTTCGCTTTGAATAAAACTTGTCCAGCAAAGCCCAACATTGACTTTTACCATTTGCCTCACCACCACCTACTTTTCCCTTGGGAGTCGCTCTCTCGAGGGTCATCTTTATTTTAGCCCCGGGCCGGTGCTTGTCTAAGTGTTGGTCGAACCGAGCAACTTCTTGGGCCACCTCTTGGCAACTCGAGGGCTGGTTTTACTCGTAGCTTGACTTATCCGGTGTTGCCACGAGAGCGAGATATGTGCAGCTCCTATCGGGATTGTCGGCGCATCGGGCGGCTTTGCTGGTCTTGTTTTACCATTGTCGAAATGTCTTGATGTACGGGATTCCGAGAGTGATCGGGTCTTCTGGGTGAAGGTCTATTCCTTCGATGATCGCGAGAGCTTGTCATGGGCTAAGTTGGGACACCCTGCAGGGTTTAAACTTTCGAGAGCCGTGCCGCGGTTATGTGGCAGATGGGAATTTTTAATGTCCGGTTGTAGATAACTTGACACCAGATCCGAATTAAAACGCATCAACCGCGTGTGTAGCCGTGATGGTCTCTTCTCGGCGGAGTCCGGGAAGTGAACACGGTTTCTGGGTTATGTTTGACGTAAGTAGGTGTTCAGGATCACCTCTTGATCATTGCTAGCTTCACGACCGTTCCGCTTGTTCTCTTCTTGCTCTTCTTTGTGTATGTTAGCCACCATACTTGCTTAGTCGCTGCTGCAACCTCACCACTTTACCCTTTCCTTTCCCATTAAGCTTTGCTAGTCTTGATACCCATGGTAATGGGATTCTTTGAGTCCTCGTGGCTCACGGATACTTCAAAACCAGTTTGCGGTGCCTATGTTACCGAAAGCGGTGGCGCAACCAAGCTCAAGGAGGAGCTCGGTGAAGATCTTGCCTTTTGTGTTGTTTCGTTCTAGTTGATCAATAGTGGAGCCCAGTTGGGGTCGATCGGGGACCTTTGTCGCATTTGGGGTTCTTCTTTTATTTTGGTTCCGTAGTCGGACCTTGATTGTACCTGGATGATGTAATGCTTTATTCATGTAATTGTGTGAAGTGGCGATTGTAAGCCAACTATGTATCTTTTTCCCTTATGTATTACATGGGTTGTGTGAAGATTACCTCATTTGCGACATTGCTTTCAATGCGGTTATGCCTCTAAGTCATGCTTCGACACGTGGGAGATATAGCCGCATCGAGGGCGTTACAGATTACATTCTAAGACCTCAGTCGACTGCCAGCAGTCGACCGTGGTCTCGGGGACTACACCCAGTGGGTGCACTCGGCGTGCCCCCACTTATCCAGACAGTTTTACTAAGACTCAGCTAGAGTCGAGTGGAGTGGAAGATTTCCTAAACTCTAAACAAAGGAACACCCCAGTGGGTGATCAGATAGAACACAACACTAAAAAGTTCAGTCAGAGTTTTGATGACCTGAACATTCGTCTGCAGGGCAGTACTGGCATTGTAAGCCACCTGACTAGCTTCATGCATCACCTTCACCTGCTCCATGACAAGATTCACCTGACGAAGAGCTTCTCGAGCAGCGCTCGGTGAGTCGTCTGGGGTCTGATACGCGGCAAAGAGTGATGGCTCCAAAGAAGTCGAGGCAGTTACCGGGTCGGACTCATGGAGTTGCACCGGAGCGGCAGGAGTTTGTGCAGTCGATACTAACGGACGATCATTTCTCAGCGGGCTGGCGAATGTGACGTTGGTCCGAACCGGCCCTCCGGAATGTTCGACCACCACCTCAAGCACCGGCGTTGACTGAGGGACTTGAATTTCAAGCCTCCTCCTGCTCGAGCTTCCTCTCTTCTCCCTTCTCTCCTGTAGAGGCGCTTCTTCTTCATCATCAGGGAGCACAACGATTTCTTGCGGAGCTACAGAAAGGGAGAAATATCAAATATTCAGCCGATTGACTACCCACTCGATTAAATGAAATTTGGTCGAACAGACTTACCAGCCCGGGAGGTGGCCTCCTCGTCTCCTGGTGCCTTATCGATATCCATGTCAGTGGCAGCAGAGGTGGGACTAGAAAGATGCATAATTCAATTGGTCAGAACAGAAATTTCAGTCGGTCTGTATAAACACAAGTGTGATACTCACCCCAAAGCCACTAGGACGTCCATCTTGATCCGTGGCAAAGTCTTCCGAGTCTTGGGAGGAGCAACCTTGGGCTGCTTGGCGATCTTCTCCGTCGGCTCCGGAGTCGACGTCCGAGTGTGCTTCTGAGCGTGGGTACTCGGAGCCACGTTCTTCCCACGCCCGCCTGCCGGGTCGTGTTGCTGCTTGGATCGGCGCTCGAAACGCGGCGGCGAGTCGACCTCTTCCTCGTCGTCCGATTCCCCGCTCTCGTCCTCCTCCTCTTCATCCGAAGACTCCCAGACGCCACTCTCTTCTGCGCTAGCCTCTCCCTCCTGGCACTGCTCCAGAGCTTGTTCGCCGTTGGGCATCGAATACATCTCGGTAAAAACCTACAAGACAGAAAGCCAAGTAAAAGTCAGTCGAATCAGGTGCAGTCGGAGTATATACACCAGGTAGTCGGAATAAAAGGGCATCCCTTGTCGGGTGGATTGTCGTCTCTGAAAGGGATGACTCGCTTGGATCCTCTGGGGTTGTCCTGATTACCTGTGATACTCCTTAGCCACATGGCCACGGTCTCGGACGACACTTCCTCTGGGTGGACCCGAGCGGTGTCTTCAGGTCCGGAGTACAACCACATAGGATGATCGCGAGCCTGGAGAGGTTGGATGCGTCGACTGAGAAACACCTCCAGCAGGTCTAGGCCGGTGACACCCTCGTTGATAAGTTGGACCACTTTCTCCACCAACATCTTCGTCTCCATGTTCTCAGCAGCGGTCCCTTTGAGTGGAGAAGGAGTCTGAACGCGGTCGAATGAGAAGTGGGGGAGGCCGGTCGATTGACCAGGGGCTGCGGCGTCCTGGCAGTAGAACCAGGTCGACTGCCAGCCCTTGACCGATTCAGGGAGAGTCATAGCAGGGAAGGAACACCTATGCCTTTTCTAGATACCTAAACCCCCACACATCTGGATGACATGGGTCTTTGAGTCACTCGACTTTGCTTTTTTGACCGACTGGGAGCGGATGGTGAAGATGTGTTTGAAAAGACCACAGTGCGGTCGACATCCTAAGAAGTTTTCACACATCGACACGAATGCGGCCATATATGTGATGGTGTTGGGAGAAAAATGGTGGAGTTGTGCACCGAAGAAATTCAAGAATCCCCGGAAGAAAGGGTGCGGAGGAAGCAAAAATCCCTGGTCGACATGGGTGGCGAGTAGTACACACTCACCTGGTCGAGGATGAGGCTCCATCTCCCCCTCCGGAAACCTTGCCGCTCCCTTGGCGATCAATCCGGACTCCGCCAACTCGTCTAGATCTTCCTGCCGAATCGAAGACCGGATCCAATCGCCCTGGATCCAGCTCGGTGGCAGCCCCGTGCGAGAGGATGACCCGCAGTTCTGCTTTTTACCCTTCGGCGCCCCCATCGCCTTCTTTGCACGCTCTAGCACCGCCGCCTTGTCCTTCACCATGGCAGAGGAGCTGGACGCGGTGGGGAAACGGAGCAATATGAAAGAAAGCGGGTGTGCACAATGCAGACGCCTCGGCCGTGTCGCCTTATAAAGAGTTTCTTCCGAGTGACTGATGTGTAGGGCCTGGCGATTCTGTCAAATCCCGCAACAGTCGCGCGTGGCGTACATGGCGAAAAAGGTGGCGTAGAAATCGAGGCATTGCTGTTTATCCGCTCTGCTCGCTTCGACGCTCCCTGTCCCGCGCGCTTACCTGAAATTTCGGATCCCGCAAAATCCGGGATACACAACAGTCAAACTCGTAAAACTCGTGTACACCTTCTTTATAGCTAAGATCTTGCCTCTCCATACTTACCCCCCTTTCTACTGTCAGCCTTAGAACCACGACAACAGCGTCGGCAATAGCAACTTATAGCTGCCGTACCAACTTGGTAGACGCCAGCACTATTTGAAAAAAATAGTGCTAGGGTTGATGAAAAACGGCGCGCCACAAACGAAAGTTGTGGCTAGCCGTTTTTCCACTAGTGTTGGGCAGATTATAATAAACTATGCAATAAATATGACCATCACCTTGGTCCTTTGACTTGAAAGCCATGAATGTTCATACACGATAGCCCGTTTTGTAAAGGATTTTTTAAAATTTATTATATTGAAAGTTTGGTATTTTTCCTCGCAACTAGTACACATAAAAGGAGTACATGCAAAAGGATTGCATTTTTAAACTTGTATTCTTTTTCTTTCATTTTTTTTCCAAAACAGGGTCAAAATAATCAACATGGCTATTCATCACAAGGGGTTGAATCTCACAAAACTCTAAGTGGTTCTGCCATATAATGACTATTTGTGTATCTAATTTTTTTGCTAATTTTTATGACTGAGCTATCACACACTTGCAGTTCAATTTCGAATTGCTTTCTGGAAATTGACATAAAGTCATTTAAATGTGCGAAAGTAGCTAGAAAACTAGAAAAACCATGAAACTTGGGAATGGTGCATAAAATATGGTATACTTAGTGTGATAATTCGAGTGGTGCCATTTTGCACCCAGATTTTGTAGTTGCTTCACAAAAAACACCTAGTTTTAACACTTAGAAAATGAAAATTGATTTTTTTGTACAAAAAATAGGAAACTCTATTTGGCAACATTGTTTGTAATGTCAAGATGCACTTGTGTGTCTAACTTGGGAACATTATAATAAACTAAGTAATGAATATGGCCATCACCTTGGTCATTTGAGACTATATTAATATTTAGCATGATAAAAGTGTAATTAATATGGCCTAAAATGAAAAGGTTTTCAACATGAAAATTGACTGTCTCGTCAAAATGAACGATTTTGTTTTTTTGACCATCTTCATCCAAGGTCATATGCAACCTGTACAACCAAAACCATGCTGTTTAGTGAAGACCCCCTTTTGCCGAGTGTAGCACTCAACAATGCCATGTTTGCCGCATTTTGTTGTTTTACTGAGTGTTTTATCCACGACACTCGGCAAAGTACCTGTTTGCTGTGTTTCACATTTTTACCGAGTTAGGTACTTGGCAAAGATACTATTGTTGAGTGCCTGACATAATGCACTCGGCAAAGAGCCTAACACTCGGCAAAGAGGAAAATTCGAGTACTGCATTGGAGTACATTCCCCAATTCTTGACTAGAAGAGCAAGACTAAAGAAAACAAGAACCGTAATTAGACATTTTAAAAGAAATCCAACTTTCATAACTGCTCCCACAAGTTGGATTAATATCTTCTTGATGCCTTCATAGTTGGTATGCGGCTTCTCGATCTTGCATACTTCTTTCTTCTTTGATTCTAAAGAATTAGACTGGATTTCGAGAATCTCAATTCTGATATGTACATGAATTTCCTTTTATTTTGTCACGCTACTGAATGTTCTGATATGGGACTACTTATTATGTGTATGTCTTCTTAATAATGAAATGGTATATATGTAAAGTTTTCTATTTTAATTATTATGTTGTTGATGATGCATGGTTTTGGAATTTGGATATTAACATTTTATAATCTCATGTGTTGAATTGGATCCTGCCTTACTTCTGGGACAGGTTAGCTTTTTATAATCTCATGACCGTGTTGAACTCGGTGATGTTACTCTTCTGGTACATAGTGAATGTTCTTCCTACCCCTGAACACTATAATTGGTTGTCCTGTTACATGTGCTAAACTTGCCTTCATACTAATGCATCATGACGTTTTTATTCCACGACTTGACCATATCGTTGGGACCGCACCCTCGCGCCAAGGCACGTTGCCGATCTGGTATTGTTTATGCCTTGCAGGAATCGTCCGCTGATGTGTGTTCTGAACTTGCTTCATTAGCATGAAGAACTAACGCACCACATTTTTGTTGAACACTTGCTTGTTAGTTGGACTGTACATAGTAATTGTAATGTCATATAGTCACTATTAGTTTTATGCATGTGGCAATTGTAGTATCATATAGCCATATTATAGGTGTTAAAAAAAATCGGTCTTGTTTTCACTACTAGGG
Source organism: Aegilops speltoides (assembly GCA_021437245.1). Classification (NCBI taxonomy): domain Eukaryota; kingdom Viridiplantae; phylum Streptophyta; class Magnoliopsida; order Poales; family Poaceae; genus Aegilops; species Aegilops speltoides. Next base: position 504,500,587 of record CM038143.1, read on the forward strand.
AAAAGCCTAGCAGTATCCACGCTACAGCTAATAGGTAGTAGTAGCGCAGGTGCCACCCGCGCTACTACTACGTCCGTTAGTAGTAGCGTGGATACCAACCGCGCTACTACTAACTAGTAGTAGCATGGTTCTGGACCCTCGCTACTGCTAACTAATTAGGAAATAAAAAAAATAAATTCCAATCATGGCTGCTGCTGCTAGGCGTCATTGTTCTCTTCATCGATGGGTGATGCTGATCCTGGAGGGGATGAAGTCGTCCATGGAGATGGTGCTTCCCCATCCAACTCTTCTGCACACCTCTCCTTTGCTGCTGCTACAAAAAAAGAGACAAGGATTAGAAGAGGAAGAGAGAGATAGAGAGGAGTAGGTGCAGCAACTCACCAGTGGCCGCCGGAGTTAGAGCCGAAACCCTAAATGACGCCATGGATTGCGTTCATCAGAGATCTGGCCATCGTCATGGGAGGAACTCTGCTGGATCTTCCTCTGCTTCCAGCAGCGGAGGAGGAGGAGAAGGAGGAGGAAGGAGGGGCAACGGAGGAGGAAGAGGAGGAGGAGGAAGAAGGGGCTATGGTGGAAGAGGAGGTCACCGGATTTGAGGGAGACATCACGGCGCGAGGCCGGCAGTTGCCGTGGAGGAGGAGACGCGCATGTGTAGGAGCGCCATGGAGAGAGAGAGGAGGCGAGGGACGGGGGAGAGGAGTGATTTGGACGAGGAGATGGGGATTTCAGGGCTGTTAAATACCCAATACTTGGTAGTAGCGCAGGTTTTACCCCTCGCTACTACTATGGCATGTCCCGGGGGGGCACGGTAGAGACTGCTTAGTAGTAGCGAGCGATAAAAACCCGCGCTACTACTATCAACTTAGTAGTAGCGCGGGTTTATAATCCTCGCTACTACTATGGCATGTTCCGGGGGGGTACGGTAGAGACCGCTTAGTAGTAGCGATGGTTAAAAAGCCGCGCTACTACTATCAACTTAGTAGTAGCGAGGGGTAAAACCCCGCGCTACTAGTAAGTAGTAGTAGCAAGGGGTATAAACCCGCGCTACTAGTAAGCGTCTGTGTATAAGTTTTCTCCCAGTAGTGTTTCTTTCCCAAGCCTTAAATTATGAGATTAGCATGCTAATTAATCTCTTCACTAGGTTGTGATATATAGGTTATGACTAGGAGTTTCATATATGAATGTATGTCACATAGTAGTTTCTTCAAGCATAGTAGAATAGTGCTCAAGATTAATTTGGTGGGTATATACCAACAAATGTTAAAGCTTAATTCTCTTGCCTATAATAAAATAACTCAAGTCTTCCTCGAATTAGACAAGAAACATACAAATTAATATTTCCATAAAATATATTTTTGTAACATAAGGATTATATAAGCATTCACTACTAGGGAAAAGGCTAACAGTAGCACTGGTTTTTAGCGTAGCAGTAGCGTGGGGGACCGCGCTACTACTACGATGCTACAACTAAAGGTTAGCTGTACGGTTGGTTTAACCGTGCTACTGCTACTTAGTAGTAGCGCATCTTGCAGAAAGCGCTACTGGCAATTACTAGTAGCGCGCCTCTCTTCCCGCACTACTACTATTATTCTGTATTTTATTTATTTTTTATTTTATGTCGTATCCATACACCATTATACAAGTTTTCATACAGTAGCAATTTAGAGATTATTTTACATCATAATGAGTTATTAAATCACTGGGTGAAAGAACCGTGGATTAGTTATCGTCATAATCCATGACTTGTTCACTTAGGATCCATCCACTTGAAACTAATCCATGGTTTTTTCACCCAATGATATAATAACTCATCATCATCATCATATCATTACCAACTTATCATCATAATACATCATTGTCATATAACAACTCCTCATGATCATCATTTTCGTCCATGAGACATCATATAACAACTTGGTCACTAGTCATAATCACAACTCGTCCTCCTCATCATCATCAACTCTAACACACTGTAGCACATAATAAGACATTGTATCTAGGACCTACTCCTCTCTCATAGGACCTACTACCCTCTCTAAGGTAAAATAGCATAAAACAGGATAGGCCCTGACTCTCCATTATGGAGAATGGAGACTATCCTGTCTCCAATTCTTGCGCTTTGCACAATGTTGGTTCCAAGTAGCTCCATACGATTGTCCATACATTTTTTCCATGCTTTGACTGTCATGTCTTCATCGATTTTAGAAATCCGGTATGAATAGCAGTGAAGCCTAGGATGACCTGGCCATAAGCTAATAACATCAAGGCGACCTTTCGGAAACATCCGATGAGGCACACAATCCTTCGGGATTTTCTATTCAAAAACATAGTAATAACGTCGTAGTTAGCAATGTAGATTAGCTTTAGAAGAATTTATGCAAAACATGCACAGATGTAGTAACAGTAAGAAATCTTACCATGCCATCTCCATAGATGTTACCGTAGTTTAACACGTGCACTAGTGGCACGTATTGACCATAATGTGCAGGAGTTTGATAATTGATATTGTAATTCTCAACATCAATAATAAATGAGATAAGATGATCTTTCTCCTGATAAGTTAATTTTGCGCCATCAGTGTAGTAGGTTCTGTCTACCATCTTCCGTACATTTTTTAAGAATGAAAATAAGTTGTCAACTATTTTAAAATAAACAATATAAACTACTTAATAAATATGTTTGAGAAACTCACATAGCGTTAGAATTAGAAGCGTATCAACAAGGACCCAAATGTCCATATTCTCTTCATCGATGTCAGGATCACCAAGATCCAATGTGACAAGCATACCTTCATGAAAACCATACATCTTGCAAAGTGCTTCCAAATTCGGGCAACCAAAATGGGATACGCTCTCAGAATTGTATAGATTTACAGCAAAATCATAACCATAATGGGTCCTTAGGTGAACTATCTTGGTCTCCATATTTTCATGATCTTCAAAATCCAGCTTCTCCAAGACATAGCGTCTTGCATGGCATGGGATAAGCTAGTTGAATTATAAAAGACGGAAATTACACGGTGAAGAAGCAGAAGTTCTGCTTAATTACGAAAAAAATACTTGTCGTCGTTGCATACCATTTCAACATCGAAGGTCTCATCAAGCTTAATCCTGAAGCGCCGACCTTCTACCAGGTGAGGCTTATCACACAGACCCCGATCGTTGCCGCACATGTCACACTCCGGGAGCCTATCGTCATCGGACGACGTTTCCTCTATTCATAATTCGAAGATTAAACTTCTAAAATTAAATATATGTACACTAAATTAGATCATTATTATTCATCACGGGTTGACTATAGATCTGTCGAGTATTTTTCTTGAAAAATCTTAGCTCATGTGGTAGATATTCGATCGTCGGTGATGGTAGCTCCTCCCTTCGTTCCCGAGTGCATAACACCAAATTGTCTAGCACACGGGAACGAAGGAGAAGCTACCCCCACGACAACAGTCGGGATTCTTCGTCCTCTCATATATGGTGGAGACTCTCCCTCACTGATTCCTCTTTGACATTTGCGACCGTCGGTGATGGTCGTTCTTCTCTTCCTTCCCGTGCATTACCAAAAGGTCTATCATGAGAAGGAAGAGAACGAACGACCCCCACGACAACATTCGGCATTCTTTTTCTCTATATATGGTGGAGTCCTGACTGACTTAAAGTCAACCCGAAATTTTGTTTAATTATCTTTCTAGAAAATCCGGGCCCCTCGATATTTCCTACATATTCTAGCAGAAGTCATGCCAAAATTCACGGAAAAATCCGGCATGACCTTTGCTAAAAAAGGACACATCGAGCGCCTGAAATTTTCCGGAGTAGAAATTAATCAACACTCCGGCAAAACATAGGCCACTCGGAGGTGTTCCCTGCAAACATGGTCACTTGGGCAAGCACATATCCTATTTGAGCAATAGTAGATATACATGTGTATATCTACATCATATGAGCATTCAAACTTGTTGGTCATTGCATTTCAATGGTTGAAAAATATGAACAAAAAAATATGAACAAAAACATTTCAAAATATCTTATATATAATTCTAACATAACTAAATAAACAAGTTCTATCACTATTGCAGAACCGGGCAATAGCACTGGTTCGTAAGGCCCTTTAGTGTCGGTTACATAACCGGCACTAAATTGTGGTCACTAAAGCCCCCCCCCCTTTAGTACCGGTTCAGCACGAACCAGTGCTAAAGGGCAACCACGTGGCACGAGCCAGCTCCGGGGGCCTGGAGCCCTTTAGTACCAGTTGGTAAGACCAACCGGTACTATAAGGTTTGGGGGGTTTTTAGTTTTATGATTTCTTTTCATTTAATTTTGTGTTTCCATTTTAATTCTTTTTCGTTTGCTGGTATTTTACGATACTACACATTGTACATGTTATATATATATATATATATATATATATATATATATATAGATTTTCTAGTAGAACCAATCATGCATATATATATCATCAATGTCTCACAAACCACCATATTAATTAATTCACACATACACACATGTATAACTATATACAATTTCTCCTACATATGAATGTTGCCTTCGGAGCCAGTGGCATTAGCCTAATTGGTGCCTTCGGAGCACGATGACAATTGGAAGTGGTTTTCATGGGGGCGGTACCGGGTAATAGAATTCTCCATTCGGATTTATGACCTGGTCGAGCAAAAATCCGCTATTTCCTCTTGAAGTGCTTCTACGCGCTCCCTTCTTATGAGCTTCTCCCGCACCTCTTTGAACTGTTAAGAAGGAGATCAATATGCATGTGTATTAGTTGTGTGACTAGATATCAATAATGGTGTAAAAATTGTGAATAGTGTTCTGACAAGCGTACCCATTGCTGTCTTTGAGATCTGCTCCTTTCGGACGCCATCATGCGAATGTTCTCTCAAACGCAGAATGCACACAGATCAGTCCCCTGCTCCTGCTTCAGTGGCCTTTACGAGAATGGAATTTGATCAGATAAAATTAATCAAGCATGATAATTAAAGAGATGGCAGCTAGCTAGCTAGCTAGTACTATAATTGCTTACCTTGGGTGAAACCATTGAAGCTTTTGTTTCCATTCACCTTCCGTGACGCTGATGAATCTTGCCCAAGCCCTGCCCGCCGACAAAGAAAATGAATAAAGGGGTTATTAAATAGTTCATATCATGAAATGACGAACTAAATAGGCGAGATATATAGTTAATAATGATTGAAATACCTGTTGACTATCCCATACAAGATGTTATAGTCAGTTTTTTACGAGATTAGTGAGTCCAATACTTCAACTGTTCGGCGTCAACTTTAATGATACACAAGACCCGATGAAATCTGCATGCACACACGCTACATGTCTTAATTAAGCGGCCATATGTAAGCAAAAACATGTAGCTAGCTAGTAGGCAAAAACAGAGAATTTGTAGTACAAGACAGTGTGACTCACTGGAAGTTGTAAGGAAGTAGTATATCTTCATTGTATTTGAGGCGCTTCAAGAACTCTAGCATGTTGTCCTCTACTTCCTTTGCATAACGTTTATTTATCTTCCATGTGTATTCATTAACGGTGTTTGGGTCAATGAACCCAATGCCAAAGCGTCCACCTTTTTCTCATTCATATATCTTCATCCTGCATAATACCACAAAAAAGAATATAGTGAGGATAATTACAGGTAATGGTTGATCAAAAGGATCACTACAGCTAGCTTGAGGCTTAAATTATAGAAAGAAATCACTTACAGACAATAGCAACTGACGATAGATTTGTCGAGTGCGTCTTGATTGTATAACTGAAACAGTTCTAAATACTCAACGGACACAGCTTTCTCATGGTAGTAATGGTCCTGCTTAACATTCACCATGAGGGACAATCGCTCTGAAATCTTGGTAATGTTCATGTACCATTGATGCAATTCATACATTCTCGTTGGGAGGTTCTTGACCTTGTCTGGCGCGACCAAAGGTTGGCCCCCGACATATTTCCGTTTTACTTCATCCTCTCTAAGCAAAGGCATGGGCTCGATCTCGAGGAGTTGTCTAACAGTGATGTTGAGAACTTCAGCCTGCATTATATGCTCCTTCGTTATTACCACATTGCCCACCTCGAGAACATGCTTTGTTTGCCCACAATAATATTTGGTACAGTCTTGTCACCTGTTGTTGGCACAACAAGCGAGGGATCGATTCGCTACTGTTCTCCCAATGCGGAATGGTTTTCCGCATTTTTGGCAGCTGCTTCTTGTTTGCTCGATCCCGCGTAGACGTGCTCGCCTCCCTTTGTAGACGTGCTCGATTTAACTTCCCGATGTGGCGCTCATAGTCGTGTCAACAGGCTTGGGAGCTGGTGGTTGAGCCATACAAATGAAGTGGTCAATCGTTTCCTCAGGCACTTTCTCCCTTGGCGGTGGTGGCGGTTTGGTGCAAAATGGGCTTCCACCTCGGCCTTCGATATGGCTGTGATTTCCTCCTCGGACCTGTCATAAGACCTCTTCGAAGAGGCTTGAGGCTTGGACCATATTTATATCGCTTGCCTCCGCTTTGCATACTTCTGTACTACCTCGACTTCAGACGGCCACGCACTGAGAGCTGCGGGGTGTCTCTTCTGCGATTGTTGAGGCGGTGGAGACGGCTGACGGGACTGAGTTGGACGAGGAGGAGTGGCCTGAGGTTGTGCCGGACTTGGAGGAGGAGTGGACGTCTGACGCTGTGGCGGACTTGGAGGAGGAGGATTGTCCTGACACTTTGCCGGACTTGGAGGACGAGGAGTGCCCTGACACTTTGCCGGACTTGGTGGACTTGCAGGAGCGGGAGTCTGCTGACTCGGTGGCGGACTTCGACGAGGACTCGGCTGACGCGGTGTCGGTGGCCTTGGAAAGATGATGCAATCCTTTTTCCATAGGATGATACGATGTTTGGCCTCTCCGAGAAAGCGCCGTCACCTCCAAAGAATGTCAAGCTGTAGCCCCGAATATGGTGGGTCCACCACCTCATCAACCAAGACACGAGCATAGCCCGCTGGAATCGGGTTGCAATGGAAGGTTGCCTTGGGGGGATTTGTGAAAGCACAGCCGTCCGCCACCTTCATGGATATGTTCTTCATTTTGACGTGTAGCTCGCAGTTAGTGTTCTCCGTGATGTCATCCACGGGGTATCTACCCAGCATTGCGTCGTCCTGGACGAAACCCACGCTGCTTCTCGGCATGGATGGGCCGGTGCTATCCAATGCTGGATCATCCGCTAGCTGCTGCAGCTGCTGAGACCCCCTTTGATGGGTAAGTGAGTCGATCTGCTCCTGCTGCCGCTGGAATTTGACTGCCAATTCCGCTTGACTTGCTTCTAGGCCTTGAAGGCGTTCATAGTCCCGCTTCCTCTGCTCCTCCTCCATCTTCCTCTTCTTCTCCTCCGCAATCTTCTTCCTCGCACGGGTTCTGTAGTCATTGTTCCAGTCTAAAAACCCCTCATACCACGGCATAGCGCCCTTGCCTCGTGTTCTTCCCGGGTGTTCAGGATTTCCCAGGGCACGCGTAAGCTCGCTGTTCTCTCTGTTGGGCTGGAACACCCCCGTTCGTGCCTCTTCTATTGCAACAAGTATCGCATCGTCGGCTCCCTTCAGACTTGCCCTCGTCGAAACATTGCCCATCTCCGTGTCCAACTCCCCATGCGCATAGAACCAAGTCCCGACCACGGGGCCAGCTCTTAGTAGCCGGAGTGACACATGCATCCTCCATCTCTTTCTCGGACTTATCCCACTTAGGCATTGCCACCGTGATAGCCACCGCCCCTGACTTATGGAACTTATCCTTTTTCGCATTCTTATTGTTTATTCTCCACCGTTCCTTAGCTAATTCCGAATCCTTGAATTTCACGAAATCGTCCCAATGATCACGTTGGTTCTCCGGTGTTCCCTTGAATCCGGAGTCTTCCTTCCTCCCTTGACGTACTTGTTCCATTCACGATTCTTGTAGTTCTTGAATGCAGTCACCATCATCCTAAGAGCAGCCTCTTTGACTTTCTCGCACATCCGCTACGTGAAATGATCGGTAGGGTGCAATGTTCCATGAGAGTATCCCAAAGCAGATCTTTTTGATTCTTGTCGACAAAAGTAACATCTGGACGTGGCTTTGCTGGCGCTCTCCATTCTTGAAGTTTGATCAGGAGTTGGTCCTTCACAAGAACTCCGCACTGACGAACGAACTTGTCCACAATCTTCTTAGGTGCTAATGGTTTGCCAGTAGGGCCGCATGCCTAGATATTGTACTTTACGCCCGGCTTCAACTTTTTGTTCGGGCCTCGTTTCGTCATTTTGCCTGAAGATTTGCTCGATCCGGATGGCTGAAAGAACAAAGATCGATTTATTAATATATCTTCAAGTCATTTAAAACATATGATGATCACCACATGCCTGCTTATATAAATATATATACCTCGCCGGCGTTTGTTGTTTCAGGATCAACATGTTCTTCGTCATTGTCATAATCATAGTTCATGACTTCATCAATTTCGCTGTCGCGATCGAATATCATATCACCCTCTCCGGTGTTGTTTAGAAATTGAGCCGTCATAATCTTCTTCATTTCGATTATCATCGGCTCGCGTATCATATCGAACATGGTCTGTTTCTCCTCTCTCACAAGATTATCCGCCATAGCTTTTGTTTAACTAATCCAAAAGAAATATAAAACAATTTAGTATTCAAATTACATCGTCTCGAATAATAGATATAATCTCGAATACATCGCCCGAATAATAGATATAATCTCGAATACATCGTCTCGAATAATATATAATATTGAATAGTACATCACCGGCTATTAGCTAATAAAGATCGAATACTACTGAGAAGAATCTAGGACACTCATGTTCTCCGCGCGGGCGATGGACACCCAAAGAGAAGGAACCTCACGGGATCATAGCTGAAGTGAGATCCCTCAAGATCTCGCCACGTATTGGAGAACCTGCCGCCTCTAACGCAACCATGTAGCGATGGGCGTGCTCGTCCTCCCCCGACACGGCGACGTACCACCTCCGGCGGGCGGGTCCCTCCGCACCAAATCGCCCACGCGAACGCCACCAAACGAGATTAGGGTCGACGACGGACCCGCGGACGGGTTCTCATCAAGCGGCGCGCCTCCAAGCAGCACCTCCGGTGCCAGCCCGTGAGCCAGTCCGGACATGGGTCGGCTGGACGTCGTCATGACGGTCGACGGCGAGGATGCGGGCGAGCATCATCGAGAACAAATACTAGCTATATGCCCATAAAAAGTAACATTTTTTAATGATTAGATTTTGATAACTAAAATTTCTATATAACACTAATTATGCTAATCTAAATAATCTAAAAACACTAAAATTTCTAACATTTCTAACATTTCTATATAACACTAATTTCTAACATTTCTATATAACACTAATTTCTAACATTTCTATATAACACTAATTTCTAACTGATTAAGCACTAATTAGATAATAGTGAAAAAATAATAATCTAAATAATCTAAACTAATTAAACACTAATTATCTAAACTAATTAAACATACAAAATAATAATCTAAATAATCAAAACTAATTAAAGACTAATTATCTAAACTAATTAAAGACTAATTATCTAATGCTTGTGTGTGTGTATGGGCTCGGGGCTGGAGGACTCACATTGGGCGACGGCGACGGCGAGGCGACGGCAAGGAGAGGCGACGGCGAGGCGAGGCGACGGCGAGGCGCGGCGGCGGTGGCGCGCATAAAGAGGACGGAAGAGACGGAGACGAGGGCGGCGACGGGACGGCGGCGGCGGGACGCGGCGGCGACGGAGGCGAGCGGCGACGCCGGAGACGATCGAGCGGCGGCGGCGGCGGCGATTTAAGACGATGGAACAGAGGCGAAAACAGAGGAAACTGAAATTTTCGTAGCAGTTGTATATATAGAAGGCACCTTTAGTACCGGTTGGAGCCACCAACCGGTACTAAAGGTCTGTTTTGGCCGAGCAAGCGGCGGAAGCGACCCCTTTAGTACGGGTGGTGGCACAAACCGGTACTAAAACCCCTTTAGTACCGGTTTGTGCCACGACCGGTACTAAAGGAGGTGTCATTAGCGCAGTGCGGTGTGGAAGTTTAGTCCCACCTCGCTAGTCGAGGGCTACCGTGACCGGTTTATAAGCCCAGTCGGTAGCTCTCTCGAGCTCCTCTCCTAATCAGGCCTATTAGGCCTACTGTCCTCCTCGCCTTGTGGGCCCTCTTGGGCCTTGGGCCTGCATCCCGCCCAACGATAGGTTGTGTCGCTAGTCGATGCAGCCGCTTTGGCCCGAGAGGGCGTGCTTTTTTTCTTAATTTTTTTTTTGCTTTATTTTTTTGTTCTATTTATTTTTGAGTTGTTTTTTTGCTGTATTTAGAGTTTCTTTGTGAATATTTTTGCTTTAGGTACAAAAAATTTACAAACTTTCTGTTAGTGCCGGTAGATTTCAAATTTGAATAGTTTAAATTTTGAATTATTTCAAATTTGTGTGAATCACTAGTTTGTGAATAACTTAACTTTGAAAAAAGTTTTTCCAGTGATTCTTTTTTCTTATGTTTAATATTAGTGTGTTTTATCATTATATTAAATTTAGTAATGCTTAGGTTATTTAAAAATGAAATGCCTTTGTAACAGTTCAGTTTTCGTCGGAGGCCCTGATACTTCGAAAGAGATTGTCCATTTTGTACATGAAGTGGATCCAGTTTTTGCCGTAACCCTCTCTACTTTCTTGCACATGCTATTTGTATGAAATTATGATACCATGCCAACTTTCAACCTTTTCTGAGTTCATTTGAATTGCTTTTCAATTTTAGGGTCATTTAGCTGGAAAAAAATCAGTAAATGATTGAAAAGAATTTGTTTGCACATAAAATTTCTTCGCGTTTCAAATGCCAAAACACATAACTACCCTAACTATTACAGACATTCCCTCCTGGGTGTGAAACATAGAAGAAAGTGATGATAGTGAAGCCGATCACATCCCAGATCTTTGGGTGTGAAACTTTTTCTTCGCGTGTGTCCCTTTGCGTCGTAACCATGGAAAATCTTCATCATTTAATGGGATGCTCGGGTCAATATTCACTGTGAATGGAGCAATTTCATCAAACTTTTCATAATCTTCTGACTTGTCTGTCTTGTCATCCACTCCCACGATGTTTCTCTTCCCAGAAAGAACTATGTGCCACTTTGGCTCATCGTACGATGCATTCACTTCCTTATCTTTTCTTTTTCTTGGCTTGGTAGACATGTCCTTCACATAGAAAACCTGTGCCACATCATTGGCTAGGACGAATGGTTCGTTTGCATATGCAAGATTGTTGAGATCCACTGTTGTCATTCCGTACTGCGGGTCTTCCGTTACCCTGCCTCGTGTCATATTGACCCATTTGCACTGAAACGAAGGGACCTTTAAACCACGTCGATAGTCAAGTTCCCATATGTCCTGTATATAACCATAATATGTTTCCTTTCCCGTCTTGGTTTCTGCATCAAAGCGGACACCACTGTTTTGGTTGGTTCTCTTCTTATCTTGGGCGATCGTGTAAAATGTATTACCATTTATCTCGTACCCTTTGAAAGTCATTATAATCGAAGATGGTAACTGCGACAGCAAGTACATGTCATCTTCAATAGAGGTGTCATGCATGGTACGTGTCTGCAACCAGTTGGCAAAACTCCTGATTTGTTCACGTGTAATCCAGTCATCAGACCGCTCCGGGTGTTTGGAGCGTAGCAAATTCATGTGTTCATCCATATACGGAGCCACCAAGGTGGAATTCTGTAGAACTGTGTTGTGTGCTTCAGTGAGAGAATGTCTGTCCATACATATTATTTGTTCCCCTCCTAGCGTGCCTTTTCCATCGATCGCCCTTATGCCGTGATTCAGAACACCAATCGCTTAAGGTCGAGGAATAAAGTCAATACAAAACTCAATGACCTCCTCATTTTGATGGCCCTTGGAGATGCTTCCTTCCGCCTAGCACGGTTATGAACATATTTCTTTAAGACTCCATGAACCTCTCAAAGGGGAACATATTGTGTAGAAATACAGGACCCAAAACGTTAATCTCTTCGATAGGTGAACTAGGACGTGCGTCATGATGTTGAAGAAGGATGGTGGGAACACCAACTCGAAACTGACAAGACATTGCACCAAATCATTTTGTAACCTTGGTATGATTTCTGGATTGATTACCTTCTGAGAGATTGCATTGAGAAATGCACATAGCTTCACAATGGCTAATCGAACATTTTCCGGTAGAAGCCCCCTCAATGCAACCGAAAGCGCTTTGCGTCATAATCACGTGGCGTCATGAGACTTTAGGTTTTGGAACTTTTCTCTGCCATGTTTATTATTCCTTTATATTCGACGAAGCCGACGGTACCTTATATCGGCGAGGCATTCAAAGAAGATTTCCTTCTCTTCTTTGGTCGAGCGTAGCTTGTATGACCCGATGTATGCCGCCTTCTCCGTGCATACGTTGCTGGTCCTCCCGTGCCTCAGGTGTATCTTTTGTCTTCCCATACACGCCCAAGAAGCCAAGCAGGGTCACGCAAAGATTCTTCGTCACGTGCATCACGTCGATTATGGAGCGGACCTCTAGGTCTTTCCAATATGGCAGGTCCCAAAATATAGATTTCTTCTTCCACATGGGTGCGCGTCCGTCCGCGTCCTTCGGAACAGGTTGTCCGCCAGGACCCTTTCCAAATATCACCTTCAAATCCTTGACCACATCATGTACATCACCGATGACGGTGGCGAGGCTTCGTCCGTGATCCGCCTCACCTTTGAAATGCTTGCCTTTCTTTCTTCACGGATGCTGCTCGGAAGAAATCGGCGATGTCCTGTACACATTCTTCTTACAACTATTCAAATATATCTCGTCGGTATCATCCAAACAGTGCGTGCATCCGCGGTATCCCTTGTTTGTCCGTCACGAAGGTTACCGAGAGCAGGCCAATCATTGATGGTCACGAACAGCAACGCCTTTGGGTCAAATTCTTCCCCCATGTGCTCATCCCACGCACGTACACCTGTTCCATTCCACAGTTGTAAGAGTTCTTCAACTAATGGCCTTAGGTACACATCTATGTCGTTGCCGGGTTGCTTAGGGCCTTGGATGAGCACTGGCATCATAATGAACTTCCGCTTCATGCACAACCAAGGAGGAAGGTTATACAAACATAGAGTCACAGGACAGGTGCTATGGTTGCTGCTCTGCTCCCCAAAAGGATTAATGCCATCTGCGCTTAGACCAAACCATACGCCCCTTGCGTCATCTGCAAACTCCTTCCCGTACTTTCTCTCGATTTTTCTCCACTGCGACCCGTCGTGGTACTCTCAACTTTCCGTCTTTCTTACGGTCTTCTTCGTGCCATCGCACGCCTTGGCATGCTCTTTGTTTTGGAACAACGTTTCAACTGTGGTATTATAGGAGAATACCACATCACCTTGGCAGGAATCTTCTTCTGGGCGCCGCCCTCGACATCACCAGCTCATCGCGGCTGATCTTATAGCGCAATGCACCACATACCGGCAAGCGTTCAAATCCTCGTACTCACGCGGTAGAGGATGCAATCATTAGGGCATGCATGTATCTTCGCACCTCTAACCCTAGAGGGCGACAGCCTTCTTTGCTTCAGACGTACTCTCGGGCAATTCGTTGTCCTTTGGAAGCATATCCTTTATCATTACCAGCAACTTTCCAAATCCCTTATCGGATACACCATTCTCGCCTTCCATTGCAGCAATTCTAGTGTGGTGCCCAGCTTTTTCTTGTCACCCACGCAATTCGGGTACAACAATTTTTGTGATCCTCTAACATGCGCTGCAACTTCTTCTTCTCCAAATCACTTGCTAGTTTCTCTTTGCATCGGCAATGGCCTGACCTAGATCATCAGCGGGCTCATCGATGCCTCTTCTTCACTTCTTCCGCATTGCCGGCTCAGCTTCTTCCGCATTACCGGCTCAGCTTCTTCCCCATTGTTGTATCATCGTATTTAGGGAACCCATGGCGGGATAGCGATCGTCGTCCTCTTCTTCTTCATTGTCTTCCATCATAACCCCTCTTTCTCCGTGCTTGGTCCAAACATTATAGTGGGGCATGAAACCAGACTCAAACAGTGGACGTGAATGGTTCTTGACGAGAGTAATTGCGACCATTCTTACAGCCAACACATGGACAAGGCATAAAACCATCCGCCTACTTGTTTGCCTCAGCAGAAGCGTAAAAGTATGCACGCCCTCAACGAACTCGGGAGAGCATCGGTCATCGTACATCCATTGCCGCTCATCTTCATTACACAACACCGAATAGACAAAATTAATACAAGTTCATACATAAAGTTCATACAACACTTAAATGCAACAAACAAATAACTCTCTAGCTAAAGCATTTAAATGCAACAACAAATGCGATCAAGATCGCAACTAAGGTAACAATTGATCCAACAGCATAATGATACCAAGCCTCACTATCGATGGCATATTTTCTAATCTTTCTATTCTTCAAGCGCATTTTCTCCATCTTGATCTTGTGATCATCGACGACAACGGCAACATGCAACTCCAATTCCATCTTCTCCCCCTCAATTATTTTCAATTTTTCTTTCAAGTACTCGTTTTCTCTTTCAACTAAATTTATCCTCTCGACAATAGGGTCGGTTGGAATTTTCGGTTCACATACCTCCTAGATAAAAATATCTATGCCAACTTGATGGGCATAATTTGTCATAAACACGAAATGCAACAAATAGTTTTAAAAGAGAATATACCACATCAGAATCATAACAAGGACGAGGGCCCACGGGGACGGATATCAAAACCATGGCACTATGTATAACAAACAACGTACGGGTAAGATAATTATTACATGATTAACTATATATCCAAATCACACAAACATCAATTTTTATATAATGTTTCATGAACAAGAGGCTCACCACAAGGTGGTGCCGTGACACGGACGGTGCGGGCGATCGACGGTGGTTACGACGGAGATTTAGAAGGCACTAAGTAAACCACACCTACATATGCAAACTAAGTGTTATTTTTGACCTCAAATTGCATATAAATCAAATACTAGCACATATATATATTTCCTCCCAAATTACTAAACTCACAAATTAGTAACTATATAAAGCATTGCAAGAGCTAATCTAGCAATGAGAGATGAAAGGACAAAGTTGCTAACCTTTGTGATCACTTGAATGGATGGGGGCCTTCAAATCTTGACAAATTTTGGGCAAAATGTGTGATGAGCTCGAGGGGAGAAGAGGAAGAACAGAGAGGAGAGGAGAGGGGAAAGGGGGAAGAACAGAGCGAGCTGGACGAAGGGTTTATATGCAGGAGGACCTATAGTACCGGTTCGTGGCACGAACCGGTACTAATGGTGCCGAGGGCCCAGATCGACAACATCCTGCCACCACCCTCATTAGTACCGGTTTGTAGGCACGAACCGGTGCTAAAGGTTAGCCACGAACCGGTACTAATGAGAGCGGGCCGGCTAGCCGTTGGAACCGGCACTAATGTATACATTAGTGCCGGCTCCAATACAAACCGGCACTAATGTGCTGCACGTTTGACCCTTTTTCTACTAGTGTATTAACCACTTACTAAATAAACTAGTTCTATTAAGCACTTACTAAATAAACTAGTTCTATTAAGCACTTACTATAAATAAACTAGTTCTATTAACCACTTACTAAATAAACTATTTCTATTAAACACCTACTAAAAATAGTAAAAAAAAACTACATTATACAAGAACAGATCAGTGAGGAGAGATGGAGGGAGGTAGGAGGGAGGAGGGAGTGGGAGGAGGGAGGAGAGAGGAGGAGGGGGAGGAGGGCGGTGCGAGAAGGAGGAGGGAGGAGAGAGGAGGAGGAGGAGGGAGGGAGGGCTGCCGGCGGAGAGCTTAGCTGGAGGAGGAGGAGGAGGGTCACGGCTGGAGGAGGGAGGAGGGCGCAGCCGGAGGAGGAGGGAGGAGGGCGCAACCGAAGGAGAAGGGAGGAGGGCGCGGTGGGAGGAGGAGGGAGGAGGGCGGTGGGTGGAGGAGGGAGGAGGGTCGCAGCATACCGAGGAAGGAGGAGCGAGGACGGCGGCGGCAATGCGGCGGTAGGTGAGGGCTGAACTTCGGCGGCGGCGGATGGCGGGTGCGTGGGAGACTGAGAGTGGGAGTGAGGGAGAGTGAGGGGCGGACGGTGTGGAGAAGATAAAGTACTTAGCAGTAGCGCTTTTCAAGGGAAAGCGCTACTACTATACTTAGCCTGGCGGCAACACGGGTGGGGGGCGGGGGGCAATTTTAGTTGTAGCACTATTTGCCCCACCCGGGCTACTGCTATGTACATAGTAGTAGCGCCTTCTATTGACACGCGCTACTGCTAAGTAGCAGTAGCGCCTCATTTTATCCAGCGCTACTGTTAAAGTTCTGTGTATAAGGTTTTCCTTAGTAGTGATTTGCATTAAGACATGTCTAAGCTACAGGTAAAAGTATACAATTTTATTCACTTTTAACATGAATTCATTTTCAATCCAGAGGAGTGAATTGCCAATTATTGTGGAGATGGACTCCATGGTTGCTGTGAAGTTGATCCAGTCACATGAGATAGAGAGATCTTTATACTCTTCCATTGTAAGAGAGATAGGCACTTGATGTGCCTTCGTAGAACTTTTATTACTCTAGTTAAGCGCACTCAAAATAAGGTTAGTGATAGTCTAACTAAGTTTGCAAGGGTTGAAGGAAGAACTATGACCTGGATTGGTTCAGGACCTTCAACTTCCTTAGAGCTAGCTCATGCAGATTGTATTGAACCTAATTTTTGAGTAATACCAGTTTTTACCCTAAAAACATGAATTCATATGCCATTATCTTTTGTGCTCATTCATTTATATGTACTCACTTATAAATCATTTATGGTTTTGTAGAATGGACGGTCCACCGTAATAGAAGCATCACGCGACATTGTAGTCGACAAAGAATGATATATACGCACTCAAATACAAGGACTTATGATGGTATCCCATGACCGAAGATTATGAAAACAAAATATCTTTTCTAGTTAGAGGTGAACAGCTACAATGGGTTATCTAGAGACTGTTTCTGGTTCATAATTTCTTAATGGTATTTTTAACTCTAGAATTTTATGTGAGGATCATGTTCATTATATGTGTGTTTTTTTGTTAATAAAAACAGGTTGTGATACTTTGACTGTTTATTGGCGTGGTTGATTTCAAACGTTGCAAGCAACATAAAACAATATT
Source organism: Aegilops speltoides (assembly GCA_021437245.1). Classification (NCBI taxonomy): domain Eukaryota; kingdom Viridiplantae; phylum Streptophyta; class Magnoliopsida; order Poales; family Poaceae; genus Aegilops; species Aegilops speltoides. The sequence goes on from CM038143.1 coordinate 504,517,833, forward strand.
AGTAAAAAAATAAGACTGGTTGTTAAAGACAAGCAAAATGGTGAAATGGATGGCAATTAGCAAAGTAAAGTGACCATTAATAATATCAAATATTTGTAGCGAGGGGAAAAGTGTCCGCTAATGGAAGAACTGTAGTCGTTATTTCCTCACAATTAACGAAGACAGATTGTCTCATCATTACAAAATAACGACGGGAAAATGTGGACGTTATTACTTTTAACGACGGAGCCTATCATGACCACAAAGATGTGGTCGCTAATGACTTTCAACGACCACATTCTTACTTTTAACGACCACATATCTTGTCGTTAAAAATCGTTTTCCTAGTAGATGCTCCCAAGAACAGCTATGTAAATTGTTATTGCTTTTTAATACAGAGTTCTAGCAGAATAGAGGTCGGAACAAAAACAAGAGAAATTAGATAGCTGGCAAGAAGGAACCAGGAAGTCACTCTGTGTTATACAGTGCAAAAACTTTAAAACATCACCGTCAAAGATTTGGTTTATGGATAGAAGTCTTTCATAAGAGGCATATAACAACATAATTAGGTAAGTACTGTGTAGCAGCTGATGTTGTTCTCGGCACTGAGGAAGAAAAAGACAGCCACATATAGAAAAGAAAAAGATCAATCATTGGGTTGCACTCCATTTGGTATACTCCACTTTGATCTTCTTCAGCTTCACGGCCACATCCGTCATCGTTATCCTTTGGTCTGGAGAGTCACAGGAGCAGAGCAAACCCAACTCAAATATTGGCACAAGAAAGACTTCCAAGTGGCGGCTAGAAGAAGGTCCTCGCAGTAGATCGCCATCCACAGCATGAACAAGGTCAGCGGGGAATGTCTCAAAAACCCACTGTCTCAATGTTAGATTCCCAACAAAAATTGCATCCGTGGGTCTCCTTCTAGTGAAGACTTCAAGGAGTATGATGCCGTAGCTGAACACATCACTCTTTCGTGATGCTTTTCCAAGAGATCCATATTCTGCTTATGGATTTCACAAATAGAAAATGATATCATGGTATATTTAACCAATTACTAGGTTTGTAAGAAAAATAGATATCAAGATTGATAAAAAATGCGAGCCAAGTACCTGGTGCCATGTACCCAACTGTCCCAGGCATGGTCGCAGAGATCACAGAGGTTTCATCACCTAGTAGCAACCTTGCAATGCCGAAGTCTGCTACATGTGCGGTCATGTCCTCATCAAACAACACATTGCTTGGCTTCAAGTCACAGTGCAAGACCACCTCGTGGTGCTCATGGTGCAGATACTCCATTGCCATAGCCACGTCAAGCATTATGCCTATCCTATCCAATAACCCCAAGTGCCTTGTGCTTTGAGAGTAGTGCAAGAGCGCATCTAAAGTGCCATTGGGCATGTACTGAAGCACTAATGCTCTGAAATCCAGATTGGAACATGTATTTAGTATCTTTATAAGGTTGCGATGCCGTGCCATACGGAGAACCTGACACTCGGCATCAAAGCTTCTGATGCCCTACAAAAGCTGCTTGTTTATGACTTTTATTGCAACCACCAAACCACTGTTTAGTTGACCCTTGAAAACTTTTCCAAAGCTTCCATATCCCAAAAGGTTGCTCTCGCTGAAGTTATTTGTAGCGCGCGCGAGCTCATGGTAAGGGACCAGAGGATGACTTGTCACGTCAGCTAAGTCAATAGAAACTGGCATCCCTTGCTGATTGCTAGTTTTCCTTCTTATCATTGCATATGAATATGAAGCTAAAACACCAATCACTATAATGATGGTAGGGACAACAAATTTCAAAATTCCACCTTTAGCTTTTTGCGGGTTACTTGGACATGTTGAAAACCCTAATCGTGAAGCACCACAAAGACCTGTGTTCCCCATCAAGGATTGTATGCTAATGTTTGAGAAGATCCCTCCATTGGGTATCTGACCTTTTAGATTATTGAAAGATAGGTCCAAACTATTGAGCAGTGTAAAATTGGCCAGGTAATTTGGGATGGTACCGAAGAAATCATTATGTGATAGGTCCAAGGATTTCAAGCTGGTTAGCTTGTTGAAAGAGTTCGGAAATGAACCAGAGAAGGAATTTTGTGATAGGTTCAAGTTGGTTAACGTTTGAAGTTGTCCAACCGAATCTGGGATCCTACCAACAAAGTGATTGCTAGAGAGATCCATGCTAATAATTTGTTTAGAAGAGCCCATATCCAATGGTAGTGCACCATTTAAAGAGTTTTGAGACAAATCTAGGTCTACTAAGCTATCAGTATGAAACAAACTTGGTGGCAGAGTTGATGTTAATTGGTTTCTTGATAAGCTGAGAAATTCTAACTTAGTGAGGTTACCGATGTTTTCTGGTATGGAACCAGAGAAACAATTTTCGTTGAGAAAAATATGGTCTAGATTCTTGAGCATGGCAATCTGAGATGGGATGGAGCCAAACAAATTATTTTTCTCGAGGTCAAGCCATTCTAGATTTGTCATCATCATGATGGACTCTGGAATTGCACTATGAAGTTGGTTTTCTGAAAGATCTAGCACAAATAGGCCAGTTAAATTTGAAATTGTGGTTGGAATTCCTCCAACCAACCTGTTTTCACGTGCTAAAAAAACTTGCAGCTCGCTTGATATATTCCCTACATTGTTAGGGAGGCTACCCGTGAAATTATTGGACTTGATGCTAAGGTATTGGAGATTTGGAAGATCAGAGAAAACGGATAAGAAGTTGACATCCCCATGTAGGTAGTTAGTTGAAATATCAAGGATCATCAAAGAGTTCATGTTACCGATAGTTCTAGGTACTGGTCCAGTCAACATGTTTTGGTCCAACAATAGGATTGCTAATTCAGTTGCATTATCAAGAGAAGCGGGAATGGGTCCTATTAGCTCGTTCTCCGAAAGATTCAATTGTGACAGTTGACTTAACTGTTCGAGTTCTGTTGGAATGGCTCCTGTTAGGTTGCAGGATCCAAGGTCAAGGAGCTCTAGCGAAGTGAGGTTGCTAAGCGTGCTAGGGATTGACCCGAAAAGGCCATTCTCGCCCATGGCCAACCAAATGAGACGAGTCAACTTGCCTAGCCATGTTGGCACAACACCCTCAAATGAATTAAGGGAGAAGGAAATAACTTCGAGGTATTGACAAGACGCAAGGCCCAATGGAACATGGCCTGTGAAATTGTTCTGTCCTATGGCGATAATCTGTAGCATCGGGAGATTGAAACTTGCATTTGTAGGGAAAGAACCAGTTAAGTAGTTATGGGTGAGATAGATACCCTGCAGTTTAGACATGTTAAAAATGGAAGGAGGCACTAGGCCGGTGAGATGATTGTAATGCATATTAAGGTAGCGGAGCAGTGGCAAGGAGCCAACGCAAGATGGGATTGATCCTGACAGGCTATTGTTGGCGAAGTTTAAATAAGTTAACATAGGGGTATTGTTAAACATGCCGGTCGGTATAGATCCACTAATGGAATTTTTCATGAGATTTATATAGGCAAGATTGTACAGGTTGCGTAGCTCTAGCGGGATTGAACCAGATAGGAGGTTCAGTTTTAGGTCAAGAACTTGAAGCCTCGAGAGGTTTCCTATAGTAGGAGGGATGCTATCTGACAGGCCATTGTAGCCAAGTCTCAGGAATTCAAGGCGATGAAGTCTGCCTAAATCATGTGGGATAGAGCCCGTGATGTTGGTGTTGTTGAGATTGAGGACAGAGAGGAAGGAGAGGTTACCGAGGTGAGGTGTGATGGGTCCATAGAGAGGTGTATCCGGCAGCGACAGAGCTGTGACGCGCTGCCTCCGCCGGCTGCATTCGATGCCGACCCAGTGGCAGAATGATGTGCTGGTCGTCCAGTTGCCGGCAAGGACACCAAGAGGGTCGGAGAGCTGGGCTTTGAAAGCCAGCAGACTGGCAAGGTCTGTGTCACTGCCATTGCGGTTGGGAGAGGAAGCGCCGGAACAAGCTACTGAAATGGCTGATAGGACTAGGAGGATGGAAAGGAATGCGATGGTCATTGTGGTGCGCCTGCTCGTCTGCTCACCAAGCTGCTCATATATACACACTCCAAGTGTGGTTCGGCCGAACTTTCGCTCAAGTGGGGCTGCTAATGGGAATCAATGCTGCCCTTTTCTTGGAAGGAAAGAGCTTCGCACACGTGACGATGACAAAGAAAGCTCTATCAAGTGTGCCTTTTTTTCTCTGGCACTTTGTACCAAGTGGCTCTGGCTGTTGGTATTGCACGCGGAAACATCGAACCTGTTCAACATGTCGTGATTATCAAACGCATGCAGAAAGGTTAGTCAAACTTCGGTACCTATGGGGAGTGGGGCATATCTCGTCTAGACAATGAACCAGTTGCAGGAAGAATCTAATATCCGAATGTATAAACTAGAGGATACCCGTGTGTTGTTGCGGGAATTAGTTGACAATTTTTTTATTGGTATCACAACCAAAATTAAAAATACATATGACTTATTATATTTGACGGGCGACGCATAATTAGAAAGATCCGCCGGCTCATTGACCATTGGATGTAACGTCAACGGATGAACGGTCTAGAAGTACCTTGAAAGCAGCCATCTCTTTGGAGGGGCATCGTAGAAGGCCTTCCGCAACAGCTACCTTGTTGCAATCACACGAGCATGTACTTCTTTATTTTTTGCAACAGAGGTCTTGTTGCATAACTTTTTTTTCAACAGGGGTCTTGTTGCAGAAATTTTTCGCAACAAAGTATTGTTGCATAATTTATTTATTTATTTTTTGCAATAATGGTCTTGTTGCAGAATTTTTTCGTAACAAAGGTCTTGTTGCAGAAATTTTAAATATCGACTGCAAAAATCCTTTTGCAACAAGGGTTAAGTTGCAGATTTTTTTTGCAACAGAGTTCATGTTGGAGAACTTTTTTGCAAATAGAGACCATGGCATGAAGGAGATGGTTCTGACGGCAGGAAGAGCCACGGTCGAGCCGGGCGTTGCTGCGGGAGCTTGAGGTGGTCGCGGGCATGGTCGAGGCTGGCGTTGTTGCGGGAGCTTGAGATGGTGGCGGCCATGGCGAGCGTTGCTGAAGGAGATGGTGGTGGCTGAGGCGGGTGTTTCTACGCACTAGAAAAGGTTGAGGAAGAGATAAGATTAGGGGGAGAAACATGGCTAGTCCAGTAGGACACGTGTCGCGCAACCAGGACGGCGGACGCGAGCATGATAATCTGTCGGTTGATGTTAATCAATCCCATATTTGATTAGGGATCAAAAGCCTCATCTCGGAGGTCCCCCCCCCGCGCTCTCGCATCGCCCCTCTTGGGCGACTCAGGAGCAACACAAACCCTAGTCGTTGCCACCTCTCCTCCGTCCTCCCCCCGCCCCGCCTCCACCTGAGGATCACGCCGACTGCTGCGCATCTTCCGGTGAAGGTGGCGACGAGGATCTGCTGCCTCACGCTGCTGAGGGGCTCTGGAAGCCAGGGTGGCGGCCCTGGGTGGAGATGACGGTGTCGATCTCTCTGGTGGATGTCGCGCGCGGGTGCTGGTCGTCCCTTCCGGTCGCGTGGGTGGCATGAAGGCGGCGAGATCTTGCTGCAGCGGCAGGTGGCTCTTCTTCCTCTCGTCCCCTTCCCCTCACGGTGGCCTCCTCTCCCAATTTGGTGGCTGGCCTGTCAGATCTGGCTGAGGATGGGGTGATGGAGTCTTGGAACGGGGGAAACCCCTGGTCGATTTTGCGTCGACCTCGATGCCGGTGGTGCTCTGGTGTCATTCCCCTCTTGAGGGCGGTTCGAGCTTCCAGATCATCCCCCTCTTCCCCCTTCCTGCTCCAGGCGAAAGTCTTGGCCTTTTGGCCGAACAGTGGAGGCATTCTGGCATCTCGGTCCTCCCTGGAGGCGTCGTTCAAGGGGTGGTTGGCGGTTGGGCATGGTGCTTAGTGGTGGGTGGTGGCAGCGGTGCTTAGTTCCCCTGGTTGCCGGCGTTGGTGGTGGCGTGTGGGTTCTTTCGCATCGGTCAGTGGCTCCTCGCCTTGTCTGCTGGTTGGTTGCCGGCCGGTGGTGGGCATCCGCGTGTTCGGCATGGTCTGCACGAAGGGGAGATAGTGGTCTCCGCTCCGGTAGTGGCCCCAGGCAGCGATGTAACACCCCGTATGTAACTTTCCATATTTGTAACTCCAACTCTTGCCATTTTCGGCTATGTGCTATGATATTCCCTCCGTGGTTGGGTTTTGTCTTTTGTTTTACATTTTATTCATTTCATGCATCTCATATCATGTCATCATGTGCATCTCATTTGCATACATGTTCGTCTCATGCATTCGAGCATTCTCCCCATTGTCCGTTTTGCAATCCGACACTCCCACGTGCACCGGCGCACCCCTCTTGTCTCTTTTCGTGTGCGGGTGTTAAAACATTCTCGGAATGGGATGAGACTTGCCAAGTGGCCTTGGTACACCACCGGTAGACCACCTGTCAAGTTCCGAGTCATTTGGAGCTCGTTTGATACTCCAACGGTTAACCGGGTAACCGCAAAGGCCTCTTTTGGGTTGCAGCCCAACACCCCTTCAAAACAGCCCAATAACCCATCTAAGTCACTTCCATGCTCTCCGTCGTCGGATCACGATCGTGTGGGCGAAAACCGCACTCCATTTGGAGCCTCCTAGCTCCCTCTACCTATAAAAACACCTCCCCCTCCGAAATTTTCGGGCAAACCCTAGACAAACTCCTCCCCGCCGCCATCGGACGCATCCGGACCGGGCCGGACACGTCCGCCATTGTCGGACGATCCGCCGCTGCCGCCAGTGAACCAGGCGCGACACGTGGCACTCGGCCACCATAGCGCCGCCTCGCTGAGAGCCAGCAGCCGCCCCATGCCCATCTGCTCCTCCGCCCGCCGCCGCGCTCCTCCGCCGCCTCGGCCGCCTGCTGCCGCCGGGACCGGAGCTTCGCCGTCCGCCGCCGCCTCCGTCGCCGTCGCGCGCCTCGCGCCCGCCACCCATCTCAGTCGCCGCCCCGCACTTTCAGATCGGCCTCGCCTCGCCGGATCCGCCCCGTCTCCGTCCTCCTCCCGGCCAACTCCGGCGCCACCTCGGCCTCCGTGCGAGTCAGATCCAGATTGGATCTGAGAGGGTTGATTTCTTCCTCCCCCGAAATCCCGTCTTTTCTGGCAGTAATTTTGTTGCATGTTCATCGCACCACAACTTTGCACTAGTAGCTCCGTTTTGGGCGTGTAGCATACCGAATTGTTCGTCTCGAAGAGTACATCATTTCATCTCATTGCATCATTTTCATTTGAGCTCATCTAGATGCCCGAAATGCTGTTGGAAGAGGGCTATATAATGTTAGTTTATGTTTCTTAACAGAACATGCACTTTTGTCATTTTTGCCATGATTGATGTGTGCATCTTATGAACTTGAGCCCTACATATGTTTTGAACTATGCCATGCAAGCTTTACAGGGGTGTATGCCATGTATTTTTGTGAGTTATGTGGTGACTAGAACAAGCATGCAAACTAGGCTTCGTCATGTTGCTGATTTTAGTCCCTGTTCGCTGTTATTTTTATGCCATTTAAACTTGATGCTACAGAGAGATCCATGCTTATTTTGAGATACTTCAGTAAGGGTGTTTTGAACATATGGTTATTATCTATCCATTCATGTGCCTGTTTGAAATTATTGAGTAGTCTAGCATGTCATTTTCGTGCTCTACTTTTGCTACAAAATGTTTCCTGGCAGATTGTTTACATGATATTCAATTTTTACAAGGTTGTTGTAGTTGATCCGTGTATGCTATGATGTTGTTCTTGCCATGTATAGCTTCTATGCCATGTCTTCTTGATGGATGTATGCTTAGTTTATCATGAAATGCTCTATAGTGAGTGCATCGAGCTCAGGAAGGTGCCTTCGTAATTCATCAATGCCATGCCCTGCTTCTTTGAATCATTAGAGACTTGCTATGTTTACATGCATGCCATCATTTCTTCTGATCCTTTTTGGCTCATGGTCAGTAAGGGACTTTTGTTCTATGCTTTGAGTAGAATCATGTCATCCCTTGTTTTTCTATTATAAGTTCCTGTAGAATGTTGATTGCTTGCTCTGAACATTGCTACCTGATGCTGTTTATGCCATGTCCAACCTGATATTTTTTGCACTTTTCCCATGCTTGTTTGAACTTGTTATGGTGTGATTTAGCCGTAGCTCAGTGTTCCTCTTTTGTTAAGCATCTCCTGTAGATCACTGCCATATGCTTTGTTTTTATGTTGGCGTGCTGTAGCATAGTTTCTTGTTTCATGCTAAGTAGCATCATGATGTTAAACGCAGATTTGCGTCATTCTTGTTTTGCTTGCCATTTGCAAACCGTGCGTCCGTTTCCGGTGATCTTTATATCGATTTCAACCGAAATCATCTCATCTTTCCAGCGGCATACTTGGTTTGCTAAATTGATGCCTTGTTCATCATTTTCCCTTCCGGAGCCCGCATTTGCATTGCATATCACATCTCGCATATCATGTCATGTATTGCATCATGTTGCTTGTGCATTGCTCCATGTTTGATTGTGGTTCCATTGCTTGTGTTCTTGCTTTGGGTAGAGCCAGGAGACGAGTATGCGCACGAGGAACCTGTTGAGAACGCTTACGAGGGTCAAGCTTTCGACAACTCTGAGAACTTTGCAGGCAAGATGACCATACCCTCGAAATCACTTCTATCTTTGCTTGCTAGATGCTCGCTCTTTTGCTATGCCTATGCTACGTTACCTACCACTTGCTATATCATGCCACCCATATTGCCATATCAAACCTCTAACCATCCTTTCCTAGCAAATCGTTGTTTGGCTATGTCACCGCTTTTGCTCAGCCCCTCTTATAGTGTTGCTAGTTGCAGGTGAAGATGAAGTTTGTTCCATGTTGGAACATGGATACTTTGGGATATCACAATATGTCCTGTTTAATTAATGCACCTTATATACTTGGTAAAGGGTGGAAGGCTTGGCCTTATACATGGTGTTTTGTTCCACTCTTGCCACCCTAGTTTCCGTCATACCGGTGTTATGTTCCTTGATTTTGCGTTCCTTACGCGGTTGGGTGATTTATGGGACCCCCTTGACAGTTCGCTTTGAATAAAACTCCTCCAGCAAGGCCCAACCTTGGTTTTACCATTTGCCACCTATACCTTTTTCCCTTGAGTTTTTCGCGAGCTCGAGGGTCATCTTTATTTTAGCCCCCCGGGGCCAGTGCTCCTTCGATGTTGGTCCAAACCGAGCAGCCTGCGGGGCCACCTCGGGGAAACTCAAGGCCTGGTTTTACTCGTAGCTTGACTTATCCGACGTGCCCTGAGAACGAGATATGTGCGACTCCTATCGGGATTTGTCGGCACATCGGGCGGCTTTGCTGGTCTAGTTTTACCATTGTCTAAATTTCATGCGAACCGGGATTCCGAGACTGAACGGGTCTTCCCGGGAGAAGGTATATCCTTCGTTGACCATGAGAGCTTATGATGGGCTAAGTTGGGACACCCCTGCAGGGTATTATCTTTCGAAAGCCGTGCCCGCGGTTATGAGGCAGATGGGAATTTGTTAATGTCCAGTTGTAGATAACTTGACACTTGACTTCATTAAAATGCATCAACCGCGTGTGTAACCGTGATGGTCGCTTCTCGGCGGAGTCCGGGAAGTGAACACGGTGTTGGAGTTATGTTTGACGTAGGTTGCTCTAGGATCACTTCTTGATCGCTTCTAGATTCACGACCGTGCCTTGCTTCTCTTCTCGCTCTCTCTTGCGTATGTTAGCCACCATATATGGTAGTCGCTTGTTGCAGCTCCACCTCATTACACCACCCTTCCCTTAAGCTTAAATAGTCTTGATCTCGCGGGTGTGAGATTGCTGAGTCCCCGTGGCTCACAGATTCTACCAAAACAGATGCAGGTACCGATGATACCAGCGCAAGTGGCGCAATCGAGCTCAAGTGGGAGTTTGACAAGGACCTTGGTCGTTACTATGTTTCGTTTCCAGATGATCAGTAGTGGGCCCAGTTGGGACGATCGGGGATCTGTGTAGCATTTGGGGTAGTCTTCTTTTATTTTGGTTCCGTAGTCGGCCCTAGAGGCAATAATAAAAGTATTATTATATTTCCTTGTTCATGATAATTGTCTTTTATTCATGCTATAACTGTATTATCCGGAAATCGTAATACACGTGTGAATACATAGACCACAATATGTCCCTAGTGAGCCTCTAGTTGACTAGCTCGTTGTGATCAACAGATAGTCATGGTTTCTGCTATGGACATTGGATGTCGTTGATAACGGATCACATCATTAGGAGAATGATGTGATGGACAAGACCCAATCCTAAGCATAGCACAAAGATCGTGTAGTTCGTTTGCTAGAGCTTTTCTAATGTCAAGTATATCTTCCTTAGACCATGAGATCGTGTAACTCCCGGATACCGTAGGAGTGCTTTGGGTGTATCAAACGTCACAATGTAACTAGGTGACTATAAAGGTGCACTACAGGTATCTCCGAAAGTGTCTGTTGGGTTGACACGGATCGAGACTGGGATTTGTCACTCCGCGTAAACGGAGAGGTATCTCTGGGCCCACTCGGTAGGACATCATCATAATGTGCACAATGTGACCAAGGGGTTGATCACGGGATGATGTGTTACGGAACGAGTAAAGAGACTTGCCGGTAACGAGATTGAACAAGGTATCGGTATACCGACGATCGAATCTCGGGCAAGTACAATACCGTTAGACAAAGGGAATTGTATACAGGATTGATTGAGTCCTTGACATCGTGGTTCATCCGATGAGATCATCGTGGAACATGTGGGAGCCAACATGGGTATCCAAATCCGCTGTTGGTTATTGACGGAGAACGCCTCGGTCATGTCTACATGTCTCCCGAACCCGTAGGGTCTACACTTAAGGTTCGATGACGCTAGGGTTATAAAGGAAGTTTGTATGTGGTTACCGAATGTTGTTCGAGTCCGGATGAGATCCCGGACGCCACGATCCGGAATGGTTCGAGGTAAAGATTTATATATGGAAGTCCTATTTTGGCCACCGGAAAATGTTGGGATTTTTCGGTATTGTACCGGGAAGGTTCTGGAAGGTTCCGGAGTGGGGCCCACCTGCATGGGGGACCCACATGAACGTGGGTAGTGGGGAAAGGCCCCACACCCTGGTCAAGCGCACCAAGATCCCCCTTAGAAGGAATAAGATCATATGCAAGGGATAAGATCAAGATCCCTAAAAGGGGGATAACAATCGATGGGGAAGGAAATGATGGGATTTCTTTCCTCCCACCTTGGCCAACGCCCCAATGGACTTGGAGGGCAAGAAACCAGCCCTCCACCCCTATATAAAGTGGGAGGCGCATGGGAGCCAGACGAAGTTCGGCGCAGCCCTCCCCCTCCCAAGTCCTCCTCCTCTCCCGCGGTGCTTGGCGAAGCCTGCGCAGATTGCCACGCCTCCACCACCACCACGCCCGTCGTGCTGCTCTTTGGATGGAGTCTTCCTCAACCTCTCCTCTCTCCTTGCTGGATCAAGGCATGGGAGACGCCACGGGATGTACGTGTGTTGAACGCGGAGGTGCCGTCCGCTCGCACTAGGATCTCCGGTGATTTGGATCACGACGCAGTACGACTCCTTCAACCCCGTTCTCTTGAACGCTTCCGCTTAGCGATCTACAAGGGTATGTAGATGCACTCTCCTTCCCTCGTTGCTGGTTTCTCCATAGATAGATCTTGGTGACACGAGGAAAATTTTGAATTTCTGCCACGTTCCCCAACAAATGGCATCATGAGCTAGGTCTATTGCGTAGATTCTTTGCACGAGTAGAACACAAAGTAGTTGTGGGCGTTGATTTTGTTCAATATGCTTACCGTTACTAGTCTAATCTTGTTTCGACGGTATTGTGGGATGAAGCAGCCGGACCGACCTTACACGCATTTTACGTGAGACAAGTTCCACCGATTGACATGCACTTGGTGCATAAGGTGGCTAGCGGTGCCGATCTCTCCCACTTTAGTCGGAACGGATTCGATGAAAGGGTCCTTATGAAGGGTAAATAGCAATTGGCATATCACGTTGTGGTTTTTGCGTAGGTAAGAAACGTTTTGCTAGAAACCCATAGCAGCCACGTAAAACATGCAACAACAATTAGAGGACGCCTAACTTGTTTTTGCGGGGTATGCTATGTGATGTGATATGGCCAAGAAGAATGTGATGATTGATATGTGATGTATGAGATTGATCATGTTCTTGTAATAGGAATCACGACTTGCATGTCGATGAGTATGACAACCGGCAGGAGCCATAGGAGTTGTCTTGATTTATTGTATGACCTGCGTGTCATTGAACAACGCCATGTAATTACTTTACTTTATTGCTAACCGGTAGCCATAGTAGTAGAAGTAATAGTTGGCGAGACAACTTCATGGAGACACGATGATGGAGATCATGATGATGGAGATCATGGTGTCATGCCGGTGACGATGATGATCATGGAGCCCTGAAGATGGAGATCAAAAGGAGCAAAATGATATTGGCCATATCATGTCACTATTTGATTGCATGTGATGTTTATCATGTTTATGCATCTTGTTTACTTAGGACGACGGTAGTAAATAAGATGATCCTTACAAAATTTCAAGAAGTGTTCTCCCTAATCGTGCACCGTTGCTACAGTTCGTCGCTTCTAAGCACCACGTGATGATCGGGTGTGATGGATTCTTACGCTCACATACAACGGGTGTAAGACAGTTTTACACAGCGAAAACACTTAGGGTTAACTTGACGAGCCTAGCATGTACGGACATGGCCTCGAACACGGAGACCGAAAGGTCGAGCATGAGTCGTATGGAGGATACGATCAACATGAAGATGTTCACCGATGATGACTAGACCGTCTCACGTGATGATCGGACACGGCCTAGTTGACTTGGATCATGTAATCACTTAGATGACCAGAGGGATGTCTATCTGGAGTGGGGGTTCATAAGATGAACTTAATTATCTGAACATAGTCAAAAGATCTTTGCAAATTATGTCGTATGCTCGCGTTTTAGTTCCACTGTTTAGATATGTTCCTAGAGAAAATATAGTTGAAAGTTGACAGTTGCGATTATGCGGATAGTAGAAAGCTTATGTCCTTAATGCACCGCTCAGTGTGCTGAACCCCAAACGTCGTTTGTGGATGTTGCGAACATCAGACATACACGTTGTGATAACTACGTGATAGTTCAGTTAAACGGTTTAGAGTTGAGGCACCAAAGACGTTTTCGAAACGTCGCGAAACATATGATGTTTCGAGGGCTGAAATTGAGATTTCAGGCTCGTGCCCACGTCAAGAGGTATGAGACCTCCGACGATTTTCTTAGCCTGCAAACTAAGGTAGAAATGCTCAATCGTTGAGCTTGTGCTCAGATTGTCTGAATGCAACAATCACTTGAATCGAGTGGGATTTGATTTTCCAGATGAGATAGTGATGTTTCTCCAAAGTCATTGCCACCAAGCTGTTAGTGCTTCGTGATGAGCTATAACATATCAGGGATAGATATGATGATCCTTGAGGTATTCGCCATGTTTGACACCGCGAAAGTAGAAATCAAGAAGGAGCATCAATTGTTGATGGTTGGTGAAACCACTAGTTTCAAGAAGGGCAAGGGCAAGAAGGGATACTTCATGAAACGGCAAATCAGCTGCTACTCTAGTGAAGAAACCCAAGGTTGAACCCAAAGCCGAGACTAAGTGCTTCGTAATAAGGGAACAACCATCGAGCGGAATTACCCTAGATACTTGGTAGATGAGAAGGCTGGCAAGGTCGATAGAAGTATATTGATATACATTATGTTAATGTGTACTTTACTAGTACTCCTAGTAGCACCGTGGTATTAGATACCGGTTTGGTTGCTAAGTGTTAGTAACTCAAATAAAAGCTACGGAATAAACGGAGACTAGCTAAAGGAGAGCTGACGATATGTGTTGGAAGTGTTTCCAAGGTTGATGTGATCAAGCATCGCACGCTCCCTCTACCATCGAGATTTGGTGTTTCCGTTGAGCATAGACATGATTGGATTATGTCTATCGCAATACGGTTATTCATTTAAGGAGAATAATGGTTACTCTATTTATTTGAATAATACCTTTAATGGTCTTGCACCTAAAGGAATGGTTTATTGAATCTCGATCGTAGTGATACACATTATCATGCCAAAAAGATATAAGATAGTAATGATAGTACCACTTACTTGTGGCACTGCCATGTAAGTCATATTGGTGTAAAACGCATGAAGAAGCTCCATGTTGATGGATCTTTGGACTCACTCGTTTTGAAAAGTTTGAGACATGCGAACCACGTCTATTGGTGTATACGCATGAAGAAACTCCATGCAGATGGATCTTTTGGACTCACTTGATTTTGAATCACTTGAGATATGCAAATCATACCACATGGGCAAGATGACTAAAAAGCCTCGGTTTCAGTAAGATGGAACAAGATAGCAACTTGTTGGAAGTAACACATTTTGATGCGTGCAGTCCAATGAGTGCTGAGGCATGCAGTGAATATCGTTATGTTCTTACTTCACAGATGATTCGAGTAGATGCTGAGTATATTTACTTGATGAAACTGAAGTCTGAATTATTGAATGGTTCAAGTAATTTCAGAGTGAAGTTGAAGATCATCGTGACAAGAGGAAAAATGTCTATGATCTGATCATGGAGATGAGAATCTGAGTTACGAGCTTGGCACGCAATTAAGACATTGTGTAAATTGTTTCACAATTAATACCGCCTGGAACACCATAGTGTGATGGTGTGTCCGAACATCATAGTTACACCCTATTGGATATGGTGCGTACCATGATGTCTCTTATCGAATTACCACTATCGTTTATGGGTTAGGCATTAGAGACAACCACATTCACTTTAAATAGGGCACCACGTAATTCCGTTGAGATGACACCGTATGAACTATGGTTTAGAGAAACCTAAGCTGTCATTTCTTAAAGGTTTGGGGTTGCGACGCTTATGTGAAAAAGTTTCAGGTTGATAAGCTCGAACCCAAAGCGGATAAAATGCATCTTCATAGGACACCCAAAACAGTTGGGTATACCTCCTAATACAGATCCGAAAGCAATAGGGATTGTTTCTTGAATCGGTCCTTTCTCGAGGAAAAGTTTGTCTCGAAAAGTTGAGTGGGAGGATGGTGGAGACTTGATATGGTTATTGAACCGTCACTACAACCAGTGTGTAGCAGGGCACGGGAAGTTGTTCCTGTGGCGCCTACACCAATTGAAGTAGAAGCTTATGATAGTGATCATGAAGTTTCGGATCAAGTCACTACCGTACCTCGTAGGATGACAAGGATATGTACTGCTTCGGAGTGGTACAGTAATCCTGTCTTGAAGGCCATGTTGCTAGACAACAATGAACCTACGACCTATGGAGAAGCAATGGTGGGCCCAAATTCCGACAAATGGTTAGAAGCCATGAAATCCGAGATAGGATCCATGTATCAGAACAAAGCATGGACTGTGGTGGACTTGCCCGATGATCGGCAAGCCATTCAGATAAATGGATCTTTAAGAAGAAGACGGACGTGGACGGAAATGTCACCATCTATGAAGATCGACTTGTGGCGAAGAGTTTTTCACAAGTTCAAGGAGTTGACTACAATGAGATTTTCTCATCCGTAGCGATGCTTAAGTCCGTCGGAATCATGTTAGCATTAGCTGCATTTATGAAATCTGGCAGATGGATGTCAAAACAAGTTTCCTTACCAGCTTTCGTAAGGAAAGGTTGTATGTGATACAATCAGAAAGGTTTTGTCGATCCTAAGGATGCTAAAAGGTATGCTAGCTCCAGCGATCCTTCTAAGGACTGGAATAAGCATCTCGGAGTTGGAATGTACGTTTTGATAAGATGATCAATGATTTTTGTTTATACAAAGTTTATGAGAAACTTGTATTTCCAAAGAAGTGAGTGGGAGCACTATAGAATTTCTGATGAGTATATGTTGTTGACATATTGTTGATCGAAATGATGTAGAATTTCTAGAAAGCATATAGGGTTATTTGAAAAGTGTTTTCAATGGAAAACCTGGATGAAGCTACTTGAACATTGAGCATTAAGATCTATAATGATAGATCAAAAACGCTTAATGGTACTTTTCAAAATGAGCACATACCTTGACATGATCTTGAAGGTGTTCAAGATGGATCAGTCAAAGAAAGAGTTCTTGCCTGAGTTGTAAGGTATGAAGTTAAGACTTAAAGCTCGACCACGGCAGAAGAGAGAGAAAGGACGAAGGTCGCCCCTATGCTTTATACATAGGCTCTACAAGATGCTATCTTTGTGTACCAAGATCGAAGTGTGCCTTGCCATGAGTCAGTCAAGGGGTACAAGAATGATCCAGGAATGGATCATTGGACAGCGGTCAAAATTGTCTTGGAGTAAATAAGGACATGTTTCTCGATTATGGAAGTGATAAAGAGTTCGGCATAAAGGGTTACGTCGATGCAAGCTTTAACACCTATCCGAATGACTCTAAGTAGCAAACCGGATACGTATAGTGGAGCAACCATTTGGAATAACTCCAAGTGGAGCATGGAAGCAGCGTTTACAATATGACCTAGAGATTTGCGAAGTACATACAGATCTGAATGTTGCAGACCCGTTGACTAAAACCTCTCTCACAAGCAAAACATGATCAAAACCCCAGAACTCATTGAGTCTTAATCACATGATGATGTGAACTAGTTTAATGAC
This sequence comes from Aegilops speltoides, assembly GCA_021437245.1. Classification (NCBI taxonomy): domain Eukaryota; kingdom Viridiplantae; phylum Streptophyta; class Magnoliopsida; order Poales; family Poaceae; genus Aegilops; species Aegilops speltoides. The sequence goes on from CM038143.1 coordinate 504,534,561, forward strand.
ACTAGTAAACTCTTTGCATGTTGGTCACATGGTGATGTGACCTGTGAGTGTTAATCACATGGCGATGTGAACTAGATTATTGACTCTAGTGCAAGTGGGAGACTGTTGGAAATATGCCCTAGAGGCAATAATAAAAGTATTATTATATTTCCTTGTTCATGATAATTGTCTTTTATTCATGCTATAACTGTATTATCCGGAAATCGTAATACACGTGTGAATACATAGACCACAATATGTCCCTAGTGAGCCTCTAGTTGACTAGCTCGTTGTGATCAATAGATAGTCATGGTTTCCTGGCTATGGACATTGGATGTCGTTGATAACAGGATCACATCATTAGGAGAATGATGTGATGGACAAGACCCAATCCTAAGCATAGCACAAAGATCGTGTAGTTCGTTTGCTAGAGCTTTTCTAATGTCAAGTATATCTTCCTTAGACCATGAGATCGTGTAACTCCCGGATACCGTAGGAGTGCTTTGGGTGTATCAAACGTCACAACGAATCGGGTGACTATAAAGGTGCACTACAGGTATCTCCGAAAGTGTCATTGGGTTGACACGGATCGAGATCTGGATTTGTCACTCCGTAAACGGAGAGGTATCTCTGGGCCCACTCGGTAGGACATCATCATAATGTGCACAATGTGACCAAGGGGTTGATCACGGGATGATGTGTTACGGAACGAGTAAAGAGACTTGCCGTAACGAGATTGAACAAGGTATCGGTATACCGACGATCGAATCTCGGGCAAGTACAATACCGTTAGACAAAGGGAATTGTATACGGATTGATTGAGTCCTTGACATCGTGGTTCATCCGATGAGATCATCGTGGAACATGTGGGAGCCAACATGGGTATCCAGATCCACTGTTGGTTATTGACCGGAGAACGTCTCGGTCATGTCTACATGTCTCCGAACCCGTAGGGTCTACACACTTAAGGTTCGATGACGCTAGGGTTATAAAGGAAGTTTGTATGTGGTTACCGAATGTTGTTCGAGTCCGGATGAGATCCCGGACATCACGAGGAGTTCCGGAATGGTCCGGAGGTAAAGATTTATATATGAGAAGTCCTATTTTGGCCACCGGAAAATGTTGGGGATTTTCGGTATTGTACTGGGAAGGTTACGGAAGGTTCGGAGTGGGGCCCACCTGCATGGGGGACCCACATGAACGTGGGTAGTGGGGAAAGGCCCCACACCCCTGGTCAGGCAAGACCAAGATCCCCCTTAGAAGGAATAAGATCATATCCGAAGGATAAGATCAAGATCCCTAAAAAGGGGGGATAACAATCAGTGGGGAAGGAAATGATGGGATTTCTTTCCTCCCACCTTGGCCAACGCCCCAATGGACTTGGAGGGCAAGAAACCAGCCCCTCCACCCCTATATAAAGTGGGGAGGCGCATGGGAGCTTCAGACGAAGTTCTGGCGCAGCCCTACCCCTCTCCCAAGTCCTCCTCCTCTCCCGCGGTGCTTGGCGAAGCCCTGCAGGATTGCCACGCTCCTCCACCACCACCACGCCGTCGTGCTGCTACTGGATGGAGTCTTCCTCAACCTCTCCCTCTCTCCTTGCTGGATCAAGGCATGGGAGACGTCACCGGGCTGTACGTGTGCTGAACGCGGAGGTGCCGTCCGTTCGGCACTAGGATCTCCGGTGATTTGGATCACGACGAGTACGACTCCTTCAGCCCCGTTCTCTTGAACGCTTCCGCTTAGCAATCTACAAGGGTATGTAGATGCACTCTCCTTCCCCTCATTGCTGGTTTCTCCATAGATAGATCTTGGTGACACGTAGGAAAATTTTGAATTTCTGCTACGTTCCCCAACAGAGTGTAATCTGGATGATGGATGTTTATTTATGTATTGTGTGAAGTGGCGACTGTAAGCCAACTATGTATCTCTTTCCCTTATGTATTACATGGGTTGTGTGAAGATTACCTCACTTGCGACATTGCTTTCAATGCAGTTATGCCTCTAAGTCGTGCTTCGACACGTGGGAGATATAGCCGCATCGAGGGCGTTACAAGTTGGTAATCAGAGCCATCCCCGACTTAGGAGCCCCCGCTGATTGTTTGTTTGGCGTTGTTGAGTCTAGAACAAAAATGTTTTGAGTCTTAGGATTATATATATCGGAGAGTAGGATTCTTTTTACTCCTCAGTCCCTTCGTCGCTCTAGTGAGGTCTCAAGACGTAGAAGTTTTGACTTTCCTCTCCTCAAATTTCACTAAAAAAAAATTAGGATCACGCGGGTATCTTGGAATCGTTCTGATGGTTTTGTGACGAGAACATTGTTCTTGGTGCCTCCTGACATTTAGGGGTTGTGGCAGTGTCCCGGGGAGTTGAGCTCCGAGGTGTTGTCGTCACAATTTTATCGTTGCAGTTCTGGAATACCTGAGTTTTGCCGACATCGAAAATCTCTTTTATGCAGTTGTTGGTGAGATAACCTCGACGTCACCCAGTACTGGGGAGTTCGGGAGTATTGGCATAATTCGTATAACGGATGCTTTCCGAAGGTTGAGGTACACGATTTCCGAAGGTTTCTTGGTTATGTGTTGACGGATGGATACAGCTGGATGTAGGGATTGTTAGTTTGGGTGAGATATATTGCTTCCCCTGTATCCCCAACACCTGATTGCATAACCGGAAAGTTTCGGGAGTTCATAGGTGGGATTCAAGTAGCTCTAGCACTTCTTCCCGCAGATATTTGGTTTGTGATTGGGTAATCCTTATCACTTATTTGTTCCAGTTGTACCTTGTTTATTTCATTCTTCAATCTCTTATCAAGTGGCTTCTCACCTTAATGGATGTGTGATGTTAGCTTTGGGAAGTCATTCGTTCATCCTTGTTCGAATGTTTATTGTGAAGACTATATGTTGCAATTTCTATCCGTTGATTCAACTTGTCTATCTGTCAATCAAGATGCTAACGGATGTCACCCTCTTCAGGATGGCTCCGCCAACGCGTCAGAATCTGGAACACAGTGATGGGAGTCAGGCGAACCCTCCACCTCCACCTCCGCCTCCAGAGGCATGGCAAGCTTTGATGGCAACCACAAATGTCAATGCTCAGTTGTTGATTCAGCTGATGCAAGAGCGCAACCAAGGCCAAGGCAACCAAGGAAATCAAGGTCAAGGGCAGTTCAACCATCAGCCTCAGTTTCCTACCCTCAACCAGTTCCTTGCAAATCAGCCAAAGTCTTTCAGCTACTGTGTCGAGGCCACAGACGCCGACGATTGGCTCGTGGATATCAACAAGCATTTCGAATGCAGCAATGTCAGGCCTGAGGACTACGTCAAGTTCGCTTCTTTTCAGCTCAAGGACCAAGCAGCTGATTGGTTCCAACAATACAAGGATTCCAGAGGAGGTCGAGTGATTACTTGGACTGATTTCTGTCGGGACTTTAAAGCTCACCACATTCCTACCAGTGTTGTTGAGAGCAAGCGTGAGGAGTTCCGCAATCTCAAGCAAGGCAACATGTCAGTGTACGAATACAACAAGCAGTTTCAGAAACTTGCTCGCTTCACTAAACAAGACGTTCCTGATGAAAAGAGTATGATCTATCAATTCAGAGGTGGTCTTAGAGAGGATCTGCAGTTAGCTCTCGTTCTTGTTGAGCTTACTCAGTTTGATCAATTCTATAATATGGTACTCAAGCAAGAAGGTGCTCAGCTCAAGTGTGAAGCTTCTAAGAAGAGAATCAGGGATTCAGTTCAGTCTTCTTCTTCCTCTCAAGTGGCAGCTAAGCAACAAAAGTTCTACCTTCCTCCTCCTCCGTTTCGTCGGCCTTACCAGCAGAAGAACTCAGGTGGTCGTGGATCTTCCCACCCACCCAACCCAGGTTATCAGAACAAGTCAAATTCTCAAGCTCCAAGGTCAAATGCTCCTTATCACCGTCCGCTCTTAGAGGTGACTTGAACAAGTGCCAGCAGAAAGGTCACTACGCGAACAAGTGTTTCAACCAAAGGCGCCTTCCTCCTCCTCCTCCTGTGAGGTCTTCAAGCAATGTAGTGGTCAAGCATAATCCAAAGCATGCAAAGGTGAACATGATGAAAGCAGCTCAGGCAGAGGATTCTTCAGATGTGATCATGGGTAACCTTCCAGTTAACTCTATTCCTGCAAAAGTCTTATTTGATACCGGTGCATCGCATTGTTTCATGTCAAGACCGTTTTTTGCCAAGCATGAATTCACTTCTTCACATTTGGTTAAACCCATGGATGTCGTTTCTCCGGGTAAACGGTTGAGCTCCAGTTTGGTGGTTCCGGATACCACAATCAAGATGGGCGACTATAGATTTCTGGCTAAACCAATTGTTCTTGGTGACTCTGATATCGATCTTATTCTCGGGATGGACTGGCTTTCTCAGCACAAAGCTCAACTTGATTGTGCTGCCAGGGAAATTCAATTGACACACTCTTCTGAGGATGTTATCATCTATGCCGCTCGTGATGAAACCATTCGGTTGTTTTCTCTCAATGAGAAGGGCGAGTTGGATGCTATCTCTCAGATTCCAGTCGTCTGTGAGTACCAAGATGTCTTTCCAGAAGAGCTTCCGGGTATGCCTCCTCATCGGCCAGTCGAGTTCGTTATTGATCTTGATCCTGGAACTGAACCCGTTTGCAAGCGTCCTTACAAGCTTGAACCAAAGGAGCTAAAGGAATTGAAGAAACAGCTCGATGAACAAGAGCGTCTGGGTTTTATCAGACCGAGTTCATCTCCATGGGGTTGTGGAGTTCTTTTTGTCCAGAAGAAGGATGGCACGGACCGACTTTGCGTCGATTACCATCCATTGAACAAGAAGACAATCAAGAACAAGTATCCACTTCCCAACATCAATGAGCTATTCGAGCAACTCAAAGGTGCTAAAGTATTCTCCAAGCTTGACCTCCGGATGGGTTATCATCAGATTCGCATTCGTGAACAAGATATTCCCAAGACAGCATTCAGAACAAGCTTTGGTTCTTATGAATATATTGTCATGTCTTTCGGCCTTGTCAATGCTCCTCCAACTTTCTCTCATATGATGAACTTTATCTTCAATCCCTACACCAATGAATTCGTCCTGGTGTATCTCGATGATATTTTGGTCTTCTCCAAGAACAAGCAGGATCATGCCAGACATTTGCGATTGGTGCTCGACAAGCTCAGAGAGCATCAATTCTATGCGAAGTTTTCCAAATGTGAGTTTTGGCTTGATGAAGTTCTTTATCTTGGTCACATCATCTCCGCCAAGGGCATCGCTGTTAATCCCGAGAAGGTGTCTTCAATTGTGAATTGGGAACCTCCTCAGAATGACAAGCAGCTCCGCAGTTTTCTTGGACTTGCAAGCTATTGCCGAAGATTCGTTGAGAATTTCTCTAAGTTTGCAAAGCCTCTTTCCAACCTCCTCCAGAAGCATGTCAAGTATGTCTGGACGCCTGAGTGTGACGTTGCTTTCAACACCCTCAAAGAGAAACTCGTCACAGCTCCTGTCTTGACTCCTCCTGATGAATCCAAGCCATTCGAAGTTTTCTGTGATGCTTCTCTTCAAGGTCTCGGTGCTGTGTTGATGCAAGAGAAGAAATTTGTGGCCTATACCTCTCGTCAGTTGAAGCCCAACGAAAAGAACTACCCCACTCACGATCTTGAGTTGGCGGTAGTTGTCCATGCATTAATAACATGGAGACATCTCTTGTTGGGAAGGAAAGTGGACATTTTCACCGATCACAAGAGTCTCAAGTATATCTTCACTCAACCCAACCTCAACCTCAGGCAAACTCGATGGGTCGAAATGATTCAAGAGTACAATCCAAGTATTGAATATACTCCTGGCAAGGCGAATGTGATTGCAGATGCTTTGAGCAGAAAGGCTTATTGCAACAGTTTGATTCTCAAGCCGTTCCAACCGGATCTTTGTGAAGCTTTCCGCAAGCTGAATCTTCAAGTTCTTCCTCAAGGCTTTCTTGCCAACCTCATAGTCTCTCCTACTTTGGAAGATCAAATTCGTGAGGCACAACTCCTGGATACCATGGTGAAGAAGGTGAAACGTGGTATCGACAAGGGCATTTCCAAATACAAGTGATATCGCTTGGATGACAAAGATACTCTTTTCTTCGAGGATCGAATTGTGGTTCCCAAAGGCGATCTGAGAAAAGTCATTATGAATGAGGCACACAATTCCCTTCTATCCATTCATCCTGGAAGTACGAAGATGTACCATGACCTCAAGCAGTCGTATTGGTGGACTCGAATGAAGCTAGAAATTGCTCAATTCGTGAATGAATGCGATGTCTGCAGAAGGGTGAAAGCAGAACACCAAAGAACAGCTGGTCTCCTCCAACCTCTTGCTATTCTAGAATGGAAGTTTGATCATATCAAGATGGACTTCGTGACTGGATTTCCTAAGTCCAAGCGTGGAAATGATGCTATCTTCGTTGTCATAGACAATCTTACAAAAGTGGCTCATTTCCTTCCTATCAAAGAATCTATCACAGCAGCTCAGCTGGCAGAGCTATACACCTCCAGGATTGTCTCCTTGCACGGCATTCCACAATTGATCTCTTCATACCGTGGAAGCATCTTCACTTCTAAGTTCTGGGACTCCTTTCAGAAGGCCATGGGCACCAACATTCGTTTCAGCACAGCTTTCCATCCTCAAACAAGTTGCCAAGTCGAGCGAGTCAATCAAATCCTCGAAGACATGCTCAGGGCTTGTGTCATTTCCTTTGGCATGAAATGGGAAGATTGTCTTCCATATGCTGAGTTCTCCTACAACAACAGCTTCCAAGCGAGTTCGGGCAAGGCCCCATTCAAAATTCTCTATGGCAGAAAGTGCCATACTCCTCTCAATTAGTCCGAGACAGGTGAACGCCAACTTCTTGGCAACGACTTGATCACAGAAGCCGAAGAAATGTGCAAAGTCATTCGTGAGAATCTCAAGGCCGCGCAATCGCGCCAGAAGAGTTACTATGATAGCAAGCACCATGACTTGGCTTTTGAAATCGGAGACCATGTCTACCTCCGCGTCTCTCCAATGAAAGGCACTCGTCGCTTCGGTATCAAAGGGAAGCTTGCCCCTAGATACGTGGGTCCTTTCAAGATCATTGGCAAAAGAGGCGATCTCGCCTATCAACTTGAGCTTCCGTCCAATTTTGCAAACGTGCATGATGTGTTTCACGTGTCACAGCTTCGCAAGTGCTTCAAGACTCCTGAGCGCACTATCAACTTCGAAGAAATTGACCTCCAAGAAGATCTCTCTTATCATGAGCACCCCGTTGCTATCCTTGAAGAAACCGAGCGCAAGACTCGCAACAAGTCAATCAAATTCCTGAAAGTGAAGTGGTCACACCATTCCGACCGAGAAGCCACCTGGGAGCACGAGGATCACCTCCGTTCCGAATATCTGGAGTTCTTTCAGTCCTAGATCTCGGGACGAGATCCTCTTGTAGTGGTGGAGTGTTGTAACACCCCGTATGTAACTTTCCATATTTGTAACTCCAACTCTTGCCACTTTCGGCTATGTGCTATGATATTCCCTCCATGGTTGGGTTTTGTCTTTTGTTTTGCATTTTATTCATGTCATGCATCTCATATCATGTCATCATGTGCATCTCATTTGCATACGTGTTCGTCTCATGCATCCGAGCATTTTCCCCGTTGTCCGTTTTGCAATCCGACACTCCCACGTGCACCGGCGCACCCCTCTTGTCTCTTTTCGTGTGCGGGTGTTAAAACATTCTCGGAATGGGATGAGACTTGCCAAGTGGCCTTGGTACACCATCGGTAGAACACTTGTCAAGTTTCGAGTCATTTGGAGCTCGCTTGATACTCCAACGGTTAACCGGGTAACCGCAAAGGCCTCTTTTGGGTTGCAGCCCAACACCCCTTCAAAACAGCCCAATAACCCATCTAAGTCACTTCCAAGCTCTCCGTCGTCGGATCACGATCGTGTGGGCAAAAACCGCACTCCATTTGGAGCCTCCTAGCTCCCTCTACCTATAAAAACACCTCCCCCTCCGAAATTTTCGGGCAAACCGTAGACAAACTCCTCCCCGCCACCACCGGACGCATCCGGACCGGGCCGGACACATCCGCCCGCTGCAGGACGATCCCCGCCGCCACCGCTCGGCGAACCAGGGCGCGACACGTGGCACTCGCCATCAAGACGCCGCCCGCACGCCGAGCCCGCAGCCGCCCCGCGCCCATCTCCTCCTTCGCCGCCGCGACTCCTCCGCCGCCTCGATGCGCCCGCCGCCGCCCGGGACCGGAGCTTCGCCGTCGCCGTCGCCTCCGTCGCCGTCGCCGCGCCTCCGCGCCCGCCGCCCATCTCCATCTCGCCGCCGGCACCAGATCCGGCCTCGCCTCGCCGGATCCGCCCCGTCTCCTTCCTCCTCCCGGCCAACTCCGGCGCCACCTCGGCCTCCGTGCGAGTCAGATTCAGATCGGATCTGAGAAGGTTGATTTCTTCCTCCCCCGAAATCCCCCTTCTTTTCTAGCAGTAATTTTGTTGCATGTTCATCGCACCACCACTTTGCACTCGTGGCTCCGTTTTGGGCGTGTAGCATACCGAATTGTTCTTCTCGAAAAGTAAATCATTTCATCTCATTGCGTCATTTTAATTTGAGCTCATCTGGATGCCCAAAATGTTGTTGGAAGAGGGTTATATAATGTTAGTTTCTGTTTCTTAACAAAACATGCACTTTTGTCATTTTTGCCATGATTGATGTGTGCATCTTATGAACTTGAGCCCTACATATGTTTTGAACTATGCCATGCCAGATTTACAGGGGTGTATGCCTTGTATTTTTGTGAGTTATATGGTGACTAGAACAAGCATGCAAACTAGGCTTCGTGATGTTGCTGATTTTAGTCCATGTTCGCTGTTATTTTTATGCCATGTAAACTTGATGCTACAGAGATATCCATGCTTATTTTGAGATACTTCAGTGAGGGTGTTTTGAACATATGGTTATGCCCTATCCATTCATGCCCCTGTTTGAAATTATGGAGTAGTCTAGCATGTCATTTTCGTGCTCTACTTTTGCTTCAAAATGTTTCCTGGCAGATTGTTTACATGATATTCAATTTTTACAAGGTTGTTGTAGTTGATCCGTGTATGCTATGATGTTGTTCTTGCCATGTATAGCTTCTATGCCATGTCTTCTTGATGGATGTATGCTTAGTTTATCATGAAATGCTCTGTAGTGAGTGCATCGAGCTCACGAAGGTGCCTTCGTAATTCTGTCAATGCCATGCCCCGCTTCTTTGAATCATTAACTAAACTTCTTTGTGTTTACATGCATGCCATCATTTCTTCTGATCCTTTTTGGCTCATGGTCAGTAAGGGACTTATGTTCTATGCTTTGAGTAGAATCATGTCATGCCTTGTTTTGCTATTATAAGTTCCTGTAGCATGTTGATTGCTTGCTTTGAACATTGCTACCTGATGCTGTTTATGCCATGTCCAACCTGATATTTTTTGCACTTTCCCCATGCTTGTTTGAACCTGTTATGGTGTGATTTAGCCATAGCTCAGTGTTCCTCTTTTGTTAAGCATCTCCTGTAGATCACTGCCATATGCTTTGTTTTTATGTTGGGCTGCTGTAGCATAGTTTCTTGTTGCATGCAAAGTAGCATCGTGTTGTTAAACGCAGATTTGCGTCATTCTTTTTTTGCTTGCCATTTGCAAACCATGCATCCGCTTCCGGTGATCTTTATATTGATTTCAACCGAAATCATCTCATCTTTCCAGCGGCATACTTGGTTTGCCAAGTTGATGCCTTGTTCATCATTTTCCCTTCCGGAGCCCGCATTTGCATTGCATATCACATCTCGCATATCATGTCATGTATTGCATCATGTTGCTTGTGCATTGCTCCATGTTTGATTGTGGTTCCATTGCTTGTGTTCTTGCTTTAGGTAGAGCCGGGAGACGAGTATGCGCACGAGGAACCTGTTGAGAACGCTTACGAGGATCAAGCTTTCGACAACTCTGAGAACTTTGCAAGCAAGATGACCATACCCTCGAAATCACTTCTATCTTTGCTTGCTAGATGCTCGCTCTTTTGCTATGCCTATGCTACGTTACCTACCACTTGCTATATCATGCCACCCATATTGCCATATCAAACCTCTAACCATCCTTTCCTAGCAAATCGTTGTTTGGCTATGTCATCGCTTTTGCTCAGCCCCTCTTATAGCGTTGCTAGTTGCACGTGAAGATGAAGTTTGTTCCTTGTTGGAACATGGATACTTTGGGATATCACAATATCTCCTATTTAATTAATGCACCTTATATACTTGGTAAAGGGTGGAAGGCTCGGCCTTATGCCTGGTGTTTTGTTCCACTCTTGCCACCCTAGTTTCCGTCATACCGGTGTTATGTTCCTTGATTTTGCGTTCCTTACGCGGTTGGGTGATTTATGGGACCCCCTTGACAGTTCGCTTTGAATAAAACTCCTCCAGCAAGGCCCAACCTTGGTTTTACCATTTGCCACCTATACCTTTTTCCCTTGGGTTTTTCGCGAGCCCGAGGGTCATCTTTATTTTAGCCCCCGGCCAGTGCTCCTTCGAGTGTTGGTCCGAACCAAGCAGCCTGCGGGGCCACCACGGGGAAACTCGAGGCCTGGTTTTACTCGTAGCTTGACTTATCTGGTGTGCCCTGAGAACGAGATACGTGCGACTCCTATCAGGATTTGTCGGCACATCGGGTGGCTTTGCTGGTCTAGTTTTACCATTGTCAAAATGTCATGCGAACCGGGATTCCGTGACTGATCGGGTCTTCCCGGGAGAAGGTATATCCTTCGTTGACCGTGAGAGCTTATGATGGGCTAAGTTGGGACACCCCTGCAGGGTATTATCTTTCGAAAGCCGTGCCCACGGTTCTGAGGCAGATGGGAATTTGTTAATGTCCGGTTGTAGATAACTTGACACTTGACTTCATTAAAATGCATCAACCGTGTGTGTAACCGTGATGGTCGCTTCTCGGCGGAGTCCGGGAAGTGAACACGGTGTTGGAGTTATGTTTGACGTAGGTTGCTCTAGGATCACTTCTTGATCGCTTCTAGATTCACGACCGTGCCTTGCTTCTCTTCTCGCTCTCTCTTGCGTATGTTAGCCACCATATATGCTAGTCGCTTGCTGCAGCTCCACCTCATTACACCACCCTTCCCTTAAGCTTAAATAGTCTTGATCTCGCGGGTGTGAGATTGTTGAGTCCCCGTGGCTCACAGATTCTACCAAAACAGATGCAGGTACCGATGATACCAGCGCAAGTGGCACAATCGAGCTCAAATGGGAGTTTGACGAGGACCTTGGTCGTTACTATGTTTCGTTTCCAGATGATCAGTAGTGGGCCCAGTTGGGACGATCGGGGATCTGTGTAGCATTTGGGGTAGTCTTCTTTTATTTTGGTTCCGTAGTCGGACCTTGAGTGTAATCTGGATGATGGATGTTTATTTATGTATTGTGTGAAGTGGCGACTGTAAGCCAACTATGTATCTCTTTCCCTTATGTATAACATGGGTTGTGTGAAGATTACCTCACTTGCGACATTGCTTTCAATGCGGTTATGCCTCTAAGTCATGCTTCGACACGTGGGAGATATAGCCGCATCGAGGGCGTTACAAGCGGGCAGCGGAGACGATGGTTTCCTTCAAGCGGTCTGGGCCTTCATGTCCACGGCAATTGTCAGCGCAGGGTGGCTCGGCCCTGCTGTTTGATACGTCTTCAATGTATCTACTTTTCCGAACACTTTTGCCCTTGTTTTGGACTCTAACTTGCATGATTTGAATGAAACTAACCCAGAGTGACGTTGTTTTCAGCAGAACTGCCATGATGTTGTTTTATGTGTAGAAAAGAAATGTTCTCGGAATGTCCTGAAAATCCACAGAGGCACTTTTTGGAAAATATAAAAAATACTGGCGAAAGAATCAAGACCAGGGGGCCCACACCCTGTCCACGAGGGTGGGGGGCACGCCCCCTCCCCCTGGGCGCGCCCCCTATCTCGTGGGCCCCCTGGACCTCCACCGACCTCAACTCCAACTCCGTATATTCACATTCGGGGAGAAAAAAATCAGAGATAAAGTTTCATCATGTTTTACGACACGGAGCTGCCGCCAAGACCTAATCTCTCTTGGGAGGGCTGATCTGGAGTCCGTTCGGGGCTCCGAAGAGGGGGATTCGTCGCCGCCGTCATCATCAACCATCCTCCATCACCAATTTCATGATGCTCACCGTCGTGCGTGAGTAATTCCATCGTAGGCTTGCTGGACAGTGATGGGTTGGATGAGATTTACCATGTAATCAAGTTAGTTTTGTTAGGGTTTGATCCCTAGTATCCACTATGTTCTGAGATTGATGTTGCTATGACTTTGCTATGCTTAATGCTTGTCACTAGGGCCTGAGTGCCATGATTTCAGATCTGAACCTATTATATTTTCATGAATATATGTGTGTTCTTGATCCTATCTTGCAAGTCTATAGTCACCTATTATGTGTTATGATTGGACAACCCCGAAGTGACAATAATCGGGATACTTCTCGGTGATGACCGTAGTTTGAGGAGTTCATGTATTCACTATGTGCTAATGCTTTGTTCCGGTTCTCTATTAAAAGGAGGCCTTAATATCCCTTAGTTTCCGCTAGGACCCCGCTGCCACGGGAGGGTAGGACAAAAGATGTCATGCAAGTTCTTTTCCATAAGCATGTATGACTATTTACGGAATACATGCCTACATTACATTGATGAACTGGAGCTAGTTCTGTGTCACCCTATGTTATAGCTATTACATGAGGAATCGCATCCGACATAATTATCCATCACTGATCCATTGCCTACGAGCTTTTCACATATTGTTCTTTGCTTATTTACTTTTCCGTTGCTACTGTTACAATCACTACAAAACCCAAAAATATTACTTTTGCTACCGTTACCTTTATTATCATATTACCTTGCTACTAAATACCTTGCTGCAGATACTAAGTTATCCAAGTGTGGTTGAATTGACAACTCAACTGCTAATACTCAAGAATATTCTTTGTCTCCTCTTAATCAATAAATTTGGGTTGAATATTTCACCCTCAAAAGCTGTTGCGATCCCCTACACTTGTGGGTTATCAAGACTAATTTCTGGCGCCGTTGCCGGTGAGCATAGCTCTATTCTCTGAGTCACTTTGGATTTATATCTGTTGATCACTATGAAGAACTTGAAAGACGACAGAACCAAGATTTTGCCCTCAACTACGAGGGGAGGTAAGGAACTGCCATCTAGCTCTGCACTAGATTCTCCTTCTATTATTAGTAAACTTGCGACACCTAAACCTGCTAATGCTATGAATTTTGATATGTCGCATGTTATTGATGATGCCAATTCTGCTACGCATGATACTTATGATGAAACTACTTCTGTGCGTGATACTACTTTGCCATTAGGTGAATTTCTTGATGAACAACTTGCTAGAGTTAGGGGGAATAAAATTATTGAAGATGCTATTATTGATGATAGTGATGATGAAAATTCTCCCAATGATTATGAATTGCCTGTTGTTCCTAAAAGTTATGTTATGAATGAAGAAGCTGCTAGAGCTATCTTTGCTTGCAATGATAGATATGATCTTAAGAAATTATTAGCTAAATGGAAGCAGCAGTCTCTTCATGCTAGAATGAAACCTGACCCTGCTTTTGCTACTTCACCTATCTGTGTTACTGATAAGGATTATGAATTCTCTGTTGATCCTGAGATTATTACTTTAGTTGAATCTGATCCTTTTTATGACCTTGAATCTGAAACTGTTGTGGCACATCTTACCAAGTTGAATGATATAGCTACCCTATTTACCCATGATGATAAATCTCGCTATTTTTATATCCTTAAGATATTTCAGTTCTCATTAAAGGATGATGCTAAGACTTGGTATAATTCTCTTGCTCCTAGTTGTGTGCGTAGTCCCCAGGATATGATTTATTACTTCTCTGCTAAATATTTCTCTGCTCATAAGAAACAAGCTGCCTTGCGGGAAATATATAATTTTGTGCAAATCAAAGAAGAGAGTCTCCCACAAGCTTGGGGGAGGCTTCTCCGGTTACTTAATGCTTTGCCTGATCATCCTCTCAAGAAAAATGAAATACTTGATATCTTTTATAATGGACTAACTGACGCTTCCAAGGACTACTTGGATAGTTGTGCTGGTTGTGTTTTCAGGGAAAGAACAGTCGACGAAGCTGAATTGCTATTGAATAATATGTTGACTAACGAAAATAATTGGACTCTTCCTAAGCCAATTCCTGAGGAAATTCCTGAACCAATTGAGCCAACTCCTGAGCCTATTCCTGAACCCACTCCGAAGAAGAGAGGTGTTTTATTTCTCAGTCCTGAAGATATGCAAGAGGCAAAGAAATCAATGAAAGAAAAAGGTATTAAATCTGAAGATGTTAAGAATGTACCTCCTATTGAAGAGATACATGGTCTTAATATGCCGCCTGTTGAAGAACCACATTGTCTTGATAACCTGACACAGGTAGTAAAGGTAAATTCTCTCTATAGATATGATAAAGTTGAAATCCCCTCTACTAAATTTCATAGCCCATGCTTAGATGAATTTGATGATTTTATGGCTAGACAAGAAAGTTTTAATGCTTATGTTGGTAGAGAGTTAAAGAATAATGCTTTCGAGGTAGGACGTGTGAGCGATAACATGGCTAGAGTTAAAGGTGAACTCAAACTCATTAGCAAATATACTTCTATGGTTGCTACTCAAGCTGAGCAAGTACTTAAAGCTCAAAATGATTTGCTTGATGAATTAAATAATAAAAATGACTTTGCTGTTAGAGTGGCTACTAGAACTGGTAGAATGACTCAGGAACCTTTGTATCCTGAAGGCCACCCTAAGAGAATCGAGCAAGATTCTCAGAGAAACAATTTAGAGGCACCTAGTTCTTCTAAAAAGAAGAAAAAGGAAAATGATGGAACTTTGCATGCTTCTAGTGAACCTACTGTAGACACACGTGAGAATCCCAATGATATTTATATTTCTGATGCTGAAACTCAATCAGGTGATGAACATGAACCTAGTGATAATGTTAATGATAATGTTCATGTTGATGCTCAACCTAGCAAAAATAATGAAGTAGAGATTAAACCTGCTGTTGATCTTGATAACCCACAATCAAAGAATCAACGTTATGATAAGAGAGATTTTGTTGCGAGGAAGCACGGTAGAGAAAGAGAACCATGGGTTCAGAAACCCATGCCCTTTCCTCCTAAACCATCCAAGACAAAGGATGATGAGGATTTTGAGCGCTTTGCTGAAATAATTAGACCTATCTTCTTACGTATGCACTTAACTGATATGCTTAAAGTAAATCCTTATGCTAAATATATGAAGGATATCACTACAAACAAAAGAAAGATACCGGAAGCTGAAATTTCCACCATGCTTGCTAATTACACTTTTAAGGGTGGAATACCAAAGAAACTTGGAGATCCCGGGGTACCAACTATACCATGATCCATTAAAAGAAATTATGTTAGAACTGCTTTATGTGATCCTGGAGCCGGTGTTAGTGGTATGCATCTCTCTTTATATCGTAGACTTGAATTGAATAAGTTGACACCTACCGAAATATCTTTGCAAATGGCTGATAAATCAATTGCTATACCTGTCGGTATTTGTGAGGATGTGCCTGTTGTGGTTGCAAATGTCACTATCTTAACGGACTTTGTTATTCTTGATATTCCCGAGGACGATAGTATGTCGATTATCCTTGGTAGGCCTTTTCTGAATACTGCAGGGGCTGTTATTGATTGCAACAAAGGCAATGTCACTTTTCATGTTAATGGTAATGAGCATACAGTACACTTTTCAAGGAAACAATCTCAAGTCCATAGCATCAATTCTATTGGAAAAGTTCCAACTATCATTATTGGAGGTTTTGAATTTCCTCTCCCTACTGTCAAGAAAAAGTATGATATTCTTATTGTTGGGGATTTTCATATCCCCGTTGAGGTAACTTAGTGTTATTCAAATTTCTCGGTTCCGTGTTATTCGTAATGAGTTTGTTAACAAGACTTGATCAACCTTGTTAGCGATTCATTTTGATGATCATGAGATGGATGAAACTAGAAGGCACAACCTTCGTATCCCACTTTTACTTTCTGTTATTTAGAATAAATAAAGCAAAAATAGTATTATCTGTCTGTTTTCTAAATTATCCGTGCATTAAAAAATATCCCGAAAATAAAAGTGCTCCAAATGCCCTGCAAATTTAGTATGATTTTTTATGGAATATTTGAGGATTTTAGGCACTGAAATCACTGCAGGAGGGGCAACCACCAGGCCACGAGAGTGGAGGGCGCGCCCATCCCACCTGGGCATGCCCCCTGTCTCGTGGGCCCCTGGTGGCCCCCCTCCTCTTATGCCAGCACCCACACACTTAATCTTCTACCCAAAAAATCCCCATCCAGCTCAACCACGAGTTCTAGCTCATTTTGCTGCGATTTTCGATCTCCTTGCTCAAAGCTCCATTCACAAAACTGCTTTGGGAGATTGTTGCTTGGTATGTGACTCCTCCATTGGTCCAATTAGTTTTTGTTGTAGTTCTTTATTCTTTGCAAATTTTTGCTGCATAGGTGACCATGTTCTTGAGCCTGCATGTTAAATTTATGAGGTCCCAAGCAATTCCAATGCATGATATAGGCTCTAGGCACTTGTAGGAGTAGTTGCTACCAATCTTGTTTAGTTTTATTCACTTTTATTTTGAAGTTACTAAAATTTCAGAAATTTTCAGAAAATATTAAGGAAACTTTTGAGGGGCTCTTCTAGCCAAAGCTCTTAGGAAAAACAAGCTAAAGAGAAGGAAAAAGCCAAGTATAATCTTCCTCGCTTAGCGGAAGTACGGTCGTGTGAATGTCCATGCGATGATTTCTTGAAAGAAGCTGGAATTCATGAAGATTTTTATTCCTTAATCGAGAATGCAGGCCTCACCAGTTTCATCAACGACTGGATCGATCAGTATCTCTTACTCACCAATACTTTTGTGCAAAAGTTTTATTATTATCCTAAGAAGTCACCGCCTGCAGTATCATTTCACTTATATGATGAATTCAGAGAAATGTCTTTACATAATTTTTGCGCGGTATGTACGATACCCTATGAGGGAGAATTAGAGGAACCCCATCGTAAAGATGTGGATGGCTTCGTTAACACTATAGCTGTAGAGGAGCCAAAGAAGGGCTCCAAGGCAAAAATCTCTAGCATACACTTTCCTGTTTTACGTTACTTTGCCATATTTGCTAGTAGATGCTTGATTGGTCGTGGAAATAGTGGAAACTTTAGTGTTCCTGATATTATCATTCTTCAACATGCCTTGCTTGGAGACAATAGTTTTAGTATGGGTGCCGTCGTTGCTAAACGTCTAGGCCTAATTCGTACAAAAGGCCCCATATTTGGAGGTATCTATGCTTCACGTCTTGCTAGACAATTTCAGATACCTATTAGGCACCATGAGGAAGAGGAGACAAAATTGCCTCCTCACATTTTAGATTATAAGAGCATGGTAGCCCACAAGTTCGTTGACAACGAAGAAAGGATGCTCTTGTATAACCTTAGATTTAATAAGAAACACAATGAGATTATTATTTTGCCTGCGCCTCTGTTGTTTGATTTGACTGCAGATAATTTTCTTGTTACACCTAAAGCGGTGTACACTCATCGAGCCCAAGCTTTCACTCCAGAACATGAACCTAAGCCGAAACCTGAAGTGGACCCTTATCGTGCATCGTCTGTCCAGTGGGATCCGGAGATGACCAGCCAGTGGTATCCTGATTACACCTCCCAATACACCGGGGAGAGTAGCGGCAGTCCTTGGTATTAGACCAACTTAGGTCAAAAGCCTAAGCTTGGGGGAGTACGTAATTCTCACCGACTTTACATTCATGTTCACACACTAGTCGTCGGTGCTCATACTCTTTCATTGTATTATCCATGATAGTTTAAATTTCTTTTTCTAGTTTTCTTCTTGTGTGTTTGATAAACCTTAAGAAAAAAACCAAAAAATTAGTTAGTTAGTTTACTTTCCATGCTTGTAGTAGAAATTAAGATGAAAACCCAAAAAGATTTCTAGTTCTTCTTCTTACTTGTTGGGAGCTTTCCCGTGTAAATAGTTTTATTTTCTTTTCTTTCCTTTGGGGGTCGAGAAGACTATATTGAAAATGCTTAGTGGCTCTCATATGCATGATTGTTTATTTAATTTAGAGCCCATATTACATTGTCTTCTCTTTTGAGTTCAATGCTTGCAGATTCCAGCTTAGTCCAATGCACGTGCACTATTATTATTATCCACATCGTTCGGTCGTGCAAGTGAAAGGCAATAATGACGATATATGATGGACTTATTGAGATGAGAAAAGCTGGTATGAACTCGACCTCTCTTGTTTTTGTAAATATGATGAGTTCATCGTTTCTGATTCAGTTTATTATGAAGTAAACATATTTGCAATGACATTTAGAGATTATAGTTGCTTGTGCCATGCTTGATTAGCTATGAGTTATAATGGTTTACTTTGCGTGCCAACATGCTATTAGAATGATTATGATGTGGTATGATGGGATGGTATCCTCCTTTAAATGAATTGAGTGACTCGACTTGGCACATGTTCATGCATGTAGTTGAAACAAATCAACATAGCCTTCATGATATTTATGTTCATGGTGGATTATATCCTACTCATGCTTGTACTTGGTATAAATTAAATTTAATGCATGTTTATGACTGTTGTCGCTCTCTCAGTTGGTCGCTTCCCAGTCTTTTGCTAGCCTTCACCTGTACTAAGCGGGAATACTGCTTGTGCATCCAAACTCCATAAACCCCAAAGTTTTTCCATATGAGTGCACTATACCTTCCTATATGCGGTATTTACCTACCGTTCCAAGTAAATTTGTATGTGCCAAACTCCAAACCTTCAAATGAAATTCTGTTTTGTATGCTCGAGCAGCTCATGTTTCAACTAGGGCTGCCTATATCTTCTATGCTAGGTGGGTTATTCTCAAGAGGAGTGGACTCCGCTCCTCATTCACGAGAAAGGGCCGGTAACCGGGATGCCCAGTCCCATGATCCAAAAAGATCAAAGCAAATCAAAATAATTAAACAAAACTCCCCCAGGGTTGTTGTTAGTTGGAGGCACTCGTTGTTTCGAGCAAGCCATGGATTGATGCTTGTTGGTGGTTGGGAGAGTATAAACCTTTACCATTCTGTTTGGGAACTGCCTATAATGCATGTAGTATGGAAGATACAGCCATCTCATAGTTGTTGCGTTGACAGCAAAAGTATGCTGCTCAAAATGTTATTCAATCTCTATTTTAAAATCGAGCTCGCACCTCTACAAATCCTCGCTTCCCTCTGCGAAGGGCCTATCTATTTACTTTTATGTTGAGTCATCACCCTTCTTATTAAAAAGCACTACATTGGAGAGCACACTGTCATTTGCATTCATTATTATTAGTTTATATTGGGTATGACTTGACTGGATCTCTTTTACCATGAATTACAATGTTTATTCAGTCATTGATCTTTAAATGTGCTCTGCATTTATGTTTTGCTGTCTCAGAAAGGGCTAGCGAGATACCATTTTGTTATATCATGTTATAATTGTTTTGAGAAAGTGTTGTCATCCGAGTTTTATTATTATGGCTCGCTAGCTGATTATGCTATTGACATGAGTAATTGTGAGACCTGGGTGTTATTGTGAGTATGGTTAGTTCATAATATTTGTTGTGAGTGATGGCTTTGCATGTTTACAACAACAAGAGCAAACAGAGTTTGTAAAAGTTTTTCTTTATCACTTTCAGTTTATCAACTAAATTGCTTGAGGACAAGCAAAGGTTTAAGCTTGGGGGAGTTGATACGTCTCCAACGTATCTACTTTTCCAAACACTTTTGCCCTTGTTTTTGGACTCTAACTTGCATGATTTGAATGAAACTAACCCGGACTGACGCTGTTTTCAGCAGAACTGCCATGATGTTGTTTTATGTGTAGAAAAGAAAAGATCTCGGAATGTCCTAAAAATTCACGGAGGCACTTTTTGGAAAATATAAAAAATACTGGCGAAAGAGTCAAGACCAGGGCGCTCACACCCTGTCCCCTTAGGCGTACCCCCCTATCTCGTGGGCCCCCTGGACCTCCACCGACCTCAACTCCAACTCCATATATTCACGTTCGGGGAGAAAAAAAATCAGAGAGAAAGTTTCATCGCGTTTTACGACACGGAGCCGCCGCCAAGCCCTAATCTCTCTCGGGAGGGCTGATCTGGAGTCCGTTCGGGGCTCCGGAAAGGGGGATTCGTCGCCGTCATTATCATCAACCATCCTCCATCACCAATTTCATGATGCTCACCCCCGTGCGTGAGTAATTCTATCGTAGGCTTGCTGGACGGTGATGGGTTGGATGAGATTTACCACGTAATCAAGTTAGTTTTGTTAGGGTTTGATCCCTAGTATCCACTATGTTCTGAGATTGATGTTGCTATGACTTTGCTATGCTTAATGCTTGTCACTAGGGCCCAAGTGCCATGATTTCAGATCTGAGCCTATTATGTTTTCGTGAATATATGTGTGTTCTTGATCCTATCTTGCAAGTCTATAGTCACCTATTATGTGTTATGATCCGACAACCCCGAAGTGACAATAATCGGGATACTTCTCGGTGATGACCGTAGTTTGAATAGTTCATGTATTCACTATGTGCTAATGCTTTGTTCAGGTTCTCTATTAAAAGGAGGCCTTAATATCCCTTAGTTTCCGCTAGGACCCCGCTGCCACGGGAGGGTAGGACAAAAGATGTCATGCAAGTTCTTTTCCATAAGCACGTATGACTATTTACGGAATACATGCCTGTTGGGGAACATAGTAATTTCAAAAAAATTCCTACGCACACGCAAGATCATGGTGATGATATAGCAACGAGGGGAGAGTATTGTCTATGTACCCTCGTAGACCGAAGCGGAAGCGTTGACGCAACGTAGAGGAAGTAGTCGTACGTCCTCCCGGTCCGACCGATCCAAGCACCGTTACGCCGGCACCTCCGAGTTCTTGACACGCGTACAGCTTGATGACGCACCCCCGATCTCCGATCCAGCAGAGGCGCCGGGGGGGAGTTCCGTCAGCACGACGGCGTGGTGGCGATCTTGATGTTCTCCTGTCGCAGGGCTTCGCCTAAGCACCGCTACAATATGACCGAGGTGTAATATCGTGGAGGGGGGCACCGCACACGGCTAAGGAACGATCTCAATGATCAACTTGTGTGTCTAGAGTGCCCCCTACCCCGTATATAAAGGAGGGAGGGAGGAGGTGGCCGCCCAAGGGGGCGCCATAGGGAGGGGGAAACCTACTCCAAGTAGGTTTCCTCCTTTCCTAATCCAAGTTGGAGGGAAGGAAGGAGTAGTAGTAGTAGGAAGGAAGAGGGGAAGGAGAGAAGGAAAGGGGGGCCGGCCCCCCTCCCAATTCGGATTGGGCTTGGGGGGGGGCGCGCCCCCTCCCTTGCTCCTTCTCCCTCCCTTCCACTAGGGCCCAATAAGGCCCATATACTTATCGGGGGGTTCCGGTAACCTCCCGGAGCTCCGGTATATTCCCAAACTCTCCCGGAACCTTTCCGGTGTCCAAATATATCCGTCCAATATATCAATCTTTATGTCTCGACCATTTCGAGACTCCTCTTCATCTCCGTGATCATATCCGGGACTCCGAACAAACTTCGGTACATCAAAATATATAAACTCATAATATAACTGTCATCGAAACCTTAAGCGTGCGGACCCTACGGGTTCGAGAACTATGTAGACATGACCTAGAACTATTCTCGGTCAATAACCAATAGCGGGACCTGGATGCCCATATTGGCTCCTACATATTCTACGAAGATCTTTATCGGTCAAACCGCATAACAACATACGTTGTTCCTTTGTCATCGGTATGTTACTTGCCCGAGATTCGATCGTCGGTATCCAATACCTAGTTCAATCTCGTCACCGCAAGTCTCTTTACTCGTTCTGTAATGCATCATCCCGTAACCAACTCATTGGTTACATTGCTTGCAAGGCTTATAATGATGTGCATTACCGAGAGGGCCCAGAGATACCTCTCCGACAACCGGAGTGACAAAACCTAATCTTGAAATACGCCAACTCAACATGTACCTTCGGAGACACCTGAAGTACTCCTTTATAATCACCCAGTTACGTTGTGACGTTTGGTAGTACCCAAAGTGTTCCTCCGTAAACGGAGTTGCATAATCTCATAGTTTCGTGAACATGTATAAGTCATGAAGAAAGCAATAGCAACATACTAAACGATCAAGTGCTAAGCTAACGGAATGGGTCAAGTCAATCACATCATTCTCCTAATGATGTGATCTCGTTAATCAAATGACAACTCTTTTGTCCATGGCTAGGAAACATAATCATCTCTGATAAACGAGCTAGTCAAGTAGAGGCATACTAGTGACACTATGTTTGTCTATGTATTCACACATGTATTATGTTTCCGATTAATAAAATTCTAGCATGAATAATAAATATTTATCATGAAATAAGGAAATAAATAATAACTTTATTATTGCCTCTAGGGCATATTTCCTTCAGTCTCCCACTTGCACTAGAGTCAATAATCTAGTTCATATTGCCGTGTGATTTAACACCAATATTCATATCTGTATATGATTAACACCCATAGTTCACATCATCATGTGACCAACATCCAAAGGGTTTACTAGAGTCAATAATCTAGTTCACATCGCTATGTGATTAACACCCAAAGAGTACTAAGGTGTGATCATGTTTTGCTCGTGAGAGAAGCTTAGTCAACGGGTCTGTCACATTCAGAGCCGTATGTATTTTGCAAATATTTTATGTCCACAATGCTCGCACGGAGCTACTCTAGCTAATTGCTCCCACTTTCAATATGTATCCAGGTTGAGACTTAGAGTCATTCGGATTAGTGTAAAAGTTTGCATTGATGTAACTTTTACAACAAACTCTTTATCACCTCCATAATCGAGAAACATCTCCTTAGTCCTTACTAAGGATATTCTTGACCAATGTCCGATGATCTACTCCTAGATCACTATTGTACTCCTTGCCAAATTCAGAGCAAGGTATACAATAGATCCGGTACATAGCATAGCATACTTTATAGAACCTATGGTGAGGCATAGGGAATGACTTTTCATTCTCTTTCTATTTTCGCATTGTGGTCGGGATTTGAGTCTTACTCAATTTCATACCTTTGCAACATGTGCAAGAACTCTTTCTTTGACTGCTCCATTTTGAATTATTTCAAAATCTTGCCAAGGTGTGTACTCATTGAAAATCTTATCAAGCGCCTTGATCTATCTCAATAGAACTTGATGCTCAATATGTAAGTAGCTTTATCGAGGTCTTTTCTTTTAAAGAACTCCTTAAAACACTCCTTTATGCTTTGCGAAAAATTATACATCATTTCGATCAACAATATGTCACTCACATATACTAATCAAAAGGATGCAAGTGCTCCACTCACTTTATTGTAAATACAGCTTCATCGTAAGTCCATATAAAACTATATGCTTTGATCAACTTATCAAAGCGTATATTCCAACTCCGAGATGCTTGCACCAGTCCATAGATGGATCGCTGGAGCTTGCATATTTTGTTAGCACCTTTAGGATTGACAAAACCTTTTGGCTGCATCATATACAACTCTTCTTTAATAAATCCATTAAGGAATGCAGTTTTGACATCCATTTGCCAGATTTCATAAAATGTGGCAATTGCTAACATGATTCAGACAGACTTAAGCATCGATACGAGTGAGAAAATCTCATCGTATTCAACACCTTGAACTTGTTGAAAACCTTTCGCAACAAGTCGAGCTTGGTAGATAGTAATACTACTATTAGTGTCCGTCTTCCTTTTGAAGATCCATTCATTTAACATGGCTTGCTGATCATCGAGCAAGTCAATCAAAGTCCATACTTTGTTCTCATACATGGATCATATCTCAGATTTTATAGCCTCGAGCCATTTCACAGAATCTGGGCTCATCATCGCTTCCTCATAGTTTGTAGGTTCATCATGGTATAGTAACATGACCTCCAGAACATGATTACTACACCACTCTAGTGCGGATCTTACTCTGGAAGACCTACGAGGTTCAGCAGAAACTTGATCTCAAGTTTCATGATCTATATCATTAGCTTCCTCACTAATTGGTGTAGTTGTCACAGAACCGGTTCTTGTGATGAACTACCTTCCAATAAGGGAGTAGATACGATTATCTCATCAAGTTCTACTTTCCTCCCACTCACTTCTTTCGAGAGAAACTCCTTCTCTAGAAAGGATCCGAATTTAGCAACAAAAATCTTGCCCTCAGATCTGTGATAGAAGGTGTACCCAATAGTCTCCTTTGGGTATCCTATGAAGACACATTTCTCCGATTTGGGTTCGAGCTTATCTGGTTGAAGTTTCTTCACATAAGCATCGCAGCCCCAAACTTTAAGAAACGACAACTTTGGTTTCTTGCCAAACCACAGTTCATATGTTGTCGTCTCAACGGATTTAGATGGTGCCCTTTTAATGTGAATGCAGCTGTCTCTGATGCATAACCCCAAAACAATATTGGTAAATCAGTAAGAGACATCATAGATCGCACCATATCCAATAAAGTGCGGTTCTGACGTTCGGACACACCATAACGTTGTGGTGTTCCGGTGGCGTGAGCTGTGAAACTATTCCACATTGTTATAATTGAAGACCAAACTCAGAACTCAAATATTCCTCTCTGCGATCGGATCGCGAAACTTTATTTTCTTGTTACAATGATTTTCCACTTCACTCTAAAATTCTTTGAACCTTTCAACTATTTCAGACTTATGTTTCATCAAGTAGATATACCCATATCTACTCAAATCATCTTGTGAAGGTCAGAAAATAACGATACTTGCCACGAGCCTTCATACTCATTGGTCTGCATACATCAGTATGTATTATTTCCAATAAGTCGGTAGCTCGTTCCATTGTTCCAAAGAACGGAGTTTTAGTCATCTTGCCCAAAAGGCATGGTTCGCAAGCATCAAATGATTCATAACCAAGTGATTCCAAAAATCCATCTTTATGGAGTTTCTTCATGCGCTTTACACCGATATGACCCAAACGGCAGTGCCACAAATAAGTTGCACTATCATTATTAACTTTGCATCTTTTGGCCTTAATATTATGAATATGTGTATCACTACGATCGAGATCCAACAAACTATTTTCATTGGGTGTATGACCATTGAAGGTTTTATTCATGTAAACAGAACAACAATTATTCTCTGATTTTAAATGAATAACCGTATTGCAATAAACATGATCAAATCATATTCATGCTCAACGCAAACGCTAAATAACATTTATTTAGGTTTAACACTTATCCTGAAAGTATAGGGAGTGTGCGATGATGATCATATCAATCTTGGAACTACTTCCAACACTCATCGTCACTTTCCCTTCAACTAGTCTCTGTTTATTCTGTAACTCCTGTTTCGAGTTACTAATCTTACTAACCGAACAAGTATCAAATACTCAGTGGCTACTATAAACACTAGTAAGGCACACATCAATAACCTGTATATCAAATATACCCTTGTTCATTTTGCCATCCTTCTTACCCACCAAATATTCAGGGCATTTCCATTTCCAGTGACCATTCCCTTTGCAAAGGTAAGCACTCGCCAGGCTTTGGTTCAGCTTTGGGCTTCTTCGTGGGAGTGACAACTTGCTTGTCTTTCCACTTGAAGTTCCCTTTCTTTCCCTTTGCCCTTTTCTTGAAACTAGTGATCTTGTCAACCATCGACACTTGATGCTCTTTCTTGATTTCTACCTTGGTCGATTTCAACATCACGAAGAGCTCGGGAATCGTTTTCGTCATCCCTTGCATACTATAGTTCATCACAAAGTTCTACTAACTTGGTGATGGTGACTGGAGAATTTTGTCAATCACTATCTTATCTGGAAGATTAACTCCCACTTGATTCAAGCGATTCCAAGATTACTGGACAATCTGAGCACATGCTCACTAGTTGAGCGATTCTCCTCCATCTTTTAGCCATAGAACTTGTTGGAGACTTCATATCTCTCAACTTGGGTATTTGCTTGAAATATTAACTTCAATTCCTGGAACATCTCATATGGTCCATGATGTTCAAAACATCTTTGAAATCCCGATGCTAAGCCATAAAGCATGGTGCACAAAACTATCATGTAGTCATCATATTGAGCTAGCCAAACGCTCATAACGCCCGCATCCGCTCCTCGCAATAGGTCTGTCACCTAGCGGTGCATTAAGGACATAATTCTTTCAGGCAGCAATGAGGATAAACCTCATATCACGGATCCAATCCGCATCATTGCTACTAACATTTTTCAACACAATTTTCTCTAGGAACATATTAAAATAAACATATGAAAGCAACAACGCAAGCTATTGATCTACAACATAATTTGCAAAATACTACCAGGACTAAGTTCATGATAAATTTAAGTTCAATTAATCTTATTACTTAAGAACTCCCACTTAGACAGACATCCCTCTAGTCATCTAAGTGATCACGTGATCCAAATCAACTAAACCATGTCCGATCATCACGTGAGATGGAGTAGTTTCAATGGTGAACATCTCTATGTTGATCATATCTACTATATGATTCACGCCGACCTTTCGGTCTCCGTGTTCCGAGGCCACATCTGTATATGCTAGGCTCGTCAAGTTTAACCTCGAGTATTCGCGTGTGCATCTGTTTTGCACTGTTGTATTTGAACGTAGAGCCTATCACACCCGATCATCACGTGGTGTCTCAAAGACAAAGAACTTTCATAACGGTGCATACTGGGAGAACACTTCTTGATAATTAGTGAGAGATCATCTTAAAATGCTACCGTCAAACAAAACATAATAAGATGTATATGAGATAAACATCATATGCAATCAAAATATGTGACATGATATGGCCATGATCATCTTGCGCCTTTGATCTCCATCTCCAAAGTATTGTCATGATCTCTATCGTCACCGCACGACACCATGATCTTCATCATCTTGATCTATATCAATGTGTCATCACATGGTCGCCTCACCAACTATTGCTCTTGCAACTATTGCTATCGCAGCGATAAAGTAAAGCAATTATTTGGCACTTGCATCTTATGCAACAAAGAGACAACCATAGAGCTTCTGCCAGTCGCCGATAACTTCAACAAAACATGATCATCTCATACAACAACTTATATCTCATCACGTTTTGACCATTCACATCACAACATGCCCTGCAAAAACAAGTTAGACGTCCTCTACTTTGTTGTTGCAAGTTTTACGTGGCTGCTACGGGCTTAAGCAAGAACCAATCTCACCTATGCATCAAAACCACAACGATAGTTTGTCAAATAGACTCCGGTTTAACCTTCGCAAGGACCGGGCGTAGCCACACTCGGTTCAACTAAAGTTGGAGAAACTGACACCCGCCAGCCACCTGTGTGCAAAGCACGTCGGTAGAACCAGTCTCGCGTAAGCATACGCGTAATGTCGGTCTGGGCCGCTTCATCCAACAATACCGCTGAACCAAAGTATGACATGCTGGTAGGCAGTATGACTTATATCGTCCACAACTCACTTGTGTTCTACTCGTGCATATAACATCAAATCATAAAAACCTAGGCTCGGATGCCACTGTTGGGAAACATAGTAATTTCAAAAAAATTCCTACGCACACGCAAGATCATGGTGATGATATAGCAACGAGGGGAGAGTATTGTCTACGTACCCTTGTAGACCGAAGCGGAAGCGTTGACGCAACGTAGAGGAAGTAGTCGTACGTCCTCCCGGTCCAACCGATCCAAGCACCGTTACTCCGGCACCTCCGAGTTCTTGACACGCGTACAGCTTGATGACGCACCCCCGATCTCCGATCCAGCAGAGGCGCCGGGGGGGAGTTCCGTCAGCACGACGGCGTGGTGACGATCTTGATGTTCTCCTATCGAAGGGCTTCGCCTAAGCACCGCTACAATATGACCGAGGTGTAATATCGTGGAGGGGGGCACCGCACACGGCTAAGGAACGATCTCAATGATCAACTTATGTGTCTAGGGTGCCCCCCTACCCCCGTATATAAAGGAGGGAGGAGGTGGCCGGCCCAAGGGGGCGCGCCATAGGGAGGGGGAAACCTACTCCAAGTAGGTTTCCCCTCCTTTTCCTAATCCAAGTTGGAGGGGGAAGGAAGGATTAGTAGTAGTAGGAAGGAAGAGGGGAAGGAGAGAAGGAAAGGGGGCCCCCCTCCCAGTCGGATTGGGCTTGGGGCGCGCCTCCCTTGCTCCTTCTCCCTTCCTTCCACTAGGGCCCAATAAGGCCCATATACTTACCGGGGGTTCCGGTAACCTCCCGGAGCTTCGGTATATTCCCAAACTCTCCCGGAACCTTTCCGGTGTCCAAATATATCCGTCCAATATATCAATCTTTATGTCTCGACCATTTCGAGACTCCTCGCCTTGTCCGTGATCATATCCGGACTCCAACAAACTTCGTACATCAAAATATATAAACTCATAATATAACTGTCATCGAAACCTTAAGCGTGCGGACCCTACGGGTTCGAGAACTATGTAGACATGACCTAGAACTATTCTCGGTCAATAACCAATAGCGGGACCTGGATGCCCATATTGGCTCCTACATATTCTACGAAGATCTTTATCGGTCAAACCGCATAACAACATACGTTGTTCCCTTTGTCATCGGTATGTTACTTGCCCGAGATTCGATCGTCGGTATCCAATACCTAGTTCAATCTCGTCACCGGCAAGTCTCTTTACTCGTTCTGTAATGCATCATCCCGTAACCAACTCATTGGTTACATTGCTTGCAAGGCTTATAATGATGTGCATTACCGAGAGGGCCCAGAGATACCTCTCCGACAACCGGAGTGACAAAACCTAATCTTGAAATACGCCAACTCAACATGTACCTTCGGAGACACCTGAAGTACTCCTTTATAATCACCCAGTTACGTTGTGACGTTTGGTAGTACCCAAAGTGTTCCTCCAGTAAACAGGAGTTGCATAATCTCATAGTTTCAGGAACATGTATAAGTCATGAAGAAAGCAATAGCAACATACTAAACGATCAAGTGCTAAGCTAACGGAATGGGTCAAGTCAATCACATCATTCTCCTAATGATGTGATCTCGTTATCAAATGACAACTCTTTTGTCCATGGCTAGGAAACATAACCATCTCTGATAAACGAGCTAGTCAAGTAGAGGCATACTAGTGACACTATGTTTGTCTATGTATTCACACATGTATTATGTTTCCGGTTAATACAATTCTAGCATGAATAATAAACATTTATCATGAAATAAGGAAATAAATAATAACTTTATTATTTCCTCTAGGGCATATTTCCTTCAATGCCTACATTACATTGATGAACTGGAGCTAGTTCTGTGTCACCCTATGTTATAGCTATTACATGAGGAATCGCATCCGACATAATTATCCATCACTGATCCATTGCCTACGAGCTTTTCACATATTGTTCTTCGCTTATTTACTTTTCCATTGCTACTGTTACAATCACTACAAAACCCAAAAATATTACTTTTGCTACCCTTACCTTTATTATCATATTACCTTGCTACTAAATACCTTGCTGCAGATACTAAGTTATCCAAGTGTGGTTGAATTGACAACTCAACTGCTAATACTCAAGAATATTCTTTGGCTCCCCTTGTGTCGAATCAATAAATTTGGGTTGAATACTTTACCCTCGAAAGTTGTTGCGATCCCCTACACTTGTGGGTTATCACTGTTCTATCTGCACAAGATCTCCGGCGGCTTGATCGCAGTTTCTCTTGATGCTCTGTTCGCTGCTGCTCTAGGTCGTAGTGAATTTGGCATGTATTTTTCAGTTTTTGGTCAAGTCTTTGCTTATGTAATTCAGCACCATTGTATCCTAGCCGGTTGATAGCTTCATTAATTTGAAGTCGGGCCTTCGTGTCTTTTATCTAAAAATTATATTTGATTATGTATAATTGTAAAATATTTATTGAATATAAGCAGAATAATTGGATGAAAATATTTTCCCACGCATGGGTTAATTTCACTTTTACACTTTGCACCACATTCAAATTTTGACAGTACCTCTCATATGTGAAACTACATAGCACTGAGAGATACCCCCCGCTCCCCGCCGCTCGCCACTCCGGCGGCGGCGTCCACCTCTCCCCGCCGTCGGTCACTCCGGGCACGGCAACCACCTCTCCCCCTTCTCCCTGGTCCCCTTGCGGCGGAGGCATGGTGGGGAGCCCGCAGTCCATCGGCTCGTCCTTCCGGAGGAGCTAGGAGCGGCCGGTGGTGTCGGGACTCGGGCTTTCCTCGGGCTCGGAAGCGTCAGGAGGTCCGGGTGAGCCGGAGCAGCCGGCTGATGGCGAATCCAGGCGTCGGGCTGTGCCATGGGTGCAGCCGCCGCCCACGAAGAAGATGTTGTGGCGGCGCCGTGTCGGGATGGCCGCAGAGCCGGGCGTCCAGTTGCGCGCCCCGGGGCTGCCCCCATCCCCGCCGCCGCGCCGGGAAGTCTCACCGGAGATGGATAACAAGTGCTTTAGGTGCCTGCTGGAGGGGCACTTCTGCAAGGATTGCACCAACAATATTGTGTGCTTCAGATGTGGGCTTTCGGGTCATGGTTCGCGCGACTGCAAGCGCCCCCGAAGCCCGTCTGCGGTGGAGGATCTGCGTCGTGAGGCGGCGGCCAAGGCGGCGTGTCGTGAAGCTGACAGGCGTGCAGCCAGCCCGATGCTGCGGCCTCCCCCTTCGCCGCCTCCGCCTGCGCAGGGTCTTCCCCCAACCCCGGTTTGGCCGGCTCTGTTCGTCCCTCACCTTGAGGTGCGCGCGGACCCGACCCTGGAGCCGATGGGGCCGGCGGACATCTGTGTAGTGCGCCGTTCGCAGTCCATGGAGGACTTGGAGCGGCGGCTGCAGTTCGCCATGGTAGCATACGCTGGTGACGCAAGGAGAGATCTTTCGCCGGAGTTCGTCCTTGATGCTCTAAGGGCGCAAGTCGAGGTTGATAGGGATTGGGTTTCGGTCATCAGATTCCAGCCGAAGGATTTCCTCGTGGTGTTTGGGCGCGCAGAGCACCGGAGCAGAGTGAGTGCTCTTTCGTTCCTGGAACACCGGGGAGTTCGGCTGTACTTCCAGCCGTGGAACCGGCAGGCACAAGCAGTTCACGCACTGATGGGTTTCAAGGTTCGCCTAGAGATGGAAGGTATCCCCCCCCCCATGCTTGGGACAGAGAGGTGGCGGAGCAGCTGCTGGGCACGGCATGTATGGTGGATGAGGTGGCGCCGGAGACGAGCAACAGATCTGATCTCACCTCCTTCAAGCTCACGGCGTGGACTGCTGATCCGGAGTCGATCCCCTCCCTGCGATGGCTTGCCGTGCCGGAGCCAGGGCAGGTGCCGCCATTGAGAGAGCCTACTCTGCTGCAATACAAGATCTTGATACATCTGGACACAGTGACGGACTACTTCGGCGTGGTCGAACCACCGTGGCGCGCGGGTGACTCGTCGAGCAGCGGGCAGAGTGGCTTGCCGGACTCCAGCAACAGTTCGGGAGGGGCGGGGCCGGTGACGACGCGGCGGCCTTGGCTGCGTGGCGTTCGTGATCCGAGAGGAGGTCAGGGCATGGGTGACAATGTGGGTTCTTGCCGGAGTGCGAGCATTCAAGACGGCGCGGTGGTTGTCTCGCCGCCGGCGGCCCAGGATTGGAGGCTTCCACCAATGGGTCCGGTCGTGGAGTTGGTGGAGACCCGTCCAAGGGTGACGATTCGGGATAGGATCTCTGTCAGGCCGTCAGCTTTTGACCGCCTTTCGGGTCCAGGACCGTCGCTACCAAACAACTCAATTCCTGGGGCTGGGAGAGACAACGGTATGATCGAGGCTTCAAGAGAGGGGCATCCAATGATTGGGTCGGCTGCCTTGGAGAAGGAGGCGAATTGGGAGCGGCCCAATGAGAACATGCCTGGGGAGGAGACCGTGGTAGGGACGGGCGCTTTATCGGAGGAGGAGCCTGCTGAGCAGGCGGCCCCGCAGGGCATGGCGGAGGTGCGTGCGGCCCCACAGACTGAGAGGGGTGATCACAGTGCCCCGATCCCATTGGTGGAGGGGCCATCTCGGCCGGCCAATCAGACTATGGAAATTGTGATTGATGTTCCATCAGTAATCATTGGAGAGAAGGAGGGAGATGAACCAGTGGAGGCAGATCCTGTGGCGCTAATCCCGGAGTTGATGGAGGCAAGGGCGCAGGATCCCATTAATGCATCCCACACTGTCCCCCCAGTGCATGCAGCAAACATGGGGGTGGCCAATTGGAAGAGTTGCATGCAAGCCCCCACGCTGACCCTTGCGCTCATGGGATATCGGAGGTTGCTGCTGCTTTCGTGCCTGCAGTGTTGGGCACTGCTAACTCTGCAGCACCAGTGGAGTGTGGCGTGTAGGTTCTTACCCTAAGCCTGTCGGGAATGCCAGATGACATGGAGGACGTGGAGGCCCGCAAGCAAGTGGATATGGATGCGCTGATAGAAGGGATGACCAGCCAGGAGGCAGTGGCATTTGCTAAGCTGAAAACCTTCTGTGCAAATATTGTCAAGAGGCTTGCCCCACCTTTGCTCAAAGAGGTCCAGGCTTCGGTGCAAGGTGCAGATGCTGAAATTTGCACCCCGAGGCGCACTAGAGAGCTTCAAAAAGATCTTCTTCGGCTGTGGTGACAAAAGCCACTCCGGCTGAAAACGTTCTGCTTCGCGCACTTGGGCTTGTCCCAGCTGATCTGGTGCCTCACAAGGAAGATGTGCAGGAACTAAAGGAGCTCTTCGACACCCCTCTGCGCGACCAGCATGTTCGCATTATCGCTGCTCTGTTTGGCAAGACGGTGCCGTCCTTTGACGCGGAGGGAGAGACGAGGATGGTGATGGAGGCTCACTGAGCCTGGGTGGCGAGATGGAGTGGGTGACTAATCTTTCTTCATGGATCTACACTCATCCCTAGTTTGCTGGAATGTGCGAGGATTGAACAACCCGGCAAAGAGGAAAGCGGTGAAGGAGTTCCTAAGACACCACTAAGACTAACCTAGTTTGCCTGCAAGAAACTAAAATGGATGTAATCGATACTTTTATTGTTGTGCAATGCTTGGGCCCGTCCTTTGACGGCTTTGCGTACTTGCCGGCGGTTGATACTCGTAGAGGCATTTTTTGGCGTGGAACTCCTCGGTGCTCGATGTTCAAAACTTGCATATGGACACTAACTTTCTCGCGGGCGAGGTCTGCCCAAAGGTGGGTATGCAATGGTGGATTTCAGTTGTCTATGGGCCTCAAGGAGATGCGAGGAAAACGAACTTCTTAGCGGAATTGGTGCAGAGAAGGGCGCTCTGCCCGGGACCATGGATGGTGCTTGGCGATTTCAATATGATCTTGAGAGCTTCGGAGAAGAATAACTCAAACATCAACAGGAGCATGATGAACAAGTTTCGTCAGTTTGTGGACGACCGACACTACACTTGGACTAATGAGAGGTACAACCCCACGCTAACCAAAATTGACAGAGTTCTAGTCACGGTGGATTGGGAGCTGAGTTACCCGGAGAGTCTGTTACAAGCCCTGTCGACCGGTGTCTCGGATCATGCGCCTCTCTTCCTAACTACTTGTCCGCATTTTGCACATAAGAAACGGTTCCGCTTCGAGCTGTACTGGACCAAATTGGAAGGGTTTGAGGACGCAGTAAAGGAGGCGTGGAAGTGCGACGAGACTATAGCTAATCCTTACAAGAGGTTGGATGCGTTGTTCAGAAACGTCGGGGCAGCGTTGCAAGCTTGGGGTCAGAGAAAAACTGGTAACATGAAGCTACTAATGGCAGTGGCCACGTGGGTGATATTCAGGCTCGATAAAGCTCTCGATCATCGACACTTGTCGGCTCTGGAAACCTGGCTCAGGCGCATGCTTAAGCTGTGCCTTCTCGGTTTGGCTTCTCTCAAGCAAACGATTGATCGGCAGCGATCGCGCTTCCGCTGGCTCAAGGAAGGGGATGCAAATTCAAAAAAATTCCAAGCTGTTGCGAATGGTCGGAGAGCCAAAAACTTCATCCCCCATGTGAAGTGAGGCGAGGAGATCATAACTGACCAGAGCAGAATGGGAGAGGTTTTCTCGGACGCTTTTCAGGCGCTCATCGGTACTGCCAATGCTAGGCCATACACTCTGGACCTGGACTTCTTGGGCATCGAGGAGAAGGACTTGAATGATTTGGAGGCCATCTTCTCGGAGGAGGAAGTGTGGGCGGTGATCAAAGAGCTGCATCCCCCCCCCCCCGGTCCGGACGGTTTCATCGGAAAGTTCTATCAATGCGCATGGCCAGTGATCAAGCGGGACATCATGGCGGCCATTATGAAGCTTTATGTTGGAGATGGAAGAGGATTTGCCAAGTTGAACAGAGCTCTCACAGTCCTGATCCCTAAAAAAGCGAATGCGGAGTTTGTTAGTGACTTCTGGCCGATCAGTTTGCCACATAGCTTGTCCAAGATCTTCGCTAAACTTTTGGCGGTAAGAATTAGACCATGCATGAAGGATCTTGTCACCTTCAACCAATCAGCCTTCATCAAAGGACGGTGTTTGCACGATAACTTTCTTCTGGTCAGACAAGTGACCAAGAAGATTGTGTCGAGGAAGTGCAAAGGTGTATTTCTCAAGCTGGACATCTCATGAGCCTTTGACTCCCTTTCTTGGCCTTTCTTGTTCGAGATACTCAAGGCCAAAGGATTTGGACAGAAGATGATCAAATGGCTGCCAATCCTTCTGCAATCGGCGTCCACCCGCATTGTGGTGAATGGCCTGCCTGGAAGGAGCATCACACATGCGCAAGGGCTTCGCAAGGAGACCCAGTCTCCCCGCTTATTTTTGTATTGCAATGGATGCTCTCACTACGGTGGTTACCAAAGCTACGGAGGATGGGGTTCTAAGCTCATTCAGAGGGATTTCGGCTGTTTAACACATCTCCATATACGCTGACGATGTTGTTTCTTCATTCGCCCATCGCTCCAAGATCTGCAATTCGTTTGGGAGGCTTTGTTGGTGTTTGGTGAGGCATCAAGTCTGAAAGTTAACTACGGCAAGTCCACGGATACCATCTTCAGAGGGGAGCAGGAGGATAATGATAGGGTCACTAGACTGCTTCATTGCGCCCTTGCTGATTTCCCATTAAGGTACCTTGGACTCCAGCTCGCCACTCGCCAGCTGACCAGGAATGAATGGCAACCCTTGCTGGATATGGTCAAAAAAATGGCACCGGGCTGGCAAAGGGGCTTCATACAGAGGGTTGGGCGCCTGGTGCTGGTCAAATCGGTCTTGTCAGCCAGACCAGTTCACCAGCTGCTTATCCTGAACGCGCCTGATTGGGTCTTTGAGGAGATTAACACATGGATGCGCTCCTTCTTCTGGGCCGGCAAAGACAAAACAAACGGTGGACAATGCTTGGTGGCTTGGAACACGATTTGCAGACCCACAAGCTTTGGTGGATTGGGAGTGAAAAATCTGAAATTGCAAGCATTGGCGCTTAGAGTTAGATGGGAATGGCTTAGTAGATTTGATAAGGATAGACCATGGAGCAATCTGGCGCTGATGGTGGATGATGAGGCAAGAGAAGTGTTTGATAGTCCCGTTGGCATTGAGGTGGGCAGAGGCGACCGTGTGCTCTTCTGGCGCGACAGATGGATACATGGATTCAGAGCCCAGGATATCGCTCCAAACATTCAGGAAATGGTTCAAACCAGGGTGATTAACTCGCAAACGGTTGAGCAAGCTTTGGAGGGAGAGAGGTGGGAGCAAGACATAATTGGGAACATGACCTTCATGACCCAGATGCAACTGATGCACCTTAGACGTGTGATAGCCACTATTCAGAGAGATGCCGAGGGGGGAGACAAGTTCTCCTGGCCATGCTCAGGGGAGGAGGGCGTCTATTCGGCCAAGGCCACCTATGCCAGACTTTGCCAAGGGCTGATCAGGGCGCCGGCGGCCACATGCATCTGGAGAAGCCTAGCTCCCCTTAAGCTCAAGATATTCATGTGGTTGGCTTCACAACACAGGATTTGGACTTCGGATCGAAGAGCTCGCCCCGGGCTACAAGACCAGCCTTCGCCTTGCTTCACGTGTCTATAGAGCGAGGACAATGCGGAGCACATTCTTGTGCAGTGCGTGTATGCGCAAGAAGTGTGGTCTTCTTGCATGGATGAACTACAACTTCAAATCTTGGGGCCGACGGTTGACGACACCATGGTGGAATGGTGGACTCAAAAACGTAGAAGCGTGCGGTCGAGCGAGAGAAGAGGTTTTGACAGCTTGGTCATTTGCCCGACTTGGATGCTATGGAAGCAACGCAACGCTCGAGTCTTCAACAAGAGGGAGCAACAAGTGCAAGCTAGAGACCTGGTTCGCGTAATCTTAGATGAGCTTAAAGAGTGGAACGTATCTTTTAACGGTGTTGGAGGTTTACAACGTTTTGTGAGACATTAGCCTAGGGTTATTTGGTTGGAGTGGGTGCTCTCATGTTGGTGTTCGCATCAACGTGTGGAATCTTGTAAATTGTGTTCTTCTTCTTCTATAAAAATACGGTACGCGATTGCGTACTCTCGAAAAAAGATTGACAGTGACAAAACCCTACACCGCCGAAGAGGTTAGATTGGCGCTATTCCAAATGGCTCCATCGAAAGCTCCCGGGGTGGACGGTTTTACGGCTGGTTTCTACAGAGACATTGGGAACTGCTGGGGGGAAGTGACCCAGGCAGTCTTGGATTTTCTAAATGGAGGTGAACTACCACCTGGCCTGAATGATACTTCAATCACCCTCATACCAAAGGTTAGACACCCCCAATCGATCTCCCAATACCGTCCCATTGCTCTCTGCTCGGTCTTGTATAAGATAGCAGCCAAGGCTATCACTAATGGCATGAGAGGCATCATGGATTACGTTATTAGCGAGGAGCAAAGCGCGTTTGTGCCGGGCCGTCTCATCACAGACAACGTTTTA
The DNA here is from genome assembly GCA_021437245.1 of Aegilops speltoides. Lineage (NCBI taxonomy): Eukaryota > Viridiplantae > Streptophyta > Magnoliopsida > Poales > Poaceae > Aegilops > Aegilops speltoides. The sequence continues at coordinate 504,571,671 of CM038143.1, forward strand.
GTTGCATACGAAAGTGTGCACACAATGAAGAGAAGGAAGAAAGGCAAAAACTATTCTTGCGCGGTCAAGCTCGATATGATGAAGGCGTATGACCGTGTCGAGTGGCATTTCCTTGAAGCAATTTTGCTCAGGTTGGGTTTCAATATGTCCTTTGTCAGGCTTATTATGAAATGTGTCTCTTCTGTTCGGTTCTCCGTGCGGGTTAATGGCGAGCTACTCCCTTACTTCACACCTTCCCGAGGATTCCGGCAAGGAGACCCAGTTTCGCTGTACCTTTTTCTTCTCTGTGCAGAAGGGTTTTCCTCATTGCTGAAATACTACAATGGGGGAGTTGTCGACAGAGGATTGAGGGTGAGCTATAGATCACCTTGGGTGACCCATCTCCTTTTTGCTGATGATAGTTTGATCTTCATTAATGCAAGTAACCCAAGTGCACTTCGTCTCAATGACATTTTGTCAGCTTATGGTGAGGCCTCAGGTCAGTGTGTAAATCGTGAAAAAAGCTCTATCTACTTTAGTACTAACACACCTGATTCATTGCAGCAACTTTTGAAGTCAACTTTGAATATTCAAGTTGAAGCTTTCAACGCAAAGTATCTCGGTCTCCCAACTGCTGTGGGGCGCATATCGAGTGGCACATTTGAACATATCAGTGAGAGAGCCCGTGGAAAAATTCAAGGATGGTCAGAAAAATTACTAGCTTGTGCCGGGCGTGAGGTGTTACTGAAATCGGTGGTTCAAGCTATTCCGATCTATCCAATGAGCACTTTCTTACACACAAAGAAAGTCTGCAAGAGCATAACTGCTCCTATGGCTAAATATTTTTGGAGCAGTTCTCTGGATAAAAACTCTATGCATTGGGTGTCCTGGAAAGATTTGGCAACACCTAAATGCAAGGGAGGGATGGGGTTTCGAGACCCGCATCGGTTTAATCTTGCTATGTTAGGCAAGCAGGGGTGGCGATTAATGACAAATCCTACATCGCTGTGTGCTAGAGTTCTTAAGGGCCGCTACTTCCCAGACAGTGATTTTATGCATGCTTCCGCTCCAAAGTCGGCCTCAGCCACTTGGAAGGCGATCTTGGCGGGAAGAGAAGCCCTAGGGGTCGGGCTTATAGCTCGTGTGGGAGATGGCAGCACGATATCAATTTGGAATGACAAATGGATTGCTGGAACCATATCAATGAAACCAATCTTCAGACCGCCGAACACTACAATTGAAACAGTTGATGAGCTCATTGACATGACCAACTGGTCTTGGCGGCAAGATTTGGTTAGGGAAACTTTCATCGCCCCAGATGCCGAAGCCATTCTAAACATTCCGATCAGGCAAGGTGGAGGGGTTGAGGATTCTTTTGCTTGGGCATTCGAGAAATCAGGCAACTACACTGTGAAGTCAGCGTACCGTGCTCTCATGAATCAGAACGAGCGTTTGGTCTAGAGGAAGGGGCGGTTACCGGAACCTCAGTAGACGATCAACAGCTGTGGAAGGCCTTGTGGAAACTGAATGTCATACCCGAAAGTGAGGGTCTTTTGGTGGAGAGTTCTTCGTGGGATTCTTCCGGATGAAGCTACTCTCAAATATCGTCATATTGCACCAATTAGTCGGTGCAAAGTGTGTTTAGCGATGAGGGAGGATCTGGAGCATGCTCTAATCCATTGCTCTCATGCACAACGATTCTGGGATGAGGCATGCGCATGGTTTGGTATACGTTTACCACGCCTCCATCCGAACTCATGGGCTCGCGACATTACATGTGACAGCAGGTTCTCTGATGATGACCGAGCCAAAATTACCACTGTCATGTGGTCAATATGGCACTCTCGGAACCGAGTCAAGCACGGCGAAGAGGGGAGGGACCCAACATCAACGATCAGAGCTATCAAGGAGGCTCTTGCTATGCTGCATCTTCCACGAAGTGCAGCCATTATTCTACCTGGTTATGGCTGGAGGCCACCTGAGGATACTACCATCAAAATCACGACGGATGGTGCACTGAACCTTGCTGAAGGAAGGGGCGGCGCAGGCGGTGTTGCACGTTCTTCTTCGGCCTTGATAGGTGCTTGGTGCAAGCCATACATGGGGATTTCTGACCCTTTGATCATGGAGGCTTTCTCCCTGCGAGACGGAGTTTTATTTGCCACCCTACGAGGAATCTCGCATGTGATAATGGAAGTTGACTGCGCGGAGTTAGTGACACTCTGGAACACTCGCCACAATTCTCGTTCAATTGTGGCTCCCATTCGGCTAGAAATAGGAGAGCTTAGTACTCATTTTGTTTCTTTTGATATACAGCATATTAGTAGATCAGCAAACTTACCGGCGCATCTTTGTGCGAAGCATGCTTGCACTTTGAATGTGACCGATTGCTGGATGAATGTAACTCCTAGCTTCCTAGTGACCAGCCTCATGGCTGACTGTCCTAGGATTGCTCTTCTTTGAATAAAGCTCTCTGAATTGCCTGAAAAAAAAAGTGACAAAAGCACTGATGAACCCGTCAGGCTGAGTTGGCAGAAAGAATTACGATGTTGGCAAATTGACTTGGTCCTCTTCGTCTTCCTCCTCGTTGTAGCATTTTATCACATACCTTGTGTGCAACCACCACCAGAGAAACAAAGCGTGTTCGGCAACGCCTCAGACCACCGACCGGGCGGCGAGGAAGGATATGGTATGGTGGGCGGCTTGCGCGCTGCTGCAGCAACGGGGCGCGCACCCAATCCCGGTGCCCACCATCGCCAGGCTCAACTGCGACACCAGGAGGGTGGCCAGTGGGCGGCCGCCGCGTGCTCTGCGCCTCTGCCCCGCCCCCGACGTCGATGGCTTCCGACCCAAGCTGCTATGGCCTGACGGGGCGGCGTGGGATCCCGCGTGCAAGCTACCTAGCTTATGTCTGGTTGTGTTGTTTTCCTCGCAGACAAGCTGGCTAGCTTGCAATCGACGGTGAGAAGATTCAAGCTTCGGGACCTCGCATCTGGCCATCAGCGTCCAGGTTTGGCTGCTCTCGTGTGTCTCCCGGTCGCCCTGCTCGCTGCTACACACTTGACACATGCTGGAGTGCTCCATAACCGGCGAGTGGTGTTGCCGTCGTCGTCACGGTCGCGAGCTTCACGGTGGCTAGTCGCGAGCTTGCCGCCCGCCGCGCACTGCTTCCGGGGCTGGAGGCGCGGATGCCGGACACCGAGCGGGGGCGACGCCCGCTCACGCGCCGCTGTCAGAGCTGGGAGTGCGGCCGCCGGGATCCAGCTAGGACCAGCAACTCCACATGGCGTAGGAGAGCAAGCGCGACGAGCTAAGGGTCTATGGCTTCGACCCGGCCGCTGCCGCTACCCACTGGCTGACCCTGGAGACGGACGCGGATTTTTCGAGCATATGCGCCGGGGCCGCGCTATCCTGGCGGTCGAATCGTCGCGGTCTACCTCGAGATGCACGACGGGATACCGGTTTAGCCTACGTATGTCTGTCACCGTCCACTCGTCGTAGGGTAACCGCATCACGGGCTAGCTCTGCACGTTATTGTCTTCTACCTCCCCACCGCATACAGACGCGGACCCGTGAAGGCGAATCACTTATCTCCCCACGCAGCACCCCTGCTCTGTTCTTCGACTTGACCCTCTAATGGATTGGGCGCAAGGAGGCAAATCAATGGCGCCGACGCTCGCCGCCCCGGGAGCCTCTCCGGCGGACGGCCATAGGTATGTATCGAGTATGCATGCCATAATACTCGCAGCGCTCGTTCCGGGATGCGCCTATATTCGTTTTTTTGCGTTCCCCATTGAGGTCCTGAATCCCCTTTTCTTTCTGGATTATGTGCCGGACGATAGATCCCGAGCCGCTGCCAGTCGATCCATTCTTAGCGAGCCCTGAGATCAACGGAGGGGGGGGGCGGCGGCCGATTTATCGCGGCAGCCAAGCATACAGGATATTGTACATGTCCGAGGCGAGACGGGCGGCGGTGCCCACAGCGGCCCGTCACTGGTCTTCCCCGACGACCCGGTGCTGGATTTCCTCGGCGGCCAGCCCGTCCCGGCACCTCCTCTCGCACCGGACAATCCTGCCTCCCGCTCAGATTTGGCCCCTGTTCATTCTCTGCCTTTGCTGAATCCCCCTCCCACTCCGCCTAGCATGCTCCTGGAGGAACGAGAAAGGGCGCAGATGGACCAGAGTCACGGGCCGCCACACCTCTGTCCTTTTCTCAAGCTGTACAGTACCCTAGGCTATGTAATAGGCACATCACGACGGCGGGGCTACTAACCCGCTCGAAATAACCATGGCCTAGCGATCTTACGGAACGGGCTGACACCTATCCCGATGTATATGTACGACCCAGATAAGCGGGCCGGGGTGCATATGCTCTATTTTATATTTTCGGCTGACCCTGCCGCATGGATCTCGGTCGGCTAGCTTGATTTGGATCGGGACTTGCGTTGTGTTTGACTCGACCCACTTGCACATAGGTGTTCGACGAAATACCTCAAGGAGATAGGACGAGGAAGAAGATGTGGCAGTTTTTTCCCTGCGTGGCATCCAGTTCAGCCTTACGGGTGGGCCCGGCCGATTAATGACCTCATCAAAGCTTTTACATTTTCTATCAGTGTTTTTTGCCACTACCAAATTTGATGCGGTGCAGAGTGTCACATTTTGTAAAGTGGTGAGCTATAACATTAAGGTGGTGATTATGTGCATTTTAATCTCGTGGCGGCACTCTATGATGTAGTTGTCCTTGTTGGAAGGCATGGAGAAGCAAGCACGGGGGATGCGATCTGGTTGATCCAGCATTAGAAAAAATGGACAGGAGCGATGGTCATCGACGAAGAAACCAAGGAGAGGAGGCTTGCCGACGTGGTGGTCGTGGAAGTGGTGTTGGAATTGGGGATCGGCGACGAGGTTGCGCCAACTGTTGCAGATAAGGAGGCCCGGGGGAGGGAGGAAGGCCGCGGGGAGAGGCGGAGGAGAATCTCCCAGAGCATGTTGTCGTCTGGCAGAGAGGCAGGCGGCGGAGAGGTGCGGCTGCGGCGGCGGGGAGACATCTCCCCGCTCGTGCTCATGGTAGGGCTTGACAGTGCAACTCCTCTCAGTGGTTGATTTGGTAGGTTGGGAGAGTAGTCCGGGCGGCGAGTGGTGCTCATGGGCGAGGGGATGATCCAGGGAATTGGTGAATGGGTATGCCGGATGTGGCACACGGGTTGGACGCCCGATCCAAACGACGGATCGGTCGCCTCAGGCTCTATTCATCCTCATCGACTCGCAGCATGCTGCCGGCACTCACCATGCCGCCGCCCCAGCGCCCACAGCAGTGCCACTTGACGTGTTGCCATGGCCATCGAGCCCGGCCTTACAGAAGCGGAACGTGCTAGGTGTTGTCCTTGCAGCGGATGCCCTCCGACCTCACGACATGTAGCACCGTCGCCTCCCACCTTGCAGCCTCTGTCGCTTTGACACTTTGACATCAGCCTCACAACACCATTGCGAGCCCTCATAGTATTGACATCGCCGCTCGCATTAGTGGTCATTGTCGCTCGTAGCAGCAGCGTGTGTCCGTTGATGGCTGGCCTTGCCTGGTTCAATATTCGTATCCTTTTGTTCATTACCTTTATGTATTGATGCAAAGAATAGATGTCTGCTCAGTAAATGGTTGTACATACTTTTTTCTGTTGAGACCAAATGCATGTGGGTATAAATTTTACATAATAGGTATCTACAATTTGGTCTCAGGTTACCGTTAGACTCAATGATTCACCATTTTGGAAGGGGTTGATGAGAACGAAAGTAGCCTTCTTTCATAGAACTAAATTCATTATTGGAAACGGTAATTCGACGAGATCCTGTGAGGATACATGGTTAGGGAAGACGCCCTTAGCCACACAATATTCGTCTCTCTATAACATCGTACATCGTAAGGAGGCTTATGTTGCTACAGTATTACAGTCCAACCCTCTAAATATCCAATTCCGGAGATCCTTGGTAGGAGAGCGATGGGACGCGTGGCTACATCTAGTCAGGAGGTTGAGGGATGTTCACCTCTTTGATGAGGCTGATAGTATTCACTGGAGATTGACTATGAATAACATCTTCTCAGTGAAATATATGTACTTGGACCTAATTGATCCCGCCTGAATCCCAAATCAATACATATTTGAAAGATCAAGGTCCCGTTAAGAATCAAAGTCTTAATGTGATTTGTTCACAAGGAGGTGCTTCTGACTAAGGATAACTTGGCAAAACGTTATTGGGAGGGTAGTCAAAGGTGTAGCTTTTGTGGTCAAGACCAAACCATCAAACACCTCTTTCTCGATTGCCGCTGGCCAAGCTATTATGGCATTCAGTTCATATAGCCTTGAATATCACCCCTCCAAATAGTATTCACACGTTATTTGGGACGTGGCTAAATGGAGTAGAGACAAATATTGCGAGACATATTCGGATAGGAGTATGTGCATTACTTTGGGCTATATTAAACTGTAGAAATGATATAGTTTTTAATAGGCAAATTTGTATAAATTTTTTGTAGATTATCTACAGGGGCTGCTGCTTGGATCCGTACGTGGTCGTTACTCACTCCTGTGGAAGCCAGGGAGCCTTTGGTTACTGGGTCTACCCGATGGGAGATGGTAGCGCGGGATATCCATAACCGCTTTGGATAGCGGTCCAGTAATAGAATAGATGTTTAGTCATCTAGTCCTATTTTCGTCAGCTATGACATATTTTACTTCGTTTTGCACTTCTTCAGCTCTGAGCGAGCTTGTTTTGAATCATAGATTTTTCGGATACTTTTATCTATAAAAAGGGCTGCGCATGCATCACTCTGATTCAGAGGCGAGGGGTAATCCTCCTTTTTTTCTAAAAGAAAATCCGCTGATGCACCACGGCGTTCTTCATCTCTGGCCGCGCTTCGGTTTGCACCATGGCCACCCCCACCCAGACTCCAAGTTGCATGCTAATCTTTAAAGATTAGAGCCGAGGAGGGATGTACTCCATCGCCATGTTCTGTGTAAAGGTGCCCAATCATACCATAAACAGCGCACCGGTCTGGGAGACGTTCAAACTTGACTTCAAGAACCTTCCGTTTCTTCTCCTTCACAACCAAGGCATGGTTTTTGAGCTGATTTCCAATAAGTAGTACGATCTTCACCCGGTTGATCTTTTCTTTTTTACGTCCACGATTTCACAAACAATAGAACTCACCCACCTTGCTTGCCAGTGATTTCACAAGAGGGGCAAAATCATCCAGTGCATCATGGATCTGTATCCAGATTTTGAAGTGACTCGGATCTATCGTCGATGGCTTTGAGAAACCATCATACGGCACCATCAAAACTGGACTGCCACCAAAAGTCCACGGACCTCCCTCCACCACCTTGTCCCAGCCTCCTAAGGGCATCTCCAGCCGCGCCCCCAACAGGCCCCCCCAGGCCACTTTTTCGGCACCGACGCCGAAAAAACGGTCCAGTCGCGCCCCCAGGACGCCGAAAATCGCCGGTTCGGACCTTTTTTCCGCCCGGCGGTCACAGGCCGAACCCGGCGCGCTGGGGAGCCGTTGGGGGCTCCGGCGCTAGGGAAAAGCACGCCTGGCCCACACCGACAGGGGAAAAGTCAAGGTTTTCTTCCCCCGACTCGCCTCGCACCCTTCGCCCTCGCCACCACTAGCTATATCCGGCGACGCCGCCGGCCTACTCCGCTAGATAGCCATTCCCCGCCGGAAAATAGCAGCGCTTCGCCGCGGCAGCCCCTCCCGCAGCAGTTGGGCGTTTCCGGCCGCCGTTTTCGGCCGCGGAGGCGCGGTTTAACGGCGGGTACACGCCCACCGAGCGCAAGGTGTTCGGCGTTTTGACTGTCTCGGCGATGGACTCGGATGAGGAGGAAGAGCTCGCCGCGCTGCTGGAGGAGGAAGCCGCGGCCGACGTCCAGGAAGAAGAGCATCTGATGGTGCTCGCCGCCCTCGCGTGATGAAATACGAGTTTTTATTTGTTGAACTATATAATTTGTATTGAACTATTTGTTGTTGTAGTATTTTGTTGAAGTATTTGATTTTTCTGTGATGAAATATGTGATAAGGAATAATTGTGTTGATAATTGAACGCCGAGACACGGCAAAACCACGCCGAATATGGGCCTATTCTCGCCCATATGTGCCGTTTATTCGTCGAAATTGGGCTGCAAAGTGGGCCAATTTCGGCGCTGAAAGCGACATTGGCAATAAAACCGCCTCAGCCGAGTGTATCGCTGGCTCGCCCCCAGGGGGCGATTTGTATGCGTCCTGGGGGGGCCAACGGCTGGAGATACCCTAAAAATACCAGACCAGCCAGGACATCTGCAGCAGCAGCAGCATATACGGACCCGCCGGCATTGGTGACCATTGCCGCTCGTAGCAGCAGCGTGTATTCTACAGTCCAAACATCTGCAGCAGCAGTATATATCGTCATCTTGTGGACAGAAAGAAGCCCAAGATGAACCAGATCAGATCACTCGCACGAGACCATCTAATATAGGTTCAGTCTACAATAGAAGCCAGACCACCTTACACAAGGATTTGAACATGACCATCACTACTACTCCCTTCGTCCGGAAATACTTGTCATCAAAATGAATAAAAGGGGATGTATCTAGATGTATTTTAGTTCTACATACATCCCTTTTTGTTCATTTTGATGACAAGTATTTTCGGACGGAGGGAGTACATGCTAGTAGTAAGTAGGCAGAGAGAGAAGCTAGCCTCTGAAAATGTCTGTATTCTGTTGTTTCCAGCATGAGCAAACGAACCAATTCGCCAACTATACATAAGCAAACGAACCACTGAAAGCAGTACTGAAGGCCATTTTCTTACTGTCTCTACAGAGGTTACCAAAGTAATAGTGGGAGCTAAAAGTTAAACAGTTGAGTTCATTCCTGCAAGTGTACTTCACACTTGATAAGTGTACATACCACAACGGATCAATTTTCAGATGGGAATGGATCCTCACTGGCCACACCACCAGCAAACGCAAAATCTACTCGTGATCAAGTTGAGAAATTGACTGGATATATAAAACAAAAGCAACATCCGACTCGGACTGAATATCAGTTATAACGTACTAGTGTGCTAACGGAAACTGTACTGACTAAGATTCTGAATTACTTTTCTCAATTACTTAGGCACAGTAGTGGATTCCTTATGACTTACAAAGGGAGTTCATACTTCCATAACAAATAATCATCAGTCAAAGCCCATGCACCAATAAATACTAAAATACCATAGATATCCCCATGGACACATCCAGACGATAATGTTACGTCACCTTATCAGTCATCGCATCATACTAGCATGTCTCATCAGACAACCATCTCATATATATTGTTCAACACCTCTTCTCCACCATGTCCATCACCAATGCCAGTACCTATGAGGATAGTAAGTCAGAAACCAATGACAATTCCAATGGAAAGCCATCGATAGAAGAGAGATTTATAAAGTGATATCTAGGTGAACCGAGGCGTGCGTACTTACGTAATCTGGACAACATGAGACATACAGAAAAGTGCCAATGGAGTTACAAATTAAGCTGGTTTGGTATTTATGTATCCTCTAGTGCAAAACTGCAAATGGACTCCTCACTTCAGGAAGATATTTAACAAAACATAAAATAGAACTTTAATTTATTCCACCGGTTTCATCTTCCAAATGAAAGAGTGTAACTAGCTTTAAGTTTCGAAAAGTGCCAATGGAGTTGCACATTAAGCTGGTCTGGTCTCAGCTTCCATTTAGTTCTCCCCCATTTGGAACTGTTACGTGGCACGTTTTCAAGAGAACCGTGGTCCAGTGCTGAATACTACCATAACACAGTTAACGGAAGAAAATATACTTTCTAAAAATCATCTTGAGTAAAATCAATTCCTTGTCAGACAAAGCAGAACGAACTAAGACATGACAAAGCTTAAAACCTGACAAGAAACATAATAGGTTCCGGCTATTTTTTCCAGTTTACAACTGAACTAGCTAAGCACAGCAGGGCTCTTCCACAAATGACAAAACTATTGCGACGATTTCCAGCTGTTATGCATTCGGTGCTGAAATGAAAAGATATATACTTCAGATAGGCACACAAGGCTACATTTGAAACACTATTTATGCATATCACCAATAGAGAAGAACAATGACCTTAAATACTACTCGGATTCAATGTTCATCAAGAGAATTTCCATTTAAGGAATTCATCAAGCAGCAAAAGGAAAATATATGTGATTTGAACTGCAATCATCAGCTTAACACCCAAGGATATGATAGGCATTTCAGCAACTAATGACTAAACACAAATTTATCTTACAATACTGCAAAGTAATTATATAAAGGCTTTGCTATTACCTGCAGGATAGAAATATTCAAATGGATAATGGAGACAGAAGACACTCAGATTGGAAAGTTTCTTAAACCCCGTTGACTGGAGATAAACCATGAAGACACCAGAATCTGTCTGTACAAGGACTGCATTACTCTCCTCGGCAAACCCCACTAAAGCGAGAGAGTATCCAATGCAAGTTGGTCTGAGCTCCTCAAACTCAATAGCTCTATCGAGCACCCAAGCATCCAAACCATTAGAATCAGGCTTTCTCTTCCATAATTTGGCGTGAAGTTTTGAGAGATGGATGAAGCCAAGCCCACCATCTTCGGCCGGCACAATCCATAACTTTTTATAGTTGGGTTCTATAGGTGCTGGCAGCTCTGTCACAGCTAGGGTCTGCTTATCCAGATCAAACTCAAGTATGACATTTTGACGACGCACCGGAAGTAACCAGCAAATGGAATTCCCAATCAAAGTACTGCCTCGTTCCACAGGTAAAAATTTCAGCTGCAGTGATTTGATGTTGCTCCATGTCCCAGTCTCCGATGAGTACAGGCATACGGAGACGCTCGAACATGCTCTGTCACGGGCTACCAGGGCCACCTGGAAATGGCTTGAAGTGCAGCCTTGGCCGCGTGCAGGGCGAAGAACCGCCCCGTTGAAGATGAACATCTGCCCGCTGTCCACCTCAGGTGGGGAGATGAGGCGGCGCTGCTCGCGGGCGACGGGGTCCCACACAAGTAGGCGGCGCGGCGGCCATGGGCTGAGGAAGAGGACAAGTCCGTGGCGGCAGTCGATGATGCGGTTGCTCTCGTATAGAGGCATGGAGAAGCGAGCGCCGGAGATGCGGTCTGGTCGATCCAGCATCGGAACAAACGGGCAGGAGAAAGGGTTGTCGAGGAAGAAGCCAAGGAGAGGGGGCTTGCCGTGGTGGGCGCGGAAGCGGCGTTGGAATTGGGGGTCGGAGACGATGCTGCGCCAACGCTTGCAGACGAGGGAGGCCCGGGGGAGGGAGGAAGGCCGTGGCGGGAGGCGGAGGAGAATTTCCCGGAGCAGGTCGTCGGCGTCTGGCAGAGAGGCCGGCGGCGGAGACGGCGGAGCGGTGCGGCGGCGGCGGCGGCGGGGAGACATCTCTCCTCTCGTGCTCATGGTAGGGCTTGCGGCTCCATTCAATGGGTGATTCGGGTGGTTGGGAAGACTAGTCGGCGGGGAGGATGGCGCGTCGACGCCGCCGGCCAAGATGCGTCAGCGAGGAGTCGTGCCCGTGGTAGCGATGGGCCGCACGGGGCAGGCCTAACCTGCGGCGCCTCGCAGGCATGGAATTTTGGCCCGGCACCACTCAAGGTACTCTCGTCCGGCCCATTTATTCTTTCCACTGTCACGTTCGCTCGCTCAAGGTGTCGATCGTTCTACTGGTTGGTCCAGTTTCCTCTAAGTTTATTTTTTTCGGTTTTTCCTTTTTCTTTTTGTTTTCTTTGTCTCTTCTTGGTTTTTCTTCTGTTTTCTCTTTCCTTTTCACCTGTTTTCTTCGTTTATTCATTTTACTGTTGTTTTTCTTTCTTTTTTTCTTCATTTCCATTTTTGTTCTTTCTTGGTTTTCATTGTTTTTTCTATTCTTTCTTTTCTTCTTCTTTTTCTTCGGTTTTCCTTTTGTATCTTTCTTTTTTGCCAATTTTTTTCCATTTTTTCTCTCTATTTTCACTGTATTTCATTTTTTTGTAGTGGTTTTCTCTATTTTTCTCTTTTAATTTTTGTTTTCTTTATTTTTATCTTTTATTTTTGCCAAAAATCACATATATTCCACAAAAAATCTCCGTAAATTCTTCGTGTTTGAACCTTCCTAGATATGGATTTTTCGCGAAACAAAAAACATGCAACAAATAGGAACTGGCACTATGCACTACTCGCTCCGTTCCTAAATATTTGTCTTTTTAGAGATTTCAAATGGACTACCACACACGGATGTATATAGACATATTTTAGAGTGTAGATTCACTCATTTTGGTCCGTATGTAGTCACGTGTTGAAATCTCTGAAAAGATAAATATTTAGAAACAGAGGGAGTAGATTAATAAGTTAGTCCAAAAAATATATAAATTATTGCCAAAAATATGTGAAAGTAGTAAGATAATGAAATGAAACAATAAAAAAATTATAGATACGTCAAAGACGTATCAAGCTGCCTCCATTTCCAGAAGTTTGTTGCGCATTACTCTCAATCCCTCCAGTCAAACTTGTTTATACTTTGGGAATTGAGGGAGCAAAGCCCGATCTACACTTTGACCAAACCAAGTCGTGTTCTCCGCAAGATTTCTTAACCATTGACTTGTTACTCTTGGATCTTTGACTCATAGGGGGTTAGGGTTCCTCCCGAAACTTCCTTGTTTGTGGTGTGCTCCGGAGACTTATGTAAAGGTGTGATAGTCGCCTTCAAGACCAACCCGAGTGATTTAAGGCTCATTCATTAGGGGTGACTCGAGGAGAATATGCTGAGCCTTCCATTGTGTTTTGGAAGCCTTGGCTCGGGCGCCGCTCCAATCGAGATTAGCACTTCTCCAAGGCTGTAAACTTTAGGACAAAATTCGCATCATCAACTCACTTTTGGTTAATCCTTTCCCGCAGTTTACTTTTCCTTGTATGCTTGTGAGCTTGCTAATTATTGTTGCCTGGTTTACATTGCTTTGAGCTTGCTTGCCATAATAGGATGGTTCATCTAGTTGCATTTGTAGTGAACATTATTTATCTGCATTTTCTTAAAATTGGTATGTAAGCTTAAATTTTGTACTCTCTTATTCAAACCCCTCCCCCCACCCCCCTCTAGTCGACCGTATCGATTCTTTCACCGGGCCATACAAGTACACTGTGGTGTTGCCGAGAGTCCTGCGCCGCCCCCTACACTCTCCCTCGCCGTCGATGTCGGCATCATCATGGATCTTCCCCTTTCCACTTGGTATGCGCCTCCTCCTTATCCATTCCTTTTCTCTATGTATATGCTTGATCCCAAAAGGGGTGCTGGGCTACAGATCAATTTATCTCGGATTTGGCTCTGTGGGTTTCGGTTTGTTGTTGTGCAAGTAAACCCTTCATCTTGTTAATCATGATACAATAACATGATTTGGCCGGTCTAATTGCTTACATGCAACAATGATTCAAGCACATGCATTCTTCTTTAGCAAGTCAAACTGTATGAGAATGTATGCATATTTACTCCAATACGTGCAAGATAACCCTAGTTTCTTGTTAATCATATATGCATCATCCATGCTTAATATGATACAAGAACGTAATTGGTATGTCGAGCTAATTTCTTCCATGAAAAAATGACCCAAGCACATTTTTCTTTAAAGTAAGCAGTCAAATCGTATGCACGTTTACTCCAAAATGAAATTGGCTAATAACTTTTCAACTGCTATGTTAAATATCATATTTGTTTTCCTACAATAAGCTCATTGTAGTTCTTCTGTGCAACCAGGGATTTTTACACACAATCTTCCATGACTTTGTATATAGATCATTGCTATTGTGATCTTTTAGGGTACTGCACAAAACACTTTTTTGGTAAGAGTGTCTTGTGCAGTGCAAGTAAAATTATCATATTGGTGGCATCGCTCTATTTTAGTTGCACTACACACAAAAATGTCCAGCGCAGAGGACGGTATAAGCGCATCATTTGTAAGCTTGCAATTTGTTAAATTCATATAAATTACATACTATATTTTTATGCAAATCTATGTGTATTAGTTGTAGGTCCAATCGTGTCGCTCCTGTTCACCTAATAACATCAGAAGATGGTGCTCTTTCCGTTGGGTTGAACGGCTCTTCAGAGTGTGAAATGTGCAACTATTAGAATAGTGCATATGTTACCCCAGAAACTATGTAGATTGTAGCACTTTGTTGTATATTTTGCCCTACAATATTGGACATGCATCTATTTATGAGACACAATGCAAATGTGAAATGAAACATGTGTTTTGAAGTTTGAACATGGAAAAATATGTTTAAAATAATAAAATAAAATCATCACAGGTGGTTCGCTTTAGAAACCGCATGTAATTATAGAGAATAGGCAGCGGTTCCAAATTTGTAACCGCTTTGAGGCATCCAGCTCTTGGAGGCGGTTATTTACATAAACTGTCTGCGATGGATTATTGGCGCAGGTGGCTCCATGTATCAAAACCGCATACAATGCATGATTCTATACTAGTGCCACCACTCCTGCTCTCACATGTAAGTCCAATGTCCAACCAAAATAGGAGGATGAAGCCAACCACACAAACAATCCACAAAAACAAAAAACGCAACACACGACGTCCAACAAACATGGCAATTAAATGATTAAAAAAATGGTAAACATCGGGAGCGACAGCGAAAATCAACATTGTGAAGCCCGCATCAGCTTATAGTAATTTACTAGACACGAGAAAGACCACAGACCGCCCATAGTGATGTACTTCTGATAATTCTTTGAAAATGTAAATGATGGACTGTCTAGAAATCCGCCCCGAAATGTAATTGTTTGGGTAATTTATTGACCGAAAGACCAAGATCAAGTTGCTTGGTCATTTCAGCAACTATATACTATGTTAGTAAAGGAAGAGGTTTTCTCGGATATTCAAAACGGTGCCCACGCTCATCTACACCCGGTTAACAGTAAAATTAAAATAAATAGTAAAGAAAACTAAAAAACTGTGAAACTTTTTAGCAACAGCGAGATGCTTGAGTGCACTAGGTGCGTGCAAAATTTAATGGGCAAATGACATTCGAGGAACTCATGACCAAAAAAAGAGACAAAATCGCCTATGAACAATGTGTTTTTAACTTTCTCACGGACCCAAAAATTGTCTTTCTTGTCACGAGCTCCTCAAATGTCTAAACTCCATCAAATTTGGTATGGGCATCACGCACCACAAAAAATTCGGAATTGTTTGATTTTTTTTTTACTATCTTAAACGATTTCACTATTCATAGATGGGAGCATCTAGACCTGGGTGCAGAAACGGCGCGTTTGAGATTTTCTCTTCTTTCTAAAAGAAACACTGCAAGTGCACAAAATACTCTAACAGTATACGCAATAGGAATTGTCCTCCGAATTTGAACTTAGATGACACTGTCTATATTCTTTTTGTACTCCACCGTTCATGAATATAAAATGTTTTAACTTTTTTCGAATGAATGTATATAGGCATGCTTTAGTGTATTTGTTCACTCATTTGCAAAATTGGGTGCACGGGTGATCATGGTGGAAACTATGGGATTTTTTTATATTTTTTTGCGGAGAAGAAACTATGGGATTGATTGCACTACAAGAGTGTACCTTGATTGACTAGTTTGCTCCCTGTTGCTAACACGGCACTCCCTCCCATTTCTTGTCCAACTCCAACAGAAATGTCCTTCCCATCGATTCCATCGATGCACCCCGACGGTTGTTGATTGATTGCACCGTTTGTTCTGGGAACTATAAACAATCTCGTGCAAGCATTGCCACGACTGTGCATGAAAGTGCGCACCACAGTCCACAGATGTTGGCACGATCGGTCCACTAACGCGCACAAACCAAAGTTATCCGTCGCCCACCACCGGCCGGCCGGGCCGGACTGGCGCGTGCGGCCGGCGTCCGTTCCACCACGCAATCCAATAACGCCCACGGCGCCCACTTGCGTCCAGCACTACACGGCAGTGCAGGCCACAACGGGTAAGCATCAAAGACAGAATTCCTTGTTTGACGCTAGTAAAATACGGCGCCACTTTAGGCTCGGCACTATACGGCAGGGCAGGCCACAACAGGTAAACGGCAAACTAAGAATTCCTTTATCTGAAACTAATAAGATAGTGGCTTCTCTATTTGACGTTGCAGGAAAAAAAACTTTTTTTATTCGATATTGGGTCTAAATTGTATATCATGTCCAACACTCCCGTCTGTTTTCGAGCTAACGGTGTTAAATGGCACGTGGAAGGACGCTTTTGCCCTTAGCTTTATAATGTGCCCAAATGGAAGAATATCGGATGAAAACCAACACTCGGTGAAAACTGGTAAAAGCCACGTGGAAACAATATCTTGAAGTTCAAAAAAAAGATGAAAAAAATACTGGATGTTAAGACGGTGTTTTCTATTTCCATGTGAAACTCCAAGTTCAGACGCATTACGGGATGTGAGCTATGAAAAAAAAGCAAAATCAGCATTGAATAGTACCGATAGCAACATCACTATTCATTGTTGAATTTCTTCTTTTTTTCACTGCTCGAATCCGGTAATGTGTTTCAACTTGGAATCTTGCATCACGATAGAACATCATCTTCTTAACATCCCAATTTTTTTGAAACTTTCAAACACGGTTTCCATGAAGTTTTCTTTGAATGTTGGTTTTTATGTGATATTCTCCCGTGCCCAAATAAGGAAAGAGAGGGGGCAAGAACGAACGGAAGGAAATTCAAGGTGGAATTTGCACACAACCATCTTTCTCACAACACCCCCGACCTCCTCCCCCCTCTATCTCTGTACTAAACACGTGTTGAGGCCACTAATTCCTCCCATCTCCAGCACATCCTTGAGTTGCTGCTTGCTGGCACACTAGTTGGTGTTTTATTATCTATAAAGCGATGTGAAATTCTGTTTCAAGAGCTGTCGCGCACTGGCATGGTTCTGCCTCACTGCATTCCTCCAACACCTGATTGGCGCTTCGCTTCCCCGTCACCGATGTGCCTCCCTTGGCCATAGTCATTCGGTGGGGTCACAGTTACGGCCGCAAAGTGGGCCGTCGGTGCCACGCTCTCAGAGGCATGCTGTCGTATCCAACCTCTCATGCTGCCCCTTGATCACATTATGTGCAATCACGCCTTTCTCCGCACCGTGTGTCAGAGCTCGGACGCCATGGTCATGATCATCAAAACTAACATCAGCAGCATGAAAATTTGAGGGTTCTCTTCAACCTACCTACGGGTGAGAGGCACGGGTAGGTCGAAGAAAGGGGTGACGAGTGGGTCTCACTTGTATGCGAGGGAAGAAAAGGAAGAGAGGGATTGGCTACATGTCTAAGGGCAGAAGTGTCTTTACATGTGTCTTTTAACACCGTTTGTCAAAAAAATGGACGGTGGCGTTAGATTGGAATGGAATTAAGACCCGGTGCCAAATTATGGAAAGATATTAGTCTCCGGTGTCAAATAAGGAAGCCATTATCTTACCATCGTCAGGAAAGGAACTCCGTCAACAAATGCAGCCACCCCCTGCTCGCTACAAATCCAATCAGCGGAGCTCGTCACGGCGCTCCCGCGTTCCATCCCGGTGCGTCATCGCCATCCCGTGGCGTGGACGTCAATTCCGCCCTATATATCCGCGCGCACGCCGCGCCCAAACATATTAATCACCACGGCCCAGCCAGCGACCCGTCGCTCGCTCGTCGCAACCACGCCCACAGTACCACCGTCCGTAGACTCGCACGATGGCCGGCGGGCGCCGCTCCGGCCTCGCCGCCGCGGCCCTGCTCCTCCTCGTCTTCACCGCCGGCTGCGGCGCGGCGCCGCAGGGCGCGGAGGTGACGGGGCTGCCGGGCTTCGACGGCGCGCTGCCGTCGAAGCACTACGCCGGGTACGTGACGGTGGACGAGCGGCACGGGCGGAACCTGTTCTACTACGCGGTGGAGTCGGAGCGCGACCCGGCCAAGGACCCCGTCGTGCTCTGGCTCAACGGCGGGCCCGGCTGCTCCAGCTTCGACGGCTTCGTCTACGAGCACGGTGCGTCGTCTTCTCCTCCCCTATGATCCGTCCTCCTCCTCCTCGTCGTCGTCCTCGTCCGTCCGTTGGCGCTAGCGGAGGCAGTAGGGAGGCGGGGCCCGGTGGCTAGCTGGTGGGAAGTCGCTGAGAGGCCGATGGAGGTGGTGGTGACCGGCCGTGTCTGATTCGCTGGGTTTTCCGCGGTCGATGGAGTAAAGGCCTTGGCGTAAAGCGGCCAGGGCGTACAAACGGAATCTGCCTCACGTACACACCACCCGTTTTAGTCCGGTTTTCTTCTCTCTTTTTTTTTTGAGCTGGAACACACCGTGTGTTCCAATTACGAAAGACCGCCGACCCGGTCGTTTTAGTCCGGTTTTCGTAGCGGTGGTTTTGCGGCGACAACCGGGTTGAACAAAATCTATATCTATATCTATACCTCTACCCTAATAATAATAAATTGATACAGATACAGATATATATACTACAGATTTCCCTTATACCCTAATAATAAATAGATACAGATACATATACAGATTTTCCTTATACCCTAATAATAAATAGATACAGATACATATACAGATTTTCCTTATACAGATATAGATACAGATAGATATATAGATTTAGATTTCTAATAATAAATAGATACAGATACGTATACAGATTTTCCTTATACAGATACAGATAGAGATATAGATTTATATTTCTAATAATAAATAGATACAGATACATATACAGATTTTCCTTATACAGATACAGATAGAGATACTGATAGAGATATAGATTTAGATTTCTAATAATAAATAGATACATACATATATATATTTTCCTTATACAAATACAGATATAGATACAGATAGAGATATAGATTTAGATTTTTATTAATAAATAGGCTATTGCTTCTGACGGTATGTCATGTAAATCGCCCTTAAAGTTGTCACATATTAAACACAATGTCACCTATAAATGAGGAAAAAACTATTCGTTTTCCCTAGGTCGCTGTGCCAAACTCTGCCTTATAAACAAGCGATCCCCTAATGAACAGTTGATGCGTAGTAGCCCATTGGCTAGAGCGCTCCTAACACTCCAACTTTTCTATCTTTTTATATAAATTTTGTTTTATCGTGCAGATTTAAATACTTTTTAAAATATTCATATCTTTCAAATACTAACTCAAAATCTAACATATTATATATGAAAATTCCTCAGAAAAATGTGCCGATTTCGAATATGTTGTTTTCATGCATGTCAAACATTTTCTAAAATCCCATTTTCCTTTTTTTTTAATTTATTTGGTAGATTCAAATACTTTTAAAATATTGATATCTTTCAGAACCTAACTCGAAATTGAACATGTTACACACGAAAATTCCTCAAAAAATATGTAGATTTCAAATGTCTAATATGCTTGCAACTAAGGTAAATTTTCACTTGGATTACAGTTGCAAACACGTATATCAACAAGTCAAAAATAATGCCCTTATGCACAAGTTATCGCCGAGTACTAAAATGTACTTCTCTATTTTCATCCTAAAGCAGTATTTATTGGGTAGCACTAAGGAGGAACGACAACAAAGGCGTAAAGAGATAGCGGTAACTAGGTAGACTTTTTTGTTGTCTAATAAATTGAAAACATCTTGAGCATATTTCAAAAATCACCCCATATTTATGTTTTTGTGCAACACCACTTATCATGTTGTTTGTCGCCCAGCATCGTGAAGGATTTTAAAGGATTTGTTGATGACGTCGAGTGGGTGGTATGAGGGATGAATTATTTTTGTTCCGGTGCAACGCACAGGCATGTTTGCTAGTCACTAGTTAAAGGTACCCCTCGGAAAGGTTATTTTGAAACTCCTCTGGTAGAGAATCAACAGTCGTGGCTAGTGCTCTGCAGGTTGAGCTCAATCTAGGCCGTCCACGTGCCGTCCACGTGCTTCGAACTAGTCCGTTGCTTATCTGAACTCGGAGGAAAGTGACAGGCACACACTTGGTCAGATAGATACCTTCAGAGAAACAGAGGAAGCTTGGGTCCTGGATAGGTCAATATTTTTTCTTCTTCTAGAATAAAGGTCTGACTCGTAGGGTGTAAGCGAACGACAAGTCCTGAATAGAGTGATGCACGCCCAGTGCTGGACGAAATGTCTGACAGCAAGATCCTTTTCTGAAGATTTATGATTTACCAAGTGGCGGAGCTTAGTGCAAGCCTGAGGGGGGCCGTGCCCCCCCCCCCAGCCTTAGGCAAATTAGTGAAGGAAATGTACCGTGCGGGGGTTAGATAAGGAAAAGATCAATCTTTGTCCTCTTAGTTGTTCATGAAGCCCTGACATTCCTGCCTAGCTCTGCCACTGGGTTTACCTTTAGGTAGAAACGTTCAAGTATTACTACTACTTTTCTTCACTACGTTGCACATATATCTCCACGCAGTTTCTTGTTAAATCATGAATAAATGAATTAATTGATTAACTTGAAATTACATGTAACTTTCAAGTTCATGGTACAATTCATTTTGGTCTACTTTCAGGTCCATTCAACTTCGAATCGGGCGGGTCAGTTAAAAGCCTGCCAAAGCTTCATCTCAACCCTTACAGCTGGTCCAAGGTTGGATGCTAGCTCCCACTGACCTAATGGTGTATATAATTAGCAACAAACTATTTGTTGGTATATCTGACTTAACAGTTATTTTTTCCTTGTGGCTTAGGTGTCTACCATGATATACCTGGACTCCCCTGCTGGTGTGGGGCTGTCATACTCAAAGAATGTTTCAGATTATGTAACGGGAGACCTCAAGACCGCGGCGGATTCGCATACTTTCCTTCTCAAGGTATGCATGTGTATTCATGTTAGCATGGTCTATTAAGAGATAATCTTTATGCAATATAGCTAAGTTATGTGGCTTCTATGTATGCAGTGGTTCCAATTGTACCCTGAGTTCCTGAGCAACCCATTCTACATAGCTGGGGAGTCGTATGCCGGGGTTTATGTCCCTACTCTTTCTCATGAAGTTGTCAAAGGTCTTGCCCTGGTTTTCTACTCACCTTCATCAGTATATAGTTACTAATCATTTGGGTTTCTTATTTACTGACTAATTAATTATCCACAGGGATACAGAGAGGAGCTAAGCCAACTATAAACTTCAAGGTTAGTGTACAGATGGATTTTTCAGTTTGCCAATCACAAACTTTATGAAATGCCAAGTAAATCAGGTTTGACGTTTTAAGCTGATCTACTATGATAGGGCTACATGGTGGGGAATGGCGTCTGCGACACTGTTTTTGATGGTAATGCTCTTGTGCCATTTGCACATGGAATGGGTCTAATATCAGAAGAAATATACCAGGTAGGTAATTCAGACAGACAGTGTTAATTCGAATGAGATTAGTTTTCAGTATCCTGCTGGTATTTGCTTCACAGCATTTCTTTTAAATCACCATGTCTACTCACGATGCAGCAAGCTTTTACGACGTGCAACGGGAATTACTGGAATGCCAGCGAGGGTAAATGTGAAAGCGCGTTAAGGAAAATCGACTCGGTAAAAACGCTGTGTCACCTTTTCAGAGTGAAAACTGCAAGCTCTTCTCTCATGGTGATGCACTGACTATTTTCTTATTCACAGTTAATCAGCGAACTGAACATTTACGACATTCTTGAGCCATGCTACCATGGCAGAAGCATCAAAGAAGCGAACCCACAGAATAGCAAATTGCCTAAAAGTTTCAAAGATCTTGGTACAACTAACAAGCCCTTTCCTGTAAGAACGAGAATGCTCGGGCGTGCTTGGCCTCTGAGAGCTCCTGTAAAAGCCGGACGCGTTCCATTATGGCAGGAAGTTGCAAGTGGTGTTCCATGCATGGTAAGCTTAAAGCATAATTCAGAGAAAGATACTACACATTTAAAATCATTGCGCTTGCGAATCAAGTATAGTTCAGAGCAAATTTGCTGTCCGCAAGAGATAAATAACATGCTCATTTCCCAGTATCTGATAACATTTGTTTGCTTAATCTACAGAGCGATGAAGTGGCAACGGCATGGCTGGACAACGATGGCGTCAGATCTGCAATCCACGCCCAATCAGTATGATCATAAGTCGGCATTAGATGGAACTGAAGACACTTCCATTTTTCTAACTCTAGCTTTTTCATGCTCATACTAGGTAAGTTCAATTGGACCATGGCTCTTATGCACCGATAAAATTGATTTCAACCATGATGCTGGCAGTATGATCAGTTATCACAAGATCCTCACAAGCCAGGGTTATCGTGCCATCATATTCAGGTACACCATGAACCTGTAGAATGATATTCTTATCTTATTTGTGTGGCTGTTGTCTAATCTCTGTATTGAGCAAAATTTGGCATCCTAACTCTTCTGAAGATATTTGAGTTGTTCACCATCTTATAATGAATATATTCCCTTAATGATTCATTAGCATTATCCTAGACAGAGAGAAGCAAATCGGATGCCATATTATTCATGGATTGTCAGATTCTCTGCTTTTATTAATGACTATTTTGCATTTGTTTCAGTGGTGACCATGACATGTGTGTGCCATACACCGGGAGTGAAGCATGGACAAAATCCATTGGGTATGGAGTTGTTGACTCATGGCGACCATGGTTCACAAACGAACAAGTTTCCGGGTACTGAACTATTACTGCTGAATTTTATTAACGTACAAGTTGAAGTATCCTTGAGATGAACTCATAATTACTTTCACGAGGGTTAACTGTAAAAACAAAATGTAGAACGCTTGCTATGTTACTTTGCACTTGGCACGGTTCAAGCTAAGAATGTATGTTGAAATGAAAGAAGCAAAATGTAACTCACAATGCCGTTTTGTTGAACTCCTTAGGTACACCGAAGGCTATGAACATGGTCTCACTTTTGCTACTATTAAGGTAGGCATACATTTTTTTCCATACATGGTCAGTACAGTTGAGCACATCATTAACTTAAAAAATAAATTTCCCTGCCTTTTCGTTTGTTTTTTCACAGGGAGCTGGACACACCGTTCCTGAATACAAACCACAGGAAGCATTGGCTTTCTACAGCCGTTGGCTCAATGGTTCAAAGTTGTGAGGCTTGGGCCCAGCTGCGAATAATGGGGGAATATACTTCTGCATACAGTCAAGAATGAACAAATGTTGATTTGAAGAAGAAAGAGATGGCCTGCCATATAGATAGTCACATACTCAAATTTCAAAAATAGCAATTGGAACACTGCATGTTGTATTCATTCATCCAAATATATTTGGTCGATGCAGCTTTGATATTATTGCTTTCGTGATTTGTCTACTATGCGATCATGACTTCTCAATTTCAGTTGATATGGAGAGTATATCGTATCCTTGACTGTAAAAGAAACAATGCCATATTTTGAAATGAATACATAGAGAATCATTCAAGAAAAAGTGCATACAGAAAGGACAATATATCTAAATTCATACTTGGGCATTTCATAATAGGGATCCGGGATTGTGTGCTATTATATACTTGAGCCTAGTCTTAGAGCATCTCTAATAGATGATGTAGATGTAACAATAACTAACTTTTGCATCTTCCAGGCCCAAACCCCCCCCCCCCTCCAATAGATTATGCAGATGTAAAAAAAATTACATCTCCGTCTCCCGAAGATGTAAACTATAACACCTCTTGATGCAAATTTGCATCTCCACCTACATGAGATGTAAAAATGGCGGACGCACGCCAACCACCCAACTGCCTTCATTTCGCTTCCACGCAACCGCCGCCCGCCGCCATGGCCGACACCGATGACCCCGCCGCGCCGGTCGCCCTTCGGTGGTCCGACTCACCTCGCCGCAGCCGCCATCGGCGCGACCACGGGCCCCAATTTGGCCTTTGCCTCCATGCCGTCGCCCCGGATTTGCCCTACCTTGGCCGGTCGCCGTCACGCCAGAGCTGCCTGCGAAGAAGCAGCGGGCCGCCAAGCCACGCGGTGTAGGCATCAAGCGGCAGATGGCGCAGGGGCGCAACCCGCCGGCGAACCAACCTCGGCCGGCCAAAATTTCGAAGCCAAATGCGGCTGCGGCGGGCGATTGGCTGCGGCCGACGACCGTGGCTTCCTCCTCCGGCCAAAGAGGCCCTCCTCCACCTACGCCGCCGCCCCTACGCCGGTCCTCTCCTCTCTCTGCCTCGAATCGTCGATGCTCCGCCACCCCGATTTGCGCCGCCGCCATATCAATTCGCCACCCCGCCGCCCCTCCGACGCTCCTCCGCTGCTGCCCCAACGCCGCCGCCATCCCCACTGCTGCCGCCCCGATTCTACCGCCGCCCACTAGTTTTTACATCTTCATTTTGCATCACCTATTGGAGTTGCACTTTTACATCTCTGTTTTGCATCATCTGTTGGAGTTAGCCCTTTTAAAAAATTTACATCTCCTGTTCTATATCTCCAAATTTGCATCTTCTATTGGAGATGCTCTTAGTCTTCCGCTGAATAGGTAAGTTAGGCCATATGACTGCATGAGCATTCTAACGAGCAAGTTATTGGCCGCGCTAACAAAAATAAAGATTTATAATAGATAACTGGTGGCGGTGGTTCATCCACTTTCAAGCCAAAATTAGAAACACATGATTTCAGGAAAGAGATGACCTACACGCCATATAGATAGTCACATACTCAAAATTTATAAAATAGCAATTGGAACACTGCGTGTTGTATTCTTTCTTGCAAATATTTGGTCGATGCAGCTTTGACATTGTTTTCATGCTTTGTTCACTGCTGATGCGTTTTGTAGCCTGAACCCTTTTTTCAACCCCTTGCATGTGTGACTCAACTGGATCTGGGTGAGCTAATGCAGAATAAAAACCATGTTTGTTCACATCGTTTGGTAAGTCTGCATTGCATCAGTGGCCAGATTACGCATCTTGTTTGGTGTCGTGCATTTGTGCTTCAGGGGTGAGCACATACAAACAACAATTGTTTGGCTGTGTGCATAGTTGTTCTGCTCACCCCTATCGAATGTGGTAGCTTTTACCACCGAAATGCAGCACACTTCATAGTAGACATCACCTATGAACATAAGTGTAAGACAACAGGGAAAACCCATGTCCCTGCACAACCCTAGGGTGTCAATTCCTGGGTGGGCAAAATATACATGTTTGGCGGCAAATTCATGACAAGTTCAGAACAAGCACACCCAAACTGGCAACAAGTTTAAGAGAGCTAACTAGAAAGCACGGCGGATGTCGTTCTGACAGTAGTGCTTCTGGCACGACTTTGCACATGGTCAAGGTGGAGGCACTGTAGATTTGCACCTTGAAGCCCAGACCAGACAGCCCAAGCAGGTCATCGGGGACGATCTTGTGCTTCTGGCAGAAGTAGTCCCAACCCCTCCCCAGTACCATATGCTCGTGGAAGATCTAAGCCTGGCCTAGAACTCACACCACTTGTTAGCAGACAGCCTGACGGCATGAGGAGGCTTCAGGATGACAAGCATGGCAATGTCGTCCACGTCCTTGGTGGGCACGTAGAACCTCAACGGCTCTCATGCCCCCTCCTCACAGCCAATCCTAGGCCTGCGACTAAAGCCCAGCGGTTGGCTCATCGCGGCGAGCCTTCCCGGCATGTCCACCCTCTTGAGCCATCGGTTGGCTGGGATGATGTCCTTGGCAGCCTCGGTGCCAGGGGATGACCTGTGCCCCTCTATCGGCGGTGTCCCACTCCATCTTCACGACCTTGTCAGTTCAGTGGACATGAGTAAGTACAGAGTGCATCATACTATGATCATGCAGTTGGGTAGAACATGATCATAGCAACTTCCAACATGCACGCACATGTAGGGCTTTGCTATGATTAGTGCTCAATTGCACTGATCATTGACAGTTGCAAATGGGCAATGCTATGATCAACTGCAATTGGATAGTGCTACAATCTTATCATAGCATTGTCCAATTGCAATTCCCACTGATCATGGCAGTTGCACTTGGACATTGCTATGGTCAGAACTACCTAAAATGCATTCAAATTTGTCCTACTACTATTTATAGCATGCACATGCATTGTCCTACTATGATCATGCAAAAACATAGCACCTACTATATGATCATGCACAACAACTATATGTTCATGCACACACCCTAACTAGTATTGTGACTCTACCAACAACCTAAAACCATTTTGATTACAGCAACACCCTAACCAGCATTGTGATCATAGCAAGAACGCCCTAACCAGCATTGCAATCATAGCAAGAACACCCTAACTAGCATTGTGATTCTACCAAGAACGCCCTAACTACCAATCTAGCATTGTCGTGATAGGAAGAACAACCTAGTCAGTGTAGGGCAGTAGCATGAACACCTTAAGCAGTAGCAAGAACACCCTAACTACCAATCTAGCATTATTGTGATTCACTAGCAATCAATTGGATTCGAATCCAATCCAATCCAGTCAAGTGCAAGTGAATCCAGCCGATTCAAAACTAGGCAAAAACTAACTACTAATGTGAGCATATGAAACAAATTGTTTACAGGAGATGTTGACGGAGAAGGGAACAGGGGTCCGACCGACGCCGATCCGAGGGCCCTCGCCACTTCAGCGGTGCTCCTTATGACGCACGCGGTGGAGGAAGAGGACACCGTCATCGATGCTTCGGTCACGCTCCCCTCAGCCTGGCCTGGAGTGAGGGGAGAAAACCCTCGAATTGGGGTAAAGAAACCACTAAGAAGCACGATCAATGGGCTTACCGCAGCCGACTTGCTTCCCTGTGCCGACACACCCCAAATGATTACCTCCGAAGTCGGAGCTGTATTGCGGCCTGGTGCAGATAGGGGAGGACCCCGGGATTGCCGACATCATGTCAATGTGAGCCGGCTGAAGTCAACCGCCCACCGGTCTTGGATGGCGTTGTTGCCAACGAGGATGGGGGGCGACGTGTGGCTAGGGGTCGGCCACTGGAGAGCACGAAGGGGCCGTGGAAGAGAGGGGGGGAAGGAGGGAGAGAGGGAGTGTGGTGTGAATGCGAATGGGTGGTGATTGGAGAGAAGGGAGGATTTATGAGACGTTGTGTCGTCTCCCGCACTTCTCAACGCGTGTAGGCAAGAGCCACGTGTGGCTCAAGAAAAGCATGCGGGCCAAGAAATGTGTGCAGCCAGCCCGCCAGATGCTCGACTTTTGCACCGCGCGGGCGAGGTTGGGCCCCATGCAAACTGCCAAACGCATCATACCCGAACATGGCTTATGAATTTCAGTTGATTTGAAGAGTGTTTCCTATCCCCAAAATGTAAAAGAAACAATACGACTTTTGCACCGCGCGGGCGAGGTTGGGCCCCATGCAGACTGCCAAACGCATCATACCCGAACATGGCTTATGAATTTCAGTTGATTTGAAGAGTGTTTCCTATCCCCAAAATGTAAAAGAAACAATACGACTTTTGCAATCACTTGGCGAGGTTGGTTGGGCCCCATGCAGACTGCCAAACGCATCATACCCGAGCATGGCTTCTGAATTTCAGTTGATTTGGAGAGTGTTTCCTATCCCCAAAATGTAAAAGAAACAATATCATATTTTGTGATCATACGAAATCATTCAAAATAATCATACTTGGTCATTTCATAATGGACCCTGATAAGTGCCAAGTATGGCACGAACACACGGCAACTTCGAATGTTTTTTCTGGCAAATTTAGTGATGTGACGATGACAATTTTAGTTGTCAAGATTGGTACGCAACTCTTTTTTCAGATGACAAGTTTCTTTTTCTTTTTGGATGGCAACTTTAGCTATAAAAAAGGGCAGGGCCGGAGTGCTTCATGCCACACGTGTAGCACTCACCATTTGGGTTCGTAATTTGAACACTGGGCTTATCTGCTTATATACTTGAGCTCTTTGAAATTACATGTTCAGTCCCGGTCTTTCGTCGATAAGAGCATTTTAGTGAGCAAGTTAGGACAAATTTTTAAGGGAGACGCTACGCGTCTGCCGGGTGATATGTATGAAACATCCGCCACCTCAACGGCCGTTCGATGTACCCGCGCATAGCCGTCTGATCTACTTTTGGCGCGCGGCTCGGTCTCCTCCCCCAATCCATTAATTCCTGAAACAACGGTCGAGTTGCAGAAACATGTGTCTCCCGAGCCATTCGATGCGTGATGCGAGGAGTTCAATCCTCCTCTCTAATTTGCTGCAACGATGCTCTTGTTGCAAGATCTGGTCTTCTCCGATTTTCTGCAACAAGACCTTGTTGTGAAACCTCATCTTCTACAAATTCCTGAAACAACGGTCGAGTTGCAGAAACAAGCGTCTAATTTCCTGCACATCTTTCATACGTCTAATTTTCTGCAACAAGATCCTTGTTACAAAATTGCAACAAAATCTTCCGTTGTGTCTAATTTTCTGCAACAAGACCCTTGTTGCAAAAAATTAAAACATCTCTGCCGCATCTAATTTTCTGCAACAGGACCCATGTTGCAAAATTAGCGCGGCCATGGATGGGAGCACCTATAGCCAAATTTGAGCTACAAAAATTCCTACAACACATCGCTATAACGAGCCAATTTTAGCTACAAAGGAATCAGAAGTTTCTGCAACAAACAGATCTGAGAAATCCCAATCCCCTACTACAACTACACATCTACGGTCCAACACCTACATCGGTGGCGCGGACGAGAGCGCCTCACTACAACGGAGCACCACTGCGATGAGCCCGCGTAGCCGCCGAGGAAGAGCCGCCGAGCAAAGGAGAACCATCTGAGAGCCGACCGGAAATGGGGGAAGGAGCACGCGGCCGTACATGCTTGTGTCGTCGCCGGCCACCGCCGACCCCGAAGCGCCACCGCGTTGGATGCGCCCGCGTCACCCCACACCGGGCGCCGTCACCGCCCGCCGTTGCCCTACCAGATCCCACCGCCGCCGCCCTAACAGACACAACGGAGCTGCGGGAGCGGGAGCACTGCAAGAGCGTTACAGCTGCATAAATAATTCCTGAAACAGCCGCCCAGGTCTGCGCATGACGCGGAAGCGAGGAACGCTCTCGTCCGTCTGATCAACACACGATCCGACGGACGCGGAGCCGGCAGACGCGCGAGCGTTATTGGTCGGTTGAAGGTAAGCTTTTTCCAATTTTTAAAGGCAATAAGTGGTGGAGGTGGTTCTAGTATTTGATGATCCTCCATAAATATCCCTAACCCGGTAAAAGATCTTGACTGGTGGCGGTGGTTCATCCACGAGGCCACCGAACAACTAAGCGAAGCATAGACAAAAGTATGATAAGATTGAGAAGGCCCATAAGACTAAGCGTACATTCATCCTTCATATTATTATCCTTAGGCACAAAGAGCATGGAGTTAAGTGGCGTTGCTTTAAAAATATATCAATTCTGTAGCAAACCAACATACAGACCGGTAAGGTAACAAATTCTTGAGCAGATACAAAACTCGGAAGGAGATACAAAACCTGTGGTGTCTAAAATTTACCAAGAAAAACCGAACTTCTTCCGGCTGGTGCAGCCTCGTTGCTTCGATATTGAAGTCCTGGATTCAACAAGCACCAACAGCTAAGTTCTGATTGATACACATGCACACGCAACAGAGTCCAACTAGGCAGCTGATCCAAACACAACTGACGACGATGTGTTGCACCGAGTAAAGCTTTCTCCACCTGATTCCTCCCCCTTCCTACTTCTTCCTTCTCTTCCTTCGCTTTTTCTCGCTCTCATCGGAACTTGATTCCGACTCAGAACTGGACCCTGAATCGGAGCTTTCTCCGCTTGATTCCGACCCGGACGGGGAGGGAGGCTTTTGTTGCTGCATTATCATGCGCGGCATGTTCTTCAGGTACTCTCGCAGGCTCTCCGTGATGCCTCCCAGACCGATGGAGGTGAAGAAATTTATGGAGAATCTGGTGTTCTTTGGATGGTCTCTTGGGAAGACCGACTCAAAGGACGCTTGCATGTTTGGATCATTTAGTCTCTCGTTGAGCAATCGTATACCAAGATGCTCTGACAATTCCTGCATGTGGAGCAACTTATTCAGTTGTCTGCTATGGTGAAGGGCAAAGTGACATATAACAGGGAAGTAGCGCGTTTATTTACAACATACCTGGAAGAGAATCTTTATGAAAATCCGGGAGGAAGACGTGGTGTCTTCCTCTGTCAACCGGATATAGGCCAAGACATGCCAAGGGAGAGCATCAGTACCCAACAAATGCGCGAAGAACTTGGCAACATTCCTCAACTTGTTTGTTTCGAGACGATGAATCATCGAATACTGTTGCACGAAACATTTTTCAAAGTTTTCTTGAAAAACTTTATTAATCATGCAAAACCGCTGCCCTAATAAACCATAGTATCGAAGGTATGTCCTCTCTTGACTGCAACATTCGAGAAGCATGATGTTCAGCTCCATCTGTCAAATGATGAAACAAACGAGTTTAGCTTTAAGGCCAATGGCATCTTCTGTGGATTTAGCATCAAACTATCAATAGAACACACAAGACGGAAAAACAAAGTCTGGCCATACAATGGGTAATCAGTTAAAATAAATTAGTGCAACAGAAAAAAATGCATTATTTCGCACAGCTGCAAAAGCTCATATCAGCAGAGATTCAAGTACAAACGCATGAAATCAACTCGTACAAATGCATGAAATCAACTCCAAAAAAAACTTTGTACATAAATGTAAGACAATACACACAAAGCGCAAATAAGAAGCAACTTCAACAAACAAAACTGCAATCAACATCAAATACCAAATCAGGAATATACAGTGCTTACCTCTTGCCCGGGTTCAAGTTTAATTTTTAGAAGCTTGTGACCAGCTTCTTCAAAATCAACACTGGACATGATTGTCAAATATATGGTTCTTCGAAGGTTGATAAGATTGGTCTCAGTTTTATCTCTTATCTCCATCTGCTCTTCATCCTCTTCATCATCTGATTCTTCTTCGTCCTCGCCATCAGAAGCATCATCAGACCCTTCTTCATCTTCATCATCTTCCCCCAGGATGCTTTTCTTTAGGTTCTCGTAGGCCTTCTCATCTTCAGCAAAGTTCGGGTTTACTCTGAAAACATCTGTAGGTTGAAAAGGTCAGGGCTATACCACACAAAAGTACAAATTTATCCACTCATGTGATGGAAATAACAGAGAACAATGCCTATTATATTGAAACAAAACCTTACTTAGATTAGTCTCAGGGTCTAGTTCAGTTTCAAGGGACATATCATGAGTAAATTGGTCCTCCTGCTCCACAAGATCCAATTCTGGCCGGATGGCTGGGAACCCCTTTACATAGGCAAAGAAATAATATAATCAGAATTTATTGTGCAAGTGCAGCAAAAAAGGCACCAGTTAGGACAACTATGCATTTACCTGAAATTTGGCCTTTCTAATAGCAAAAAGGCCTTCAATGAGAAACTGTACTCTCTTGTCTATTTCACCTTCATGAAGAATGCCTCGGAATCTTTCAAACATAGCTGCATAGATCAAGTGATATGTAAATACGTTGAGAATTAAACACAACGAAACTGTGGGAAAGACTTGACGGAAATCAAGAAGGAGCCAAAAAAATATTATATGACCAAAAGTTGTTTTTAAACCAAAATAGTTACAATTAACAACAAATATGGACAGACGATTTAGTTCAGAGGATATAAACTCTCTGTTCTCTTAACATTAAAAGCATCAAGGTCATTTTTCGAAGTATGCCCTCAAGATGCAGCTTAGTTAGTTTGAAAGTTTAAATTTTGAAATTTCACAAGCTTAAGGACATAGAATTAGTTGACCTGAAAAAAAAAATGATGCTTGCCGGATCTTAATAAGTCATTCAAGAGTCGGCCATCTAAGGAAAACAACGAATGCAGAAGGGGAAAGTGAGGTGTGCCACTACAACTAACAATAGCCGTAAATTTAGTAGTGGTAGTAGATTCATACAATTCACTAGTCAGGCCTTTAGAACCCTAGTCAGGCCCCTTTGACACTCATCACAAACTTCTAGCCATGCATAACTTCAAGACTCGATAGTCCACCCATTCAGAAGTAATAATTTTCAGCTACATATAAACATGTTTGGCCAAAATGTAGGTGTGCACCTTCAGTGCAAGTGCGTCAGAAACAATTAAAAGGGCAGCCCGGTGCATGTAGCTCCCGCTTGCGCAGGATCCGGGGAAGGGTCCGACCACTTTGGGTCTATAGTACGCAGTCTTTCCCTACATTTCTGTAAGAGGCTGTTTCCAGGACTTGAACCCGTGACCTCATGGTCAAACATTATAGTCAGCAGATTATGTTTCTAACTTATGTTTTCCAGCATGTACAAAGTCAAGAACACAAATAAATATTTAGGTGACAGACAAATCTAGTAAAAAAAATATTTCCAGAACAACCAAATCCAGAGTAGCATTCCTAAAGCTGCATTTACACTAGACGTTAATTTCAACAACTCACCATGAAGCCCCTGAGGAGTCAAGTCCTGCAATATTGCTCCGCATTCTTTCACAAACCCCACAGCCACCTGCCAGATGAGAGATATAACGTACATATTTCAGATATTTCTTTACAATAAGAGAGTCCATACAAAGGAATACCGATACTCATGGAACTGAGCTACGCACCTCAACACTATCATCACTTGGATTATCAAGAAGTACAGTAAGAAGCTCCAGAGCCACAAGCTCATGCACAACCACCTGATTAACCAAGTGTGCTATGAACTTGGTTGCTGCAAGCAATTGGGGCTGTAATCAACAAGAGCTGCAGTGAGCATTTTATGCAGAGATAATAAAAGCAATTAAGTGCATGGGATAATTTCAGCAGAATCACAAGACCCAACTCTAAACAACAAACAATGTTTGATCCTATATTCTTCACCAGATAATATCAGCAGAATCATAAGCCCCAGCTCTAAACAACAAACAATGTTTGATCCTATATTCTTCACCAGATAATATCAGCAGAATCATAAGCCCCAACTCTAAACAACAAACAATGTTTGATCTTATACTTTTGAGAGTTCGATCCTAAATATCAAGTAAAAAATTGCCTTCATACATCAAAGGCATACATTCAGATTCATAAATCCCATCATCAACCATATAATGATCCTGAATGCAGAGCACAAGTTTACCATGTGTAATTATGGATACAGACTAATCCCTCCGGTCCTAAATATAAGTCTTTTTAGAGATTTCAATATGGACTGCATATGGACGTCTCTAAAAAGACTTATATTTAGGAACGGAGGGAGATATCTTAGGTTCATACATACAACTACATTGTTCTTTTTACTTAACCTGCTGTAACCAACATTGTTCTTTTTACAGACTACTAAGAATCATCAGGATAGCTCATCTGATGAATGGTTAGGCTATAAAAATGGCAGAAACGTTGATTGGGGTTTTGGTGCAGGTAAACAAGCATAAATTACTAACATAGTATATCAACATAATTTGAAAATGAGTAACAAGTAGACAGTAAGTATCAATTCTTACATGACAAGCTAAAAGAAGGACCGAGTAACTCACCTTGTCGTTTCTCTTATAGGCCCTCTTGAGCTGAAGCATGACACGTACAAGCAACAGCCGACCAATCTCAGGGAACTTGGTATTGACAACTGCAACCAGCGCAGCAAACACATCTGTAAACCCGGGTGAAGCCATCTGCGACTTTATGCATGACTGGCAGAAGAGGCCCCGCCCGCGAACCAGGTTCTCGGCCAACAGCTCCGGCACAAGATTCTTGATATTGGTGGCATTCACCTTGTTTACCAGCCCATTGATGCTCTTCTTGAGAGCATCCCATGTGAGCCTCTGGTACTCGGGGCTCGCCTTGTCCTCCACATCCCGCAGCATCTGCGCCATGCGGAAAGGCGGGATGTAGATCCCTCCCGTGCGGCCGGGGATCATCTCGGGCAGCGGTGGCGGGGGTGGCAGCGGTGGCGTTGGCTCCTTCATCTCGGGGCTTACCCGGCGCTCCTCGCGGCCACGGTCCTCGCCCCGCCTCCTAGAGCCCTCATCACGGCGGTGACGCCTCCGGCGGTCGTCAGGGGAGGATCCCGACTCGGAGCTGGGGCTCCGTCGGCGGCGGCGCCGGTCCCGGTCCCGGTCGCGCTTGCTGCCGCGACGGTCGTCCCTCCCGTCGTCGGAGTCCCTGGGACGCCTCCGCCTGCGGTCGCCCTCCTTTTCGTCGTCGGAAGCCCTATGCCGCCTCGCCCGGCGGCCGTCCTCCTCCTCCCCGTCGGAAACCCTAGCGCGCGAGCGCGGGGGGTCGTCGGCCTTGCTGGGCTTGGCGACTCCGTTGCCCTCCGAGGGGTTGGGGTCGTGGCGGCGGCGGCGGTCCGCATCGCGGTCGGGCGGGGAAGCCCTAGATCTGCGGCGGCGGCGGTTGGCGTCGCGGTCGGGGGAGGGGGAAGGTGGCGGGGACGGGGACGGGCGGGGCTTGCGGTGGTCGCCGCGGCGCGGGGAGTCGTCGCGGTGCCGGCGGCGGCGCGGCGGCGAGGCGGCGGGCGAGGCGGAGGCGGAGGCGGCCATCGGGCGATGTCCAATCCCCTGAGATTCTAGCGAGGGGAGCGGGTTTCTTTTTTTTTCCGTCGGGTAAAGAAGCGGGAGAATATATCCGGTGATACTGATAGCCGATACCGACTCCGTCTGCTCTCACGCTCCGTTTAAAGGCCTATTCGGTTTATAGAAATTTTAAATCAAAATAATAGTAGGAAGAATAACATTGATGTTATAGAACTGACACCAGATTTTTAAGCAATTCGAGCGAACACCCTTAGGCCGCGCTTGGCATGGGGGTATTTTTATACACCTGTATTTATTTTACAGGTGTATAATACCGGCCACACTTGATTTTGAGTTGGAAAGAAAAACGACCGACGATGGTCTGTATATTTTACAGGGGTATTGCAACGTGAAATGCTGATCCAATCAGGGCCTTAGTCATGTCGGATCCTGCGTACGAATTCTAAAGCGTTCGCTTCCACGTACCCTTCTGAATGAACTACGAAGTTCACGATAAAAATGATTCGCTCCGGATAACAATATGGGTGAACATATTTGGGGTGAAAATTTTAGTTTTTAGAGCATGACAATTTTCACCTTTTTGGGTTAATGTAGCACGGCGGTTCCTTTTAGCCAGCATGGCAATTTCTGAAAGGCAATTCTCACTTTAGAACATGGCAATTCCCTATAAGTTATCCGTTTCATACAGCAATTCTAAAGTGTTTGTTGGGGGTAAAAAAAATCAGCGAATGAATCCGTTCTCTGTCTAGGGGAACGATCGTTAACTCAGATTACCCCCTTGAGCGGGCGTTGTAGAATTGAAATGCCTTCTTTACTTCAATCTTTAGAAACTTCTCATGAGATCAGGTCTAATGCTAAGAGCCCTTATAAATTAGGTCAATGTGAACACAATCCTAAAGATTCTATTATCCTACTACGTTTCTATGGAACAAATGACATACTCAGAAGACAATCCCGTAGGAAGAAATCATATGGGAATCCCCATCCTACTAATCGAATGAGCCCTAACTGTTTCAAAAAAGTTTCAATTTTTTTACAAATGTTCACAATAAACGTGTCTACAATCCCTAAAAGTTCATATCGAAATTTAACTACTCATATAAAAAGAAAAATGACAAATCCATAGTTGATTAGTGTCATTTTGCTTTTGTCTTTTTACACTATTCATGCTAGATTTGAGGGGCAAGATTGTGATTTTGCAGAAGAAACTGATTTGTCACCCGAAAAGCTAGTCAACGGGTTAAACTGTATATAATGTCAACATAATACATCATTTAACCATAGCAGTGTTTATCGACGCCAACTTATGACACCTGAGTGGCCGTAAACAACCACATGTGTTTACCAATTTTTTAGTTATGACCAAACTTTTGGTCCTCACTTGGATGGTTGCCAACCTTTTAGCATGTCAGTGGCTCCTACCAATTCTGGTTTTATTTTTGTAGGAAAAAATGGCCAACTCTTAGAGTACATAAAACCTTGATCCCAATTTTGGCTACCCAAAAATTTGGTGGTGCAACCTTGGGCTCAAATCAAACGCACCTTGAATTTCTCACGCAACCCAGGTAGGACCTTTGGGACTGCTTGGATTTGATCACCGGATGCAAGACCAAGACGAATTCCACTTGAATCTACTCCCTCCGTCCCGTAATATAAGAGTGTTTTTACACTAGTGTAGTGTCAAAAACGCTCTTATATTATGGGACGGAGGGAGTAATACAGAGTGGCTGAGTGAGTTTTTTATGTAGACTACAGACATTGAGTGCTCACGCTCTGTGATTTCAGTGGAAATAACAACAAAAATTGAAGTAGACGATGCAACTAAGTTAAAATTTCATGTGGTATCTTTGCCGAGGTGTGGTCCTGGCAAAGGATAACCTTACTCGATGCAGTTGACAAGGAAGCAAGAAGTGTTGTTTCTGTCACACTGATGAGACAATTAAATAGCTTTTCATTTTAGAAGTGTTGTTTCTGTCATATTGATGACAATGAAGACAGAAGTGTTGAAGGATCTACAACAAAACTCCAAACAAGAAAAATCTATACAACAAAACTCCAAAAAACCAAGCCCTTTCCTTTTATGACCGTCAACTTCAAATCTCCAAAATGGACCAAGACCAGTGTACAAAAAAAAAATTGCATTACTAAAAAATACTCCTTGTCCAGAAGAGAGTTTGTTGTCCCAAGGGAATGGAGGCCTTGTGGTAATCAACATCATGGTACATAATCAACCATTGCTTCTAAAATTCCTTGATAAATTTTACAACCATGCAAACATTCAGTGGGTTAACTTGCTTTGGGAATCATACACGTTGGGCTCATACCACATGCTGAAAAACCTTGTGGTCCGTTCTGAATTTCTGAACAGTACGCATGCCTATACCTCTACACCAAATCTGAAGATATTTGGGTCCAGAGCTTTTATTCCATAGATGGCCCAAGCCTTCTCTTCAATTTGCCACCGTCTCCTGAAGCTCACGCTGAATATGTGAGCCTCATGATTAGCAAACCTTCAAGCATTGAGGAGTTAAGTTCTGTATGTAATATCACAGAGAATGCACCTGCCAGGAGCCGCTCAAACGGATTTGGAAATCCAAGTTACAAATGAAGCTCAAGGTCTTTATGTGACTATTACTTGTTGACAGGCTGAACACTAGGAATACGCTCAAAAGAAGACACTATCAGATTGGCAATAAGTTGAGGTGTGTCATGTGTGATTCTGGAGCTCAAGAAGATTGAGTATTTGATATTCAATTGCACTCTCAGTGAAAACTGTTGGACCAGAATGGGGATCCAGTATACCTCTGGATGCTGCAGAACTCAGGCAGTGCAAAGGGCCAAACAAAACCATTCTGAAAAAAAAGTTTTCTGAGATCTTCACTATTACTGCTTGGAACACTTGGAAGGAGAGGGAAACAAACAATTACATTTTCAACCACATAAATCCTACCAGTAGAGCATGGTTAGAAAGAACAAAGGCTGATCTCACTTGCTAAAATATAGAGTATCCTCTGATCTCAGTGATTTCATCACTTCTTTTGTCAACTACCTCTAGTTCCTGTTTTGTTGACAAATCTCTGAACCAATGTGAGGATACATATCCCACACTCATTCTATTAAAATTTAATATAGCATAGTAGGAGCCCCTCCTACTATTTCAAAGTCAAAAAAATTATAATCAGATAGTATTTCAATACAACTGAGAACAGAGTACATTATGGCAAGGCCCGCTGTCAGCAAGCAACCGAATGAACTGAAGCATGAACATTCTATTATTGGGTGGAGCAACAAGCGGATATAAACCCTAGCAAGTAGGAGCAAACGATAAACCAAACAAAGCCTGATCTTAACTGCGGAAGATGAGGCAGGTAGTAAACTTAGGTATCATCCTTCAGCGACCCCCGAGCTAGAGCATCAGGCATTGATGGTCACGCTACACAAGCATCGTCCCGACGGCCTGAGCTTCGACGTGCACCATTCAGAGCCTGTTGGCGCGGCAGGATCATACATCAGCGTCTGATACCCGGGTTCTTCCTCCAGTGAGAAGAGCAGCAGCTTCCCATCATGTGTCCCGAGAGAAAAACGTGTGCTGGAACTACCAGTAAGCGGCACCGGGACCTTCTTCCAGGAATTGTCTGCTGGGTCGAAAATCGCCAGAGACCTCTGGCTCTTCCACTCGATGCAGAAGAGCTTCTCACCAAGAACAGCATGAGCCGTGACCATTACACAGCCATTCCTAAACTCACCCCAGGCATGGCTATTTGTATCGTACACGTCAATGTAACGGGAGTTACCAATTGTGAAGCTCGAGCGGCCACCCATGACGTACATCTTGCCTTCAAAGCTACACCCAAAGCAACCCCATCTTGGCCTGCGAAGGCCCCCGATCAACGTCCATTTATTTTGTTCTGGGTCATAAACTTCGACACTTGATAAACTATCACCACTGGGACCAAATCCACCAGCGACATATATCACACCGTTGACCTCTGCACACGCGAAGTCGCAGCGAGCGACATTCATCTTAGAAAGGGCGGTCCACCTGCGGAATCAGAGTATAAATGAGTTGGTCCAACATTCGATAAAATGTTGAGGACTTTGAGTATTGTTCTGCATTTGAACACTGTACATATCACCAAGTCACTATTGTTAATTCATTCACATTATTTGAGAACACAAGGTCAAGCTTTAAAGTTTGTCAGACTAATAATGGACTTTCTTTTTCCGATACATGAGGATCCACAAGAAACATACCTGTTGAGGAAACAATCATACTGGTAAACCTCATCAGAAACACATTCCTTGCCATGGTCAGCAGCATAGCCAGCAATGACGATGAGCTTCCCATCAAGGACAACCACACCAAACCCAGCTTTGGTTGGTCCAGGCATAGGCGGAAGAGGGGTGTTCTTTTGCCCCTGACATCCCAAAACCTCCCAATGAGAAGTCTTTGCTCGAGCATCAGCGGTCAAGACATACACACACTCGTCAAGCTTCCGAACCTCTTTCCTTACAGCAATTAATTCCTTGCTCTCTAGGAATGACATCCACCTCTTGGACACTCCACCCATGACAGGGAAATGAGTTCGAGGAACAAGGGCAAGACATATCTTTGCCAGGTCTTCTGGCAAGCCAGGGATTAAAGCACAGTATTGATCGCAATCCTCTTGTGGCGTAAAGCAGAAGGTAAGTTTTGGCCTTGTTGGGGACTTGAGCTGCATTGTAGCACGGAGGAATGACTGTGGTTGAACAAACTGTTCCCGTGTACCAACGATTGTAACCATTGCAAAATGTGGCAGCAAGCAGCTCAATGTTTGCCTCCCCTTCTTAGCCAATTGTACTGAAAACCTCTGGCTTACTTATGAACCTTAGTAGATACTATAAATAGCAATGGCTCGAATTGAACGATTCGTGGAATCCGTCTCCTATGGGAATGGTAAGAGACAAGGGTTTGAATGATGCTGAAATGATGTTCTTCAACTTTGATGTCTCTGTTTTAGTTATTCTTGCTGTATCAGCCATCCGATGAGAATTTTTGGAATTGTTTTCCCTGATTGAATCAGCACTTGTCTCCTTATTGATGAAGTAGAAACCGTTTCCTCCCTTGCGCATTGCCTTAATATCTATATCCACAGAACATAAATATTAAAATATCAGCTAAATTTGCAGTCAAAGTTGCTAGGAACAAATAGGTGTAAGATAGACACACCTTTGGCCATATAATCGTTTTACTATTAGCCAGCAGTAGTGTCCATCTCTGCGAGTCTAATTGCCTGCAGTCAGCATACAAAACGATTTAGCACCAAGTAGGAACTGTAGAAGCAATCCTGTGATACTGTTTGGGCAACTCCAAAGTAACACCAGTAAAACAACATAACAGAATATTCATTACAGCAGCTTTGTTTAATACTAGTCACTAGAGAATGGAAAGGGACACGAACTGTCAAACTTGGCCTTTTAACAACAGAAGCAGTTACACCCACAGTGTGAGGAGGGTCTCCAATTTTAAAATTGATGTGAACATGTCAATGCTGTCATGATCTTCATATGAGCAATTGCTTAAAACACATATGCTCTGCAGGTGAAATGGACATCTAATTATAGGAGAAACAAGAAATTCCTGAGGTTCGACACTACCAACAGAAAGAGCAAATATAGACTAGTCCATCGTCGTGTACAGGTAAGAAAAAATGAATCTCTGTGCCATGACACAAATAAATAGCTGTTTCTAGCATGACAAGACCTATGGATCAGTTATAACAACTCATAAGGTCCCGTAGCAGTTATCATGTCGAAATAATTATTGCTGGAATCAGTTAGTGTGTATAACAAGCTAGAAAAGCCATCTTATAGCAAGCAACTGGAGCAAGTTACTGCGACGAACCAATTCACCTTACAAATAATAAAAGGATAGAGCAGAAGTGATCCACACGTCGTTTCATATAATGAAATGAAACCCAATCAATCCTCTGAAAGAAGATAACCTTTAAACATAGACTAGCCAAACAAAATTTAACTTTGACACGCTAGTTTCTGAAGCATAATCGTCAAGTTGGAACCGGTCTGAATCATGGATGGATGAACAAATCATCTGCCATGAACTAATTCTCAAGAGTCAACAGCTAGAGGACACCACGGGTCGAAGCCCAGCTTACCAAAGATTCAACTCTACTCTGAACAAGTTGGCCATTAAAATAAGGATCATGTGGCCTCCAGGAAAACTGGAGCTGCTGACTTCAGATCTACTTCAAATTTAGACGACAGCACAGAAGTAATTCAGCACTGAGAACATGTAAAATGGACATGGGGATCTGAGACTGGACTATGACAGCAAACTGAAATCTCGGCCTAGGAATTAATGCCGGAGCCAATCGGACAAGCAGAAATTGGGGGCAAGAAGGCTGAGA
Organism: Aegilops speltoides; assembly: GCA_021437245.1. Classification (NCBI taxonomy): domain Eukaryota; kingdom Viridiplantae; phylum Streptophyta; class Magnoliopsida; order Poales; family Poaceae; genus Aegilops; species Aegilops speltoides. Next base: position 504,612,566 of record CM038143.1, read on the forward strand.
TTGCCCATAGAAAAATCCCAACTTTTTTGCAGGGAAACAACGAGGCAAGGTTTCCCGAATCCGGGAAGAGCCCACCGATTCTGCGCCGGAGCGGGAGGTGTGCAGGCAGATCAAACAGTGGGTTCGAGCAAGAGGGGTGTACTACTACCTGAAATGGAAAAAGGAGGGCAATCCGACGAATCCCACCGAAGCTGTGGAAGGAGCAGCTGCAGATTGGGCAGACGAGGAGGAAATCGGAGGGGATGATTGGGGAGGCGGTGGGTGGAACCGTGTGAGACTCAGACTAGGGCTTGGTACAAAAGGTTTCTTTATATGGGGTGTGTAGACTGTAGAGAGGATGGGGATGACGCGCTTGTGGAAGGAAGCTCGCAGAGCGGGGTGAACTCGGACAGTGAAAGAGATGCGATTCTACTGCTGGCTGTTCCTCGCTAGCTTTTTGGTTCCATCGCTCTCAGCGTTAGCAATTGTGGATAAATATTCACAAAGCTCACATGGTCCGTTAAAACGTGGCGTGTATTGATTTGCAGTATATAGTAGAACTTCCTCCATTCACAAATATTAGCTCGGCCCTAAATAACTTGTCTTAGATATTTTTGTAAAATTGCATCTTAGATTTATGCAAAGCGGATGTATCTAATACTAAAACGTGACTTGATACATCCGTATTTAGACAAATCTAAGACAAGAATTTTGGGACGGAGGGAGTATTATTTTTAGATACAGACACTAAAACGTGTCTAGACAAATCCAAGACAAAAAATTCAGCACCGAGGAAGTATAAGATGTTCTAATATTTCTTTAAATTAAAGGCATATAGACACATTTTAGTGTGTTTATTTACTCATTTTAGTCTGGTTCATACTAATATATTCAAAACATCTTATATTTGTGAACGGAGTGAGTACAACATAAGGTTGTGGAATACAATATGCAGTACAGGGTTCTCTGCAAGCCAAAGAGCGGGCCCTCCCGTTGCTCATCAACAAGGCCTTCGTCAAGGTGACCATGTCTCCCTGATGCTCTTCACCATAGTCATTGATGCACTGAACTCGCTCCTACAGTTTGCGGTAACCAAGGGCATCATCCGGCGACTCACCGACCGCCTGGCTGCTTCGAGCATCTCCATCTTTGCTGATGATGTGGTCATTTTCTGCCACCCCGATCCCTCCGAGCTAGCCGTCGTCAGCAGGCTCCTCGATTTCTTTGGGGCCGTGTCCGGTCTACGCACCAATTTCGCCAAGTGCTCGGCAGCGCCAATCCAGTGCACCCCTGAGGTTTCTGATGCGGTTGGCTCCTCCCTGGCCTGCCGGGTCGTGGCCTTCCCCATCCAATACCTAGGCCTCCCCCTCTCCCTCCGCAAGGTGCCTGCCACTCACTTGCTTCCCCTTATCGACAAGCTTCTCCGCAAGTTGGCAACCTGGAAGGCCGCGCTTCTCTCGCCAGGGGAGCGCCTCACCTTGGTTCGGCAAGTTCTTATGGCTATGCTTGTGCACATTCTCCTGGCCATGTCGCTCTCCCCACCTATCCTCAAGAAGGCGAACCGGATCATCCGCGACTTCCTATGGCATGGTCGCAAAGACGCCCGTGCTGGATCCTGTCTTGTTAGCTGGGCAAGAGTTTGCCGCCCCCTCGAGCTAGGCGGGCTCGGAATCCGTGATCTTCACCGCACCGGCATCTCCCTTCGCGTCCGGTGGCTTTGGCTCCGTGTTTCCGATGGCTCCCGCCCTTGGTCACACCTCCAGCCGCCCTCCGATCCCGAGGCTCTCCAGTTCTTCCGCGCCTCGACGACTTGGTCCATTGGCAATGGCACATCTTGTCGCTTCTGGACTGACAAATGGCTCCAGGGCTGCTCTATCAGCGACTTCGCCCCGAGCCTCGCCGCTCTTGTCCCAAGTCGGCGCCACCGATCGCGTACTGTCGCTGCTACCCTTCTGGATCGGGCGTGGATTAGCGACATCCACGGCCACCTTGGCCCGGCGGCCGCGCTGGAGTACTTCGAGCTCTTGTGTCGACTGCAAACTATCTCGTTATCCCAGGAGCCCGACACCATTCTATGGAAGTGGACTGAAAACGGGGTTTACTCCGCTTCTTCCTGCTATAATGCCCTATTCACCGGATCTACAACGTCCGCGCACTGGCATCTCGTGTGGAAGTCAAGTGCCCCCCTCTCAGTCAAGTTCTTCATCTACCTTGCCTCCATCAACAGGTGCTGGACGGCCGACCGGCTGCTGCGGCATGGCCTACCGCATGAGCCGGCCTATGTGTTGTGCTCTCAACATGCCGAGACCCTGCATCATCTCCTGGTGGAGTGCGTTTTCTCATGCACGGTTTGGCATGGCATCCTCTCCTGGTGCTGCCCCGAGATCACCATACGAGATGGCTCCCATGGTGAAAGATCGTGGATGTCGCCTAGAGGGGGGGTGAATAGGCGCTTTAAAATAATCACGGTTTAGGCTTGAACAAATGCGGAATAAACCTAACGGTTAATTTGTCAAGCACAAAACCTAAAACAACTAGGCTCACCTATGTGCACCAACAAGTTATGCTAAGCAAGATAAACAACTATGTGATAGCAAGATATATAACAAGGAACACTACGACTATCACAAAGTAAAGTGCATAAGTAAAGGGGCTCGGGTAAGAGATAACCGAGGCACGCGGAGATGACAATGTATCCCGAAGTTCACACCCTTGCGGATGCTAATCTTCGTTTGGAGCGGTGTGGAGGCACATTGCTCCCCAAGAAGCCACTAGGGCCACCGTAATCTCCTCACGCCCTCTCACAATGCAAGATGCCGTGATTCCACTAAGGGACCCTTGAGGGCGGTCACCGAACCCATACAAACGGCAACCCTTGGGGGCGGTCACCGAACCCGTACACTTTGGCAACCCTTAGGGCGGTCACCGGTACCCGTCAAATTGCTCGGGGCGATCTCCACAACCTAATTGGAGACCCCGACGCTTGCCCGGAGCTTTACACCAAAATGATTGAGCTCCGAACACCACCAACCGTCTAGGGCGCCCAAGCACCCAAGAGGAACAAGCTCAAGGGCACCAAGCACCCAAGAGTAATAAGCTTCTCAACTTGTAACTTCCACGTATCACCGTGCAGAACTCAAACCGATGCACCAAATGCAATGGCAAGGGCACACGGAGTGCCCAAGTCCTTCCCTCTCAAATCCCACCAAAGCAACTAATGCTAGGGAAGAAAAGGAGAGGAAGAACAAGAAGGAGAACACCAAGAACTCCAAGATCTAGATCCAAGGAGTTCCCCTCACATAGAGGAGAAAGTGATTGGTGGAAATGTGGATCTAGATCTCCTCTCTCTTTTCCCTCAAAAACTAGCAAGAATCCATGGAGGGATTGAGAGTTAGCAAGCTCGAAGAAGGTCAACAATGGGGGGAGAACACGACCTCAAAGGATAAGGTTCAATGGGGAAGAAGACCCCCTTTTATAGGTGGGGGAAAATCCAACCGTTATGCTCACAGCCCGCACAGAGCGGTACTACCGCTCGTCCTCACAGTACTACCGCTAGGGATCGCGGTACTACTGCTTGCGGTACAAAAAATACTTCCATACCTACCTCCGCAGGACTTGGGACGAGTTTTTTGGTCCGGAGCGGTACTACCGATGTAGGAGCCGCGGTAGTACCGCTCTGGAGCGGTAGTAAAAAATTACATCCGCTCCAATTCGCGGTAGTACCGCTGCAGCCTTTTCAGAACACCAAAACTGCCACAACTTTTGCAAACGGACTCCGAATTCGATGAAACCAAGTTTGTTGGAAAGCTAATGACATGGGATAACACAATCTTGATAGAAATATCAAGAATAAGCAAATGAGAAAAGTCCCATAAGAAAATTGTGAGAACCCTTCATCAGATAAGACCGGTAAAACCTCCAACACCGAAAACATCATAGAAGACGCATGCGAACTCCGTTTTCGATGAACTCAAGCTTGTCATCAAGATGACCATAAGCTCTAAGACTCACAAAGATAACCAAACAAGAACCAAGAAACATGATGCAAGGATGCAATAGTTTGAGCTCTCTACTAACGATACGATCAAGCTACCAACTTGAGAGCACCCCTTAATAGTACGGCAAACAATCCTATAACTCGGTCTCCCAACTACCACCACGAGACCGGTAAAATAGAAAACCTATCAAGGGCAAACATTTGCCTTGCACATGGTCCACTTGAGCTAGATGAAGACGATCTTGACTCCCTCAAGTTGGACCATCTTTCTTGATTGCGTTGGCTCGATGAAGACTAGATGATTGCTCCCCCATAGTCCACTATGGGTGAGCCACTCTTAGGCACATCTTCACAAGTCCATTGACACCACAATGGATGGCAAGATTCAAGCACTTGATCTCTTCGTGATGCTCCACTTGAACTTGCACACGGCAATCTTGATGATGATCACCACTTGATGTCATCCTTTCCATGTGTTGTATGATATCTGCCTCTTGACGCAAACCCATGGACACGTACCTAACCCCACATAGAACTCTTACATAGACCATGGGTTAGTACACAAAGTGCAATGGACAATGCTTACCATACCATGGGATCACTTGATCCCTCTCGGTACATCTTCTACGCTTTGTGAGTTGATCAACTTGATTCACTCTTGACTTAGTCTTGATCAACCTTGAATCTTTCCAACTCTCTTCATTTGGATGATGTCTTGAAGGTAGACATGAATGATCACACAATTTTCTTCTTCAAGACATGCTTGCAATAAGCTCAACACTCGCATGACCGATCTTTGGATAATTCCTTAATAGCACCGTGGTCATCACAAACTCTCCTTGAGACCAACAAATGGACTCCAAGAAAAGCCTATGGACAAACCCTTCAAATATAACTCAAGGCAACCATTAGTCCATAGAGATTGTCATCAATTGCCAAAACCAAACATGGGGCACCGCATGTTCTTTCAATCTCCCCCATTTTGGTAATTAATGACAATCACTTTCAAGAGAGTTTATACAAGGAATTATGCATCACCATGCAATGCAACAACCAATGATGCATGAGAATGAGATGCAAATGCTTAGGAACCAAAACCAAAGCAAGGAGAAAACTCAGAAGATTTCTCCACAAAACTCTCTGAAACTCCTCCCCCATTGGCATCGATTGCCAAAATGGGTGAAAAGCTTAGAAGGCCAAAATAAAAGGTGTTCCTCCATAAATTGTGTATTTCTCAACAAGAGAGTGGAATGCAATACACATATCCAACTGCCAATACTTGGAGGAAGACAAACTATATTGAGGCCCAAAGATTGCAACAAAAAGATATGCCACAAAGACATAACAAAGAGAGACACAAGCAATCAGAAGATACCAATTGAAGCAAGCAATCAACGGATATCAATTGAACCAACTAGACCAATGATCCTATATGCCACAAGAATAAAGATATTATGATAAGCGCAAAGGAGTGTTCTAAAGAAACTAGAGAAGCTCCCATGATTTGTGCACACATAAGAATTTTGTATTTGAATACAAAGTGCACAAAATAGGATCATAGCTCCCCAAAATCAATAGAAACTCACATCCAGTGCAAGTGAGCATATAGGAAACAAAGCCTAGCGCTTGCAACAAGCACATGGTTGAGCAACATGTAAAAGAGACAACTTAAGAATAGGCTCAACCAAAATGATGTGTGTGAGTCATCGCGAAGCACTTGAGAAGACTAAAATTAGGATGAGCATTAAGCATCAACATATCTTGAAAGAATGAGGCACACGGTGCAAGACCTATCATTCCCACACACAACTGGCAAAAGGGTTCACAAGCTTACTAAAAAGCAAAAGAGAACCTATGCTTGTGACAACCACTACTAGGAAAAGGCATGCTAGTGGCACACCAGTTTTGCCTTCTAATGGCGCACTACTGGTGCGCCACTAGCATCACGCCATTAGAATTAAATTCTAATGGCGCACCAGTGGTGCGCCATTAGTATCTGGTGTTTTAATGGTGCACCACGTAGTGCGCCATTAGTATTGCCCACAGTGCGCCATTAGAATTCTTTCCAGGGGGCCATATGTACCCATGTGCTTTGGCATACTAATGGCGCACCAGTGGCTGATGCGCCATTAGTGTGATTATCACAGTGCACCATTAGTGTCTTGCGTAGTGCGCCACTAGTATGAATATTATGGATTATTTATTTTCTTTTCTGATATTTTCACAGGTTACAAAATATATTATTGGACAGAATTTAAACAACACCACACAGCAACAGCAGATTCATCAAATACAATAGAAGATTAGTCTCCGAATACAAATCACCATATTAGTCTCTGAATTCAAAAGACCGAACAAAGATAGAACATTACAAGTCTCGAGACCGCGAGTAGCTAGTTTGTCTTCACATTACAAGTCGATATCGACCATATAAACTACCATCACATAGAAGAGAGTTGTGGTCATCACGATGAGCATCATCACGATCAAACTAGTCTTCATCCGGTTCCTCCAACGCTCCCTCCTCTCTCCCGCTAGATAGCGGGCGTATCTAGATTCGGCCTCCGCCCTAGTGGTGTACCCTTTGTAACTGTTATCGCTGAAACGGTGAACCTGTCTCCGACACTCCTCCCAGTCGTCGTAGACTCCGGGAACCTTACCCTTGTACACGACATACGACGGCATCTCTATGCACAAGCCAAACAACAGACAATACATAAGCAATATGTAAGTATGCAACAAAAGGATCGGAAGAGAAAAGCAAGACATTAATAGCACGATTCATGGTCCTACTAATAAATAGCATCGATTACTTCTAAGTTGAACGACTGTCCAAACCAAAGAGACATACGAATTCATTAAAGTTTAATTACAACATGAGCCAATCAATGTTTCAGAACTACACATCACTACTTTCGACTCGACTCATCAGACAGGAGGGTGGATGAAGCCGCCGTCTGTCGTGATGGTCATGAAATCGCGGTCGTTTTCACCCTGCATTTGTAGCATTCCATCTATCTCATTGTTGGACGGTTGATATCTGAGGAAGAACTGCCCCGACGTATGAAGGACATCTTGATGGATGATGTCCGCAAAGTCCGACTGGATGCGAAAGAATTCTTGTCTGAGGTACGCGTCCTGGATTGCCGACAAGTTCGCAGCCCAATCTTTGAGATTATCTGGTAGCAGAAGTTGATGATGGTCCCTTACGATCGCCCACATGTGATGGAGGGCGTAGTAGGCATCCTTCTGACCGCCAGGCGGCTGCTTGACGCAGCAGAACTTCGTATTGTGTGAGAACATGTGCTTGCCGTACTTACGAACAGTCCTGGTGAAGGTGCCTCCAGATCTGGCGTAGCCGGGGAGAACATCATCAAGAACTTTCTTGACATTTGTGTAGTCTATCTTGGAGTTACGGTTCGGGTCAAAATACGTGGCCATGGAATATTTCGGGCTTAAGAGAATGAGTGTGCAATGTGTGTCACTGCCAGAACACGGAATGTTAGAAAAAAAAAGAACGATCGAAATCTAAGAAATCATATGTTACGGGCGGTTAAGGGATGACTTACTCGGAAAGTAAGCCACAAGGAAGTTATCCTTATCCGGGTTTGCGAATGGCGCTTCGAGGTGTGAACTCGCAACTTGGCGGTCCCCAACGCTGCTCAAGTTCTTGGCACGCATGTAGAAGGGGTCGACTATCACGATGTCGGGGTCTTGTCTCTAATGATTCGCATCTCCATACTCAGCGAAAACAGCCGAACGAAGGTGTAGTGCAGCGGATGAAGGTTAAACATAGCAAAGATGTCATCAAACCGCAGGACGATCGTACCCCCGATGTCGCCATCCACAAAGCCCTTGCCCTCTGGCACCTTGGCCACGAAAACCGGGTATGCCACATCCTTCTCTCTGAGACGCCGCTTCTCCAAAGAAAGGACACTGTCGTGCAGACTCCGCATAGCACCGGTTGCAGGATTCAGCATATTTGGCGGTAGCATCGCCCTACCCGCCACATGCACCCTCCTCGAGATATCCTTAGGTGAAGGTGGCCCGTCCTGAGCACGGATCATACTCGGTGCCGGCTGGCTCGCACCGGCGCCCTTGTTAGTCTTTCGTTTCTGTCCCTTCTTCTTGATCTCCTGTAATGGGACCGAGTTTTGCTCACAGACCGCCTTCTTGAGCGTGTTGGGGCTGATAATATTTCGCACCTCAGCTATCTCGAGGCTCGGTGAAGGCGGAGCTGAGGCGTATCTCGAGCTGAACGCCGGGCAGCGCCTATTGCAATTGGATTTCTCTGACGTACCAGCTAGATTGCGGTCGTCTTGGTTGGGTTCTTGAGAAAGAGGCCCGCAGAACTTGTCAGCGTACCCATGTTCGGCAAAGTACTTATCAACTTTGGTAAATGTACCGTCGTCGTTGTCGTCGTCGTTTGGATCCTGTGCCATAGGGCTGTCCGGATCCTGTGCCATAGGGATGTCCGACATAGGGATGTCTGGCGGGTCCGGTAGCGTTGCGGCGTTCTTGCCATGGCTTGGCGCCGGCACAACTGGCGGTCTTGTCTGTGGGGTGGTGTCCCCCGCCCCCAAACAAATCTGGCTCTTCGGCCAAAGCAGCGGCCAGCTTACGCAGGCGCTGAGGGTCATCTCATCTTCTTCGTCGGCCCCAGCTGGTCGAACCGGAGGTAACAGCTCGTCGCAGCCTGGCAGCACCCGAACCACTTCAACCCTATACATTGTGGGTGGCATCGGATTACCGTGGAACATGCGGTTGCCCGGTTGAACGATTCTGCCCTTGGCGACATCGACCAGCTCGGCGCCCACGAAGTGCAGAAGAGTGCAAGGAACGTCGGCGGTGCCCTGCGAAAACATGTCTGGCGTCGAGGATGCCCGATCAAAGGCAAGGAGATGAAGTCATCGGCCGAGAGGCTTAGTTACCGTGATGCCGTCGAGCTCGGCTAATGTCGAGGCACACCGCCAACGGCGGGCGGTAATCGACGGAGGGGCGCTTCTTTGGCGAGGTGCGGCGGCGTACACCAGTGCATTAAGCTCAATGCCGTGCGGCGCCGGAGACACGAATACCGCCTCGCCGGAGACACCAATAAGCGGCGCCGCCGGAGACACCAATGGCGCCGCTGCTGGCTGTTGATTCTTGGCCGTGAAGCTGGGAACCGGGAGGCCCCGTTGGCCGCCCGCAATCCACGTCGTCGACCCATGAATCAACGTAGGCACCATGGCGTTGAGCTTCGTTCCCAGCTGTTGTTCCACTTGCTCTTGGACAAGCTCCGGAATCCGTGCCACTTGTGCCTTGAGTGCTTCAACCTCGCGCGTCTGGCTTTCCGAGCTGGCCTTTTTCTCCTTCCGCACACCAGCGGTATAGTATGACCCCCATTTTGTGGACAAGCCTCTGCCAGCCACACGACCAGCTGACGTCGGCTTAGTGAGCTTATTCTTGTTTTTCATTATGTTCAACACCCTATTTAAAGGGGTGTCGAAAGGGGAGCTCTGAGACGACCCCGCGCTACTGCTTTCAGTTTCCTGCGAAAAGAACGTGAACCATTTAGAAATACTGGGGATTAATTAGAGTGCAACCATATGGAGCTAATTACGCGGGGGTGTATTCCTTGCCAGAACAAGCTCAAGTGCCCTGGTCTTCGGATCCGTGGTAAGCTCCTTTGTTATCGGGTCCTCCTTGTACCGGGCCCCGACATAGTTCTGATGCGCTTGTTACCCTTGTATTTCTCGAAGCGGGCGATAGGCCTTGCTCAAGCACGCTCGCATCCTCCTTGTCCCATATAGGCTCGCCACTCTATAACCACGGGACCGAGTTTGTGTTCCCTAAGTTCAACTCCGCATTTCTTTCCCCATCGACTTGATTCGGAGGTTGCGCTGCTCGAGCACTTGATCTTGAACTCCTTGTACTCATCTTCGCTCATCAAAGGATATTTCGCCTTGATCTTCTCATAACTATCACCTTTATCAATCATTCTCTTCACCGTGCTTCTCCAAGTAGACAGGGCCGTGCTCATCTTCGTGAGGCGGCACTGTTCACTATTCCACGAGGCGTGTGTTTTCAAATTCGGCGGGGAACTTGTATCGTTCGTGCAGCTTCGTGAAGAGGAGGTTGCGCAAATTCCCGTGGTCCTTATTCCTAAGGTTATTGGTGTTGATCGAGACGGTGCTCCGGAGAATGCACCCGAGCTGAACCGAGTACCCCTTGACTATATGTTTGGGCTCCGTTGGATTCCCGTCGGAGTCTACTTGAGTGAATTCCTCCTTGACGGTGTGGAGCGCATTCGGACGCCGGTCCTTCCTTTGCTTCTTCGATTGGCTGCCATCTGTGTGTGCGCCGCCATCATCAGTGGTGGCATCCTCGGCGGCACCATCAGTGGTGTCATCCCCGACGCCACTAGGGGTTGTGTAATCAGGATCGGTGTCTTCCGCGGTGTCCTCATAGCGGTGAGGTTGCTCCTTCATCTCCTGGGACAGCTCCTAGAATTGCTTGCCGCCCGAACCACCGGCCTCATTGTTGTGGGCCATGTTTCGCTCTAAATAGGAAAAAAGTTTGGTCAAAAAGTTGGTTATTGTCAAGGAACAAGATCATGGTCTCATCATTTAGGGTTTGTCGACATCGAGGCACCCTAAAAGCCTAAGCTTTCATCATTTAGGGTTTGTCGACGCCGAGGCACCCTAAAAGCCTAAGCGTACATCATTTAGGTTCTCATCGACACCGAGGCATCCGGGGCAGCCAAGTTAAGTTTTCATCATTTAGGGTTTATCGATGCCGAGGCACCCTAGGTTGGGCCTAATCACTTGGCACTAATCACTTGGCTCTATTGCCACCTATGTTGGGTTTATCATCTAGGGTTTATTGATGCTAAGGAGAATTCTAAGTTGGGCCTAATCACTTGGCTCTATTGCCACCTATGGTTTAATGCAGCAAGAATAAAGGGGCAGTTGATCCTACTTAATTAAGTACTAAGATACCCCGGCCCATGCATTAGTCGCAAGTACCATATATGTCCTATTTTTAGCAAAGTCATGCTAAAATCCACGGAAAATTTCAGCATGACCTTTGCTGAAAAATAGGACATATGGAGTACCCGAATTTGCCAGAACGGAAGTTAATCAACATTCCGGCAAACTCAAGGGCCGGAACGGAAGTTAATCAAGTTGACAAAATTCCCAAGTAGTACAGCAGCAGCATCACAAGTAGTACCAATGAACATATAGTCCAACAAGTTGAAAAAGCTGAAGTTCTCAGCATGAAGAATCACACAACACAACACCTACATTATGATGATACATTTGGAGATTGCACATACAGTTTTCACATAAGCGTAATTGTTCTGGAGATTGCACATATAGTTTTGACAGCACAACACCTATGACAGCACATACAGTTTTTCACATTTGTAGATTGCACATACAGTTTTCACATAGAGCAATGTTCTTTTCATTTCACCTTCCATTTTTTTGCAATTCAACTCACTTCCTTTACTTATAGTTACTGCTCCCAAATGAAATGACACTTTGACATGGCTGCAATTTTCAGGTGTCTACTTATCACGCAATTTTTACGTATGCCTTAGGAGAAATAGGTTTCAAACTTCACTTGTTTTGTATAAGGAGACTAAAAACTATCTAAGGAGTTCTTCAAGTTCAAGTTACAGCCTGCATGACATTTTCCTACACAATGCTTGTTGTAAATAATCACTTAAAGTAAACACTTTTTATCTCAGCTTACTTGCTACCTGTCTATTTCTTCTATGCTATCCTTATACTACCTTGGGACAGATGCTACTTGTCTTGGCTATATACAGCAAATTGACCTGGTTGTGTTCTATGCTATTATGCTACTTGTCTTCTCGCTATCCTTATACTCTGCAAATTGACCTGGTTGAAATTCATACAACAGCGAATGATTAACTAAACTTCTTTTGCATGCATTTATCACTCCAGAAAACTTTCAGTAACAAGTGAGAAGCATCTGCATTTTCTTAGTGAACTTGTGAGTGCATTTATCACTTGTTGGAGTATGCTACAGCTTAAAATCACGAACTCCTTTAGTTTACATCTCAGTTTTAGCAAATCTGAGGGAAGGAGGAAGGGGGAGGTGAGAATCACCATGGGATAATGGCAGGCTGCCGTAGGAGGACGCCGGTGTCGAGGAGGCAGCGGGCGGTGGCGCGTCGAGGAGGAGGAGGCGCGTCGAGGAGGTGGCGCGTCGAGGAGGTGGCGCGTCAAGGAGGCGGCAAGCGTCGAGGAGGAGGCGGTAGAGGCGGGCAGCGGAGGTTCGGCCGGGCCCGTGTGGCCGTCGGCAGTGGCGGCGGCTAGGAACCCTAGCTGTCGTGCTCGGGAGGAGGTTGACGCAGCAGGGCCGTGGGAGGAGGGGGACGGCGAGGCCTTGGCGGAGGGAGGGTTGGTGCTCGGCTCGGGGACGGCAAGGAGGCGGCGAGGAGGCGGCTTCGGCTCGGGGCAGCGAAGGAGGCGAGGGGACAGCGAACACGGGGTGCAGCGGGAGAGATTAGAGAGATTGGGGATTTAGTGTGGGGGGAAACTTTCTAATGGCGCACCAGCTCTCGGTGCGCCATAAGTACGACTATTCTAATGGCGCACCAGCTCTCGGTGCGCCACTAAAATTTTGTTCTAATCTAGCCCACTAGCCCTATCTACCACCTAACCCTATCTACAATAGAAGCCACCCACTAGCCCGACTGGTCAGCATGCAGCACACACACTAGGAGGTCCTGGGTTCGATTCCCAGGCTCCCCAATATTTTTTTATGCATTTTAAATGCTGTTTTTTATATTTATTTGTGTTTAAATATGTTCAAACTTGTTAGTTGAAAATATCATCGGCGGCGGCGGTGGAGCGGGGGAGGGTGCGGGGATCGAGATCGAGATGGAGGGGGAATCGAGATCGAGATGGAGGGGGGATCGAGATCGAGATGGAGGGGGATCGAGATCAAGTGTCCTCATGAATTCAAAAAGTTCCCATGAAATTTAAAATTATTCATGATATCAAAAAGTGCCCATGAAATACAATCGAGAAATGAAGACTACGATTTAAATACAATCGATCTTAGCTAGCTATCTGTTCACAATCTTCTTGCCCTTCTTTTTTGCAAATGGAGTTCTTCTGTGGAACGGACGTCCTTTAGGTAGGGTGGTCCTGCTTCTTCTTGTGGTGTGTGCTGCTACTTCATCGTCGTCGTCATGTTCGATCTTCGGGTCGCCGTTCTTTTCGAAGTCTTGCTCATTGGCTACTCCATCCATTCCGATGATCTTCCTTTTGCCTCTCCTCACGACAACACGACTGGGCTTTGATGGGTCGGTAATGAAGAAGCATTGGTCCACTTGGGAAGCCAGTACCCATGGCTCATTTTTTGCGGTGACGTTTGCGCCCGCGGTCTTGGATTTGGCTTCGGGTATAATCATGGTGGTGAAATATCGGTCTTCTTTTAGGACGCTCTTGGCCCATCTGACACGGAACATCGGCACCTTCTCTCCAGCATAGCTCAGCTCCCAGATCTCCTCGATCCTTTCGTAGTATCTGTCCTTGTCCTTACCGGTGTAGGATTCCATCGTTACCCCGGAGTTCTGATAACCATCGCTCTTCATGTCCTTGTCCTCGGTGTAGAATGTGTAGCCGTTGATATCCTCGCCTCATAGGTCATCGAGGTTGTGCTCGGCATACTGTGACAAAGGCGAATATGAGTTGTTCTTCGCGGAAGAATCTTCATGTAAAGGGTGCGACGAAGCTTCGCTTGAACCAACGCGTGAAACATGAGTTGTGCTCTTTGAGTATATCTTCGTCCGTCCTCTGTTGGCCTCGGTCATTGTACGTCTTCTCAATAAAGGTTTTGTGCTCTACCACCCAAGGATCGACCACGTCTATGTGTTGTAGCGCGACTAGTTTTGCTCTTTCAAAGTCGGCGAGTCGACCCTCGAAGTCGACATGCATTTTGCGGCGACCCTCACGGTGACCCCATCCAGCGAGCCTGTCGAGGTGCCTGTTGACGGGCAGACCAACGGGGTTCTCGATGCCTAGATAATTCGTGCGATGAGGAGATGCACTCTTGATCGAAAGCCCTGGCTATACTTCCCTCTGGGCGTGACATGTTGCGAGCGTATCCTTTGATGACACCATTCATCCTTTCGAGCGGCATCATCTTTGTGCGGGAACATCGGCCCGAGTTGGATGATATCCTCCACGATATGGACCAGCGGATGCACCATAACGTCGAAGAATGCGGGCGGGAAGTACATCTCAAGCTCGCATAGTATCACCACGATCTCTTCTGTAGTCTTCGAGTTGCCTCACGCCAATCGACTTAGAGATGGCGTCGAAAAAGTTGCATAGGCCAAATAGGGTTTCACGGACGTGCGCGTCCATGATCCTGATTACAAGCTGGAAGTATCTGCGTCATCGACGCGTGCGGTCGTGAGACTTCATCCGCTGAACTTCGCTTGTTGGGTCTAGGTATCTGCTTATCTTCCCGCGTAACCGTAAGGAAGTTTTACTCCTAGGAGGCGGTGAAAAACTGCTCGATCTCCTCGACTTAGAGTGAAGCACGCGGGAGGTAGTCATTTCCGGTCTTCTTGGCCTTTTGCCTTTGCAGCGACTTTACGTGTCTGCTTCGCCTCATCATCATCATCATCATCATCATCATTAGCGTGAAGCTCTGCGATGCCCATTGATTTCAAGTCGCCGTGCTTCGGCCCATCTTTGGTCCTCTCTAGCATGTTGAGCAGGGTACCAGCGGACTCGCACACGTTCTTCGTGATATGCATGACATCAAGGCTGTGAGGCACGCGGTGGATCTTCCAGTACGGCAAGTCCCAGAAAACAAACCTCGTTTTCCATACCTTCAGCAGCGGCTCTAGCGCCTTTCGCTTCTTTCCCGGCTTTGGCGCCTTTTGCTTCTTTCCCGGCAGTGGGCAGTCTTTCCAATATTTCAACAGCTCGTCTATTTCCTCGCCGCTCCTCGTACACGGGCGTTTTCGGGGTTCGGTTTCACCATCGAACAAATCCTTGTGTTTCCTCCACGGGTCATCGTCGCGAAGCCACCTTCGATGTCCCATGAACATGGTTTTCGAAGACCCGGGATCTCTATCTAGCTGGCGATACGCTGTGTCGTCCATGCACCTTACGCATCCAAAAAATCCATGGACTACCTGCCCCGTGAGATATCCGTAACCGAGATAGTCGTGCACCGTCGTGAGCAGTGCGGCTCTCATAGGGAAATATTCTCTCTCTGCGGCGTCCCACGTATTGGTGGCATTTTCCACAACGTGTCTAGCTCCTCCTTGGCAGCCCGGATCTGATTGATGTCGTTCCCTAGTTGTTTGGCCCTTCAATTAGCATACTCATGTGAATGTACTTCCTCTTCATGCACAACCGGGGAAGGTTGTACATCCACACAAACACAGGCCAGGTGCTATGTGTGCTTCTCGGCTGCCAAGCGGATTGACTCCATCGGTGCTCACGCCCGCCACGATGTTCCTTGGATCCTTCCCAAATTCGGGTCTTGAAGTTCAACGCTTGCCTTCGCTCGCATCCTTAGGGTGACTCAAGCATCTTGTCTTTTTATTTATCTCCGGATCATTTCCGTCATCTTCCGCTTCTTCTCCTCCCTATCAGCGTGCCACGCAGGAGCTTTGCTACCTTAGGGTCCACGAAATACCGCTGCAGACGAGGAGTGATTGGAAAGTACCACACCGATTTTCGAGGAGCTTTCTTCCTCTTCTTGTATCGAGTGGCGCCGACACCGGACATATGGTAGACTCGCGTGCTCGTCCGAGAAATGATACAATTGTTCATGCACACATGGTATTTCACGTGCGGTAAATCCAGAGGACACACGATTTTCTTCGCCTCCTCGAAATTGGTGGGCACTTGTTCCCCTTGGGAAGACGTTCGTGCCAGAATGACATGTTCTCGTCGAAGCATGCATCGGTCATTTTGTGTTTTACCTTCATCTCCAGAGCCATGAGCATTACTTTTAGGCGGGTATCCTCGGGCCTGCATCCTTCATACAATGGAGTAACCGCGTCTATCTCCAGTTGATCCAGCTTGGCTTTCTCTCGGGCGGCAGCTCTTGCGTTATCCGTCTGCTTGAGAAGCAGCTCTTGAATATGAGGGTCCTGCACCCAGCCTCCATCGTCGCCTGCTCCGGCATCTTCATCTTCATGATCATGCCCTTCGTCACGACATCTTCTACATGATGACTGTGTATAGCATCACCGTCGTGATCATGTCCTGGAGATTCTTCGTCTTCTCGCCCGCCCTCGGAGCGGTGGTACTTGTCTTGTTGCCCTTCCTCATTTCTTGCCCGGCCCCCATGGACGACTTCATAGTCATCTTCATCACCTTGCCACCGATAGCCATCCATGAAACCATGCAAGAGCGGTGGTCCCGCACCTGCCGGAATCCGGGTCCGCAATAAGGCTCTTGACTTGCATCTTCGACACGGACATCTTATCTCCGTCTCGTTCTTTTGAAGCATCTCGGCCTTGGCGGAGCTCAAAACCTATTCACGATGCCTTCGGTCATCGTGCGGACTATGGTCGCTGAGGTAGAGCAAAAGCGATATTTTAGAACCAAGAAAAATTTGGTATGACCTTCCTAAAAATAGGACCAAAAAGAATGCATAGTGCCAAAATTCTGCTTAAACGGAAATGAATCAAAACATTAGGCAAAATATTGGCAACTATCGCATTTCAAATACCGGTACCTTCAAACACAATCATATATGCAACACCACAAATACATGCAACACCACAAACATACATAGATCTAGCTAGGCCACAAAAAGTGCATGTGCACGTTGTTGGAGCGAGCTAGGGAGAAAAAAAGTAGATATACATCATGAAGATAGCTTTCCCCTTACTTACCTATCAAAAAAAAGGTAATTTCACCACTTAATTTTGATGAATTTATGGTGGAAATGAGGTGAGGAGGAGGAGGCAGCCGAGACAAGTTTGGAGGAGGAGGTGGAGAGAATGAAGTGGGGAAAGTGAGTGGGTAGGTGGGCTGTCCAAAATATCTTGTTGGTCCAGGTTACTAATGGCGCACCACCACATAATGCGCCATTAGTAACCCTGGTTACTAATGGCGCACCTGTAGGTGGTGCGCCATTAGTACTTTTTGCAGAAAGTAAAAAAAACATATGTACACTAATGGCGCACGGTGTCACAGTGCGCCATTAGTAGTTTAAACTACTAATGGCACACTGTGATACGGTGCGCCGTTAGTAGGTTTGGAAAAAGTAAAAAATATACTAATGGCGCACTGGCCTCGACGTGCGCCATTACTAGTTCTAACTAGTAATGGCGCACTTTGTCTCCATGCGCCATTAGTTTGTATGGAAAAATGGGAAAAAAATCGAAAGTAGTGGCGCACCGTGAGGCTGGTGCGCCATTAGTGTCTGCCACACTAATGGCGTACCTGAAGCCAGTGCGCCATTAGTATATAGTAGTGGCACACTGTCTTCCTGGTGCGCCATTAGAATCAGTCCTATCTATAGCCCTTTTCCTAGTAGTGAACCCATGGTGAAGATAGACGATGAGAGGCTCATCAAGACGAGGGATACCAATTGAGATGACAAAAGCCTCGTAAAGATAAGTAAGAGGAAAATAATCTTCACCACACAAGAGTGCAACAAGATGCAGCGATGGAGGACACACACTCAAGGCAAAAGCTTTCACGGAGCCACCAAAGAAATAACATAAGAAAGACAAGGTGGACGTGAAAGAAAGGATATCAACTAGAGATGTAATTTCTCTCAAGTGTATAAGGTTCTATGTAGACGAAACCATGACGATATATATATATATATACACACAAAGAAGGATGTACACCCGAAATAGTTACAACACGAAGGAACAAGATATCTCCAAGGAAGTCATAAATATACCAATAAGATATTTGCTTGAAAGCATAGCACTTGGCTAGATATGGTCTTATTGTATATAAATAAAGTCCAAACACACATCCATCAAGGGCATCACAACTACCAACAGAGATCATCGTTGGGATGCTTTGAGAAAGGAAACAAGTATCACAAGATATGAAATGAATATCATGCCAAGATACAACCTACACAAGGTTGAATGCAAGAGGGGAAAGCATGAATAGATACTTGTTACCGAGATATCATTGGAAGGATGTAGTAGATACCAATTGAAGGTAGATAGTAGTTCATTGATCATCCTAGCTTGACTCCAATATGCACATGGTGACAACACCTTCCTTGTGAGTGAGCC
Organism: Aegilops speltoides; assembly: GCA_021437245.1. Taxonomy (NCBI): domain Eukaryota; kingdom Viridiplantae; phylum Streptophyta; class Magnoliopsida; order Poales; family Poaceae; genus Aegilops; species Aegilops speltoides. The sequence continues at coordinate 504,630,805 of CM038143.1, forward strand.
GAGCATCCAATGCATCTCCAAATGTTCCTAGAAGAACAACACAAACTAAACGGTACCCAAACTCATCGGGACCAAATAGTTAGAAACACCAATACATAGGACAAACTCCACATAAATATGTGCATATAGATATGAAAATGAATTTCATGCACATCTCATCCAAATTGAGACTAGGTGGAGTTTCCCCTATATATTGAGTCAAAGAAAGAAAGCATGCCAAATGAAATACATGAAGTAAACATATATGCTCAAGACTTTCAAAACCCGAAACCAAAAGACAAAGAAATGCCAAGTGAAAAGGATACCAAATGGAGAAATCATCACTTGGAAGATATCATTAAAGATACATCAAGGAATGAGATATCCATTGATACACACTAAACTAAAGATGTCAAACTCCCAAAGAGAGGATGGTTCCAAACAAACCAAGCTCTCAACAAAGTTTCATGATGGCACAAAGTACCAAAGAAATGGCTTGCCTTCCACCAAAACACACTTGATAAGGATCACAAGAAGAGTGTTCTAAAGAAAATAGAATAGCTCCCCCACGAGTTGTGCATTATATAGGATTTGTATTTGAATACAAAATGCACAAGGTGGGATCACCGCTTTCACTATATCTAGAAAACACTAGACAAGAACAAGAAATAAACAAGATCCACAAGTGGTATGGAAGACAACGGGAGTTGACACAATCCTTGGAAAGAGAAAAGGCAAGTAAAACAAAAGCCAATGTAAAGATGATCAATAAATTCTACCACACATAAGTGACTACCAATTGTCAAAAGACAAGAAGTAGATGGAAAGAATTCCCGGTGGTAGATAGCAAGGATATCCAACATCATCTTCACACCACACACAAGCAAATTGCAACTTGTAGAGCTAACATGCCACCTAGGAACAATATAATTTACAATATCAATTCTAGGAGACAATATCTCAAATGTACACATTTTCTAGGCTTGTAATATGCACATTGCATATTATTCCCCCATAATGTGATACCAATAATAACTTAACTAGAGGCAATAAGAGGATCCAACACGAGATAATCAATGGAATTTTTAGAATTTGGATTTCTCATGAGAGATATACCACCTAGCGACTAGATAATCTTGAAATATCAATACTAGATGGTATTACTCATGTGCACACATTTATAGGATTGTGAGGTGCACAAAGCACACTACTCCCCCATAATGGATATTCCATTAATCTCTCACAAGAGCCAACTAAGAAATAAACAAGATGCACTAAGGCTAAAAGAATGACACACAAGTACATGATGTGCAAACCAACATACACAAAGGCAATTTGGAGACACATCATATACAAACACATGCAAGGAACAAAACCAAAACATGCAAGGGGGCAAGTAACTTTCAATGTAAGCAATTTAAGTACAAGTTACCACAAGGAGGCACATTGGATATAAGATATAGACTTGATGATTCAATTGACTTGGCTTGAGACAATAAGAGTGATGAAGTCCCCTTAATTCTTCATAATGTAGCCAAGTCTCCAATGCCCTCCAACAACACCTATTGATAAAGTTTGAGCTAGTTGGTCCCCAACCAAGTTGGGTCCTAAGAGGTTAGTCACAATAGGCTTGGCTACCCAAATGGTTCTTTGCTTCAAACCACATTGAGTACCAACAAACTTAGCAACCACATTGCCAACCTTATCCTTCCCAAGAGAATAGACATCATCAATAATAATTGGGTTGGATAAGTTACCACTAGTGTATGAAAAGGCGAGGTGACCTGTCTCACGACATAGGTAGCAACGTCTACTCTTCACTTTCTTCTCACTTGATTTCTCAACTTGAGAAGCATTAGCTTGAGTCTTCTTGGGAAGAGGCCTTTCTTCAACTTGTGGTTGAGCATGAGATTGAACTTGTGCCCTCTTCCCTTGTTGCTTGACACTAATGGCCTTCTTCTTCAATGGGCAAGATCTAACATGATGCTCTTCTACTTTGCACTTGAAGCAAACAATCTTGGCCAAATTCTTGACTTGTTCTTGACCCTTCCTTTTGTTCATCTTGGACTTCTTCTTCTTATTAGAGTTGAATCCAAGTCCACCTTTGTCATTGGGGGATTTTTGCACACTCAAGATATTGTTGAGTGTGGATTTCCCTTGATGACTCTTTTCCAAGTCTTTCTTCAAAGAGGTGACTTGGGCCTTGAGCTCTTTGATTTCCTCTACATGGTTAGTCTCAACACAAGTACTAGAGGAAGTATAAGCTTCATCGTTAGAGCAACAAGGCAAGAAAAGCAATTCATCACAAGATGTACCAACATTGTGAGTAGATGAATTACAAGGACTAGCACATGGCAATATACTATTTTGACTAGAAGTAGTGCTAGTATCCACATGAGGCTCACTAGATGTTACCTTAACAATCATGGCCTCATGAGCTATCTTTAGCACACTATGGGATACTAAAAGATCATCATGAGAGCTTGAGAGCTTTTCATGACTTTCTTCCAATTTCCCATAATTGCTAGATAGCACCTCAAGTTGAGCCCGTAGCTCAACATTCTCCTTCAAAATGGATGCTTCACAAGTAATAGAGTTAGTAGCACAAGCATCATCATTTACAACAATAGGAGAGGATAACTTGGCAAGATCTTTTAAATAAGAAGCTTCAAGTTGGGCATGGGACTCGGTGAGTTTTATGAGCTCACCCTTGATGACCCTTGAGCCATTTTTGAGGTGCTCAAAATCCTCAAGGAGTCTAGCATGAGAAACTTCAAGCTTAGCATTTTTAGTTTTGAAATCATTGGCCACCTCAAGAGCTCTATCATGAGATTCCCTCACTCTAGATAATTCTAGAGCAAAAGTCTCCTCAAGAGATTCGGAGGTGGTTTGTTCATGTTCAAGAGCTTGAGATAGCTCATGATCTCATTTGCGTAATCACGCCCATGAGCTTCCATTTTCTCAATGGTGGCCTCATGCTCCTCTAGATGAGATTCCAACTCCTCAATGTATTTCTTGCCATCAATGGAAATGGACATTATTTCCATGAAGTTGGAACGAGCAATTTTATTTTTATGAAGAGCTTTAAAAATCATTTCCCCCTTTGTTTTTAAGGAGGCAACATTACCATTCTCTTCATCATTATCCTCATCATCAGTAGCATCAACATCATCATCAAGAGACATATTGGGGTACAAAGTAGGAGATACCTTTGACGCCTTAGCCATAAGGCAAAAAGCAATAGATGATGATGTAGGATCCCTTGAAGCACCATTCAAGACCACATCTTGTTCCATGGAGTGTTGGGTTTCCTCTACATTGTTAGCACAACAACTCTAGGAAATACATGCATTTTTATTATGGCAACAAGACATAGCAAGCATATCATCATGAGATTTAGTCAAGAAATTGGTACAAGATATGCAAGGACTATCAACACAAGAATGTGAAACATTTGGAGTGCTCGAAGTGCTAGAGTCCAAAGATGAAGCATTTCAAGAATATAGTGATGAAGGATCATCCACAATAAGCATACTATCATCATTGCAATGACTAACACTACTCACCATATCATTACCTTGTGGCAAACCACATGTAGGTGAAGTACAAGAAGTTGAGAAGACAATACGACCGGAGGTGGAGGGAGAACAATCGTCCCCACAAATCTTGGACACACCATATTTATATTGAAGCTTTGTCCATAACTCATGAGCATCCCGGAACGGCATGAGTTGAAATATAACTACATTGCTCAAAGCATCGAAAAGCACATTAGAAGCTTGAGCATTGAGATAAGAGTTTTTCTCATCCTCTAAAGATAATCTTTGGGGATCCTTTGGAGGAGAAAAACCCATATCTACAATTCGCTCTAAATTTGGGTCCATGACCCTAAAGAGGTTAAGCATGCGAATTACCCAAACATCAAAATTTGTTCCATCGAAACTAAGAGTGTCAGAGAAACCTAAACCCCTAGTCGACATCTTTACTCTCTAGGCGGTTAAGCCCAACAAAGAGAGATGAGGCTCTGATACCAATTGAAAGATCGTGGATGTCACCTAGAGGGGGGGTGAATAGGCGCTTTATAATAATCACGGTTTAGGCTTGAACAAATGTGGAATAAACCTAACGGTTAATTTGTCAAGCACAAAACCTAAAACAACTAGGCTCACCTATGTGCACCAACAAGTTATGCTAAGCAAGATAAACAACTATGTGATAGCAAGATATATAACAAGGAACACTACGGCTATCACAAAGTAAAGTGCATAAGTAAAGGGGCTCGGGTAAGAGATAACCGAAGCACGCGGAGATGACGATGTATCCCGAAGTTCACACCCTTGCGGATGCTAATCTCCGTTTGGAGCGGTGTGGAGGCACAATGCTCCCCAAGAAGCCACTAGGGCCACCGTAATCTCCTCACGCCCTCGCATAATGCAAGATGCCGTGATTCCACTAAGGGACCCTTGAGGGCGGTCACCGAACCCGTACAAACGGCAACCCTTGGGGGCGGTCACCGAACCCGTACACTTTGGCAACCCTTGGGGCGGTCACGGTGCAGATCAAATTGCTCAGGCGATCTCCACAACCTAATTGGAGACCCCGACGCTTGCCCGGAACTTTACACCACAATGATTGAGCTCCGAACACCACCAACCGTCTAGGGCGCCCAAGCACCCAAGAGGAACAAGCTCAAGGGCACCAAGCACCCAAGAGTAATAAGCTTCTCAACTTGTAACTTCCACGTATCACCGTGGAGAACTCAAACCGATGCACCAAATGCAATTCAAGGGCACACGGAGTGCCCAAGTCCTTCTCTCTCAAATCCCACCGAAGCAACTAATGCTAGGGAAGAAAAGGAGAGGAAGAACAAGAAGGAGAACACCAAGAACTCCAAGATCTAGATCCAAGGAGTTCCCCTCACATAGAGGAGAAAGTGATTGGTGGAAATGTGGATCTAGATCACCTCTCTCTTTTCCCTCAAAAACTAGCAAGAATCCATGGAGGGATTGAGAGTTAGCAAGCTCGAAGAAAGTCAACAATGGGGGGAGAACACGACCTCAAAGGATAAGGTTCAATGGGGAAGAAGACCCCCTTTTATAGGTGGGGGAAAATCCAACCGTTATGCTCACAGCCCGCACAGAGCAGTACTACCGCTCGTCCTCACGGTACTACCGCTAGGGATCGCGGTACTACTGCTTGCGGTAAAAAAATACTTTCATACCTACCTCCGCAGGACTTGGGACGAGTTTTTTGCTCCGGAGCGGTACTACCGGTGTAGGAACCGCGGTAGTACCGCTCTGGAGCGGTAGTAAAAAATTACATCCGCTCCAATTCCCGGTAGTACCGCTGCAGCCTTTTCAGAACACTAAAATTGTCACAACTTTTGAAAACGGACTCCGAATTCGATGAAACCAAGTTAGTTGGAAAGATAATGACATGGGCTAACACAATCTTGATAGAAATATCAAGAATAAGCAAATGAGAAAAGTCCCATAAGAAAATGGTGAGAACCCTTCATCGGATAAGACCGGTAAAACCTCCAACACCGAAAACATCATAGAAGACGCATGCGAACTCCGTTTTCGATGAACTCAAGCTTGTCATCAAGATGACCATAAGCTCTGAGATTCACAAAGATAACCAAACAAGAACCAAGAAACATGATGCAAGGATGCAATAGTTTGAGCTCTCTACTAACGATACGATCAAGCTACCAACTTGAGAGCCCCCCTTGATAGTACGGCAAACGATCCTATAACTCGGTCTCCGAACTACCACCATGAGACCGGTAAAATAGAAAACCTATCAAGGGAAAACATTTGCCTTGCACATGGTCCACTTGAGCTAGATGAAGACGATCTTGACTCCCTCAAGTTGGACCACCTTTCTTGATTGCATTGGCTCGATGAAGACTAGATGATTGCTCCCCCATAGTCCACTATGGGTGAGCCACTCTTAGGCACATCTTCACAAGTCCATTGACACCACAATGGATGGCAAGATTCAAGCACTTGATCTCTTCGTGATGCTCCACTTGAACTTGCACACGACAATCTTGATGACGATCACCACTTGATGCCATCCTTTCCATGTGTTGTATGATATCTGCCTCTTGACGCAAGCCCATGGACACGTACCTAACCCCACATAGAACTCTCACATAGACCATGGGTTAGTACACAAAGTGAATGGACAATGCTTACCATACCATGGGATCACTTGATCCCTCTCGGTACATCTTCTACGCTTTGTGAGTTGATCAACTTGATTCACTCTTGACTTAGTCTTGATCAACCTTGAATATTTCCAACTCTCTTCATTTGGATGATGTGTTGAAGGTAGACATGAATGATCACACAATCTTCTTCTTCAAGACATGCTTGCAATAAGCTCAACACTCACATGACCGATCTTTGGATAATTCCTTAATAGCACCGTGGTCATCACAAACTCTCCTTGAGACCAACAAATGGACTCCAAGAAAAGCCGATGGCCAAACCCTTCAAATATAACTCAAGGCAACCATTAGTCCATAGAGATTGTCATCAATTGCCAAAACCAAACATGGGGGCACCGCATGTTCTTTCACTTGGCTTCCTAGACTGGCTCAGCTCAGCCCTTACTATGGAGACTCAGGATAAACGACGAAGGGTCTCCACCATTGTTGCCATGACGGTCTGGTCTATCTGGAGTCACCGCAATGCGATCATCTTTGACAAGATCACCCCCTCCACCGCCTCCCTCCTGGATACGATCCAGGATGACGCCCGCTCCTGGGCCTGCGCAAGAGCCAAAGGATTGAGTAGTATTATCCCTGTAACACAAGCCGATATTTGGGCTGAGCAACCCACTCCATGCTCGCTGTGCATCTCGGACACGCCTTGTAGTGTACGTGCCCCGGATGACTACCCTGTATGTTCTCCCCTCTCTATTAATGCAATGATACGCTGGCCGTAGCATATTCGAGAAAAAAAGAGTATCTCCGAATTGGACACTCCAAATCTCTGCAGATGTTTCCTGTCCGTTCTTGAACACTGATAGGGGAGCCGATCATCCAACCGCATGCATAATTGTCGGCGTCATTTCAAACGGAGTAGGGCAGACAAGAACGGAATTCACACAAAACAAATGATATTAATTGAATTTCTAAATATTTTACAATCAAAAGGACGAAATTTAATGAAGTTCAACTAAACCTGACGAAATTTAAACTAAACTACGCGAGGTATTGGATGGTGTCCTGGTACTCATGGCAGCCTTGGCCGGCAACACCTCCATTGTGATCCTTCCAGCGGCGTAAGGCCGCGTACAACCATGATCGATCGCCACTGGGCTCGCAGACGGTTGACTGCCTCTACTGTATGGTGCAAGCACTCGGACGCGTCATCCTGGCGGCAATGGTCGCCCGCGGACATTGCCCCGGCATACCGGGCCCCGTCCATGGTAAGGGCACAGACGGCACACTCGGACTCGACCATCCTTATATATTTTGAAGAGTTGGTTGTTGATCCGGTGATGACGTTGGGCGAACGTCTGCGCAGCGGTCCGAAATGGGTCATCGGCCCATGCCAACATGAGGCCGGGGTTAGCAAGACGTCTGAATTCGTGAATGTGGCCTGATGCGCTGGTCCTAGCTCATGACTTGTGGTTACCGTCTCTTTATTCTTCATTTGATATACCATATTGCCTGTTTAAGTTTTTACTTATTGTTGTTATCATCTTTACTATTTCATCTGTTTCTAAATATAAGTCTTTGTAGAGATTTCACAGAATCACATACAGATGTATATAGATGCATTTTAATTGTAGATTCATTCTTTTTGCTCTATATGTAGTCCACCTAGTGGAATCTCTACTATTTAGGAATCGGAGGGAGTGGAAACTTGACTCACCTTGCTTTAGCAATTGTTAGGCCCGCATTCATACTTCGTAGTTGCCTAAAATTCCTAATAAGAAATTATTTAATCTGTTCATTTCGTGTAGGTCCATCTCGATCCTTTCACCGGCCTTGATGGTTGCCTATGTGCAACTACAGAAGCAGAATTAGACATCGTCACTACCAAAGATGTCTGATTAGCAGACACATCCTAATCGGGAGACATCTTTTTGGATAACGGTTGGAGTCCTCAACATAGGACAGCAGAACTGGTTCCCGGACAAGACTATGGCCTCACTAAAGCCTTCGGTACTCATGTCCAACAATCTCTTAGCATTGAGACTAGTTCAACACACTACAGAAAAACAAACACAATCAACATTCTACAGATGGACTGATCTTGAAGCTCAAAGCAAACCACATAGTTCAACACTGCCACATCTAGCAAGCTCAAAGCATGCCATGGAGTCCAACACACTTTCACATCTAGCAAGCTCAAAGCAAACCATGGAGTTCAACACACTACCACATCGAGCTATTGACCATACTTGTGTACCATTATATACTACACATGCCCTGAGCCCCTGATCATCATCAAAACCAACATGAAAAACAAACATGAACATCACCAATGCCAACAAACAAAACTTAGCATGCTACTAGAACATCACCACTACCATTTGATTTACCACATACTGACATACTCACAGATCTAATCTCGAACGAGTAAGCAGGGGGAGTGATTGAACTTACAGTCATCACACACAACCGACCTCAAAAATACTGCCCCAAATAATCGAGTTTTTTTCTAACCGGATAACCGCACGAGGTCAGGGTTTTCATGGCATTTCCCCCCTGACGTGGTGTGCGTGAGTGACCGCCCCAATCAACCAATTCCGGTGAGAATCTGGTGGCCATGATGCGTTATTCGTGCGCCATCACACAATCCTTTAAAAGTCTTCAACTAGGCAATGGACGTTTCACGGAATGGTCAGCTTCACGACGAATCCACGTCGCAGTTCATAACGCCCGCGCCTCTTGCTACGTCGTCGGCATGGTTTCTACGTCGGGGGCGCTTGCCATCGTCGTCGCCATCCTCACCATGCTGGCGTCGCCGGCGAGCTGCCGCCGGGCACTAGTGGCTGCCAACAACGGGTCTGGCAGGGAGACCGAGGCGGCAGGCCAGTGCGTGCACGGCTGCCTCGGGGAGATGCTGGCGTGCCAGCAGGCGTCGGCCGGCTGCGCCACCGTGACGGCGGCCATGTCGTCGCGGCGGCAGACGACTAGCCAGCGGCAGCAGAGCGTTCCGTGCGGCTATGGCGGCTGCGAGGACGAGTATCTTGGCTGCATCGACGTCTGCTGATTGATAATTAAGCTCGTGTTTCAAGTGCGATGCATGTGAATCTCTCTCCAGTTCTCCACTCATCAAATCGTAACTTCTTGTGCGTCCAGTACGAGATGCAATTAACAATATCATGATTTCAAGATCGACCAAGCGATCGATCTGATTAGGTTTGCTATTTCTCAGTTGGCTCATAGATTAGCTCGCGTCACTCGATTTCGAGGAGCAGCAGCGTAGGCTGAGGCGTGGGCGACATGACTGGCCTCGGCTTCTCCGGTGAGGCCTCACCAGAGACGGAACACCGTGCATGGCTGCGACGTTGCCGGTGGAGGATCGTTGTGTCCCCTGGCCGGTGTGACTGCCGTCGTGAGATCGTAGCTGGCCTGAATTGTAGGAGAAGAAGAAGAAGCAAACTGAGAGAGAGAGTAGCAGGAAAAGAGTTCAGATATGTATTTCTTTCTTCAGACTTAATTAGTTCAGTTACAGGACCTGGCTACATAATAGCCTTTGCTCACGCACACGGCCGGCACGGCACTTGCCACCCTGCGCTAGGCCACACAATAATTAACACACTCACACCACACTTCGCCGCCGTGTTACTCTTCTCTGACCAATGGCGCTTACCTCTGTCTAAGGCGGGTTGTGGCGCATGACAAGGTTGAGGGGGGAGCAGGTTGATCGGTGCAGGTTATACGGGCTTTTTCATTGTGACCGTCGCTTACATTGGGCAGTTCGCTTAAATTGGGCAGCCGACTGAGCTCGAGATGGTGTCACCGAAACGTTTGTGGTCGGCGGACCGGCCGAAGTATTGGGTCCATGGCGCCGCGCGCGCGTTCGGTCAACAGGATCGTACGTCTCTCGTGTATGATCCTCAACCTTTTTCTTCATCTCATCTTCTTTTCCCCTCGATGGCTGGCCTGACCTCCTCCCTTTCTTCTTTCTCTTCTCAACTTCTCTAATCCCGGCGAGCAACAACCGACCGGTGAGCTCGAGCGCTGACATGTCCCCCCCCCCCCCGGTTAGCGTCCAGCTCGATCTAGCCCACACATTACTTACGTTCTGGACGTTTATGCGCACATGGGCCAACATTCAGTGAAGAGCCCACTCCATCCCAAAAGCCCGGACTGATAGGAGGAATGAATCTCTCCCTTATAAGTTGGTCATGGCCTCCTCCCGTAAGCGAGGTGGGACTAAACCGAGCCAGCCTCACCGGCCCCCCTGAGAAGCCCCTCAGGAAGGCATGGCGATGCTGGCTCTGATACCAGATGTTAGCGTCCAACTCGATCTAGCCCACACACTACTTACGTTCTGGACATTTATGCGCACATGGGGCCAACATACAGTGAAGAGCACACTCCATCCCAAAAGCCCGGACTGATAGGAGGAAGGAATCTCTCCCTTATAAGTTGGTCATGGCCTCCTCCCGTAAGCGAGGTGGGACTAAACCGAGCGAGCCTCACCGGCCTACAGCAGCCCTAACACCCCCCCTCCTCCGTGCACCCCGTTGCTAACCACTGTTTTTTTTTTGGGCTCACCGCATGCTTCAACAGACCATCTACAGGACGACTGGGGAAGGACGTCATGGCCGTGCACGACAGGGCGAGCACCAGTTGCTGCGGCCGGCAAGCCAGTAGGTGCGACCAGTGATGGCCGGAGCTGCAACCAGCAAGCCAGAGGTCGGAGAATGCGGCGACCGTGCGCTGGAACTGGCCGACGTTGGACTACAACCATGCTGGAAATTTGCTGGAATGGGATGACGTGAGGGGTACAAACATGGTGAATTTTTATTGCAACCGCGACAAAAAAAATTGTCCGAACTTCGCCAGAAATTCTAAAATAAATCCAAAATAAATGCGAACACGAAGATTTGAATCCTGGTGTATTGGGGATATCACTGTTCACATGTGACGATAAAAAAACACTAGTTTATGGTACCCGAAAGCAACACCGCATGGTGCAAGTGTAACCGGTCCACACATATGAGAAAAATTAAGGGGTTGTTGGATTGTGACTATGTTTGCCTTATATTGTCATATTATTTTTGCTACACTTGCCACACTTCCCTAACTTGAGTTGCTCAAATTGTTGACCACACTTTGGCTTGTCTAAGGGATTCTTACCATATTTTTTGTGTCTATGACATGTGGGGTTCACTGCTCATTAAAAATGTTTGCTTTAGATGTGGCTAGAATTAAACACCCACCTAACTTGGTCAAACTTGGCTAAGGTGAGGTTTGGCAAAGTGTGACAATGTGTGGCTAGAAACCAAACAGCCCCGGAAAAAAAGCTCAACTCATGGGCTGGATTCTTGGAGGCCCACGCGTCATAACTCATGAGCTAGATGCTTCAAGGCCCGCGCGTCATAACGGCTCAAGTCATGGGCTGGATGCCTCCACGCCTAACGACCCACCCCAGTCTAACGGCCTTCTCCCCTCAAAAAAAAAAGTCTAACGGCCTTCCCTCCCTCAAAAATAAAAAAAAAATCTAACGGCCTTCCATCCATTTGACCCCACGCACGCGAAGGGAGGATAGGGGCGATTCGGTAATTTCGCCGCAGAAAATATCATGGCACGCACGCGCACGCACTGGAGACAGGAGGTGGTCGGCTCGTGGTGCGCGCGTGTCAGGCCATGGGTGGCCGGGCCGGCGACGAGATCTGGTCCACGGGGCGTGAGATCCAAGGCAACGAGTACAGCTGCTGCATCTGCATGTGCCTGGGGAACCGATCCAACAAACGAAAAAGAACAAGGCTGCCGTCTCCCGCAGTGGCCGCAAACCGCGCGGTGGTGCTCCTCCATCATCCTGTCGGTTGCTCGCTCGCCTCGCCCCCTCCCTCCAACATGCGGCGCAGCACACGCGTACACACACAAAAAGAGCAAAAGAAAAACTCACGTCACATGATTGTTAGCTGTTGTTGTAGAGCACCTCCTTGCCAATTTGAAATTAAAAAAAAACAATATATTCATCAACACCATGTCAGTACAAAGAACACCAGAAATAGTAAAAATTGCATCCGTGTCCGTAATCATCAGCGGCGGCTACAAGCCTTGTTGTAGAGCCAAAGGCGCGCCCACTCATTCGCCCCCACCCCGCCCCCACGGTCGGAACGGTCAAGGCTCGGTGTACTAAACAATAGGAAAGTCACCGTGTTAAGTCCAAAGGATGGCGTATGAAGCGCAACCTCAAGCGATAAAAAGAAGCGTAGATATGAATGATAGAACATGTAAACACATGAACGTGCACGAATGAAAATTGAATCCACGCAGATCCACCAAAGACAAATACCGACCGAATCCTGCAAGATGTGTCGAAGACACGTCTCCACACGCCCCTCCGACAACATGAAAGGCATCGTCCGGACGGGCATGGGCTGGGCGGGAAGGACCTTATTCTATCTTTTGGGAGTTTCCGCCACCTCACCTTCCTAAACAAAACATAAACTCTAGACAGACTAACAGAACACCTAAAAATGAAGCACGAGTCTTCCCGCCGCCAAGGATCAGGATTCACCACGCCTCCATGGCCCCAAGACGACAAGAGACGAGGTAGATTAGCGGCAGTGCCCACGAGAGGCGAGGAAACCCTAGATGCTTGGGATGGGAGTATTTATTTCTTTCTCAGGGAGAAAAAAAACAAGCCACTGGACGTTCCATGGGTTTCGAGTGAGTTTGCTTGTTTGCCATTTTATATTTGTACAGGATAGAAGTAGAAGATTTCTACAAATAGTGTTTTTATGGAACCATTTTTTCTACAAATAGTTATACATACACATATAACCAACCCGTGGGGAACGGTTTTGTAACATAGAGTAACCATGCAGCGGCCATCGCCTCTCGGAGAAAAAGAAAAGTTGACTTCCTCTGCCACCTGCCAGTGCTGCTGCTAATCGGTATCGTCTTCGTTGCCCCTAGGGCCACGGAGACGCGGTGGACCGCGACCCTTGCAGGCAGAAGGGATCTTGCTCCGTTTTAGGTGTCTTTGTGAGTTTGTTCAGCATTTGTGTCCTGCTCAGAAAGACGAGATGCTGGCGGCTCTCTGAACATGTAATAAGATTCTCCTGCCTAGTCCTTGTTTTGGTGATTCGTCTCGCGTCGTCGAAGGACGTGTGAAGGTACATCTCCGGCGGATCTCGTAGGATTCAGGTCGTGCTAGCCTTCGATGGATCTGCTTGGATACAATGTTTGTTCGTCTTCATTCTTGAGCCTACATGTTAGATTCTTTCGATATATACTCCTTTTCATTGAACCTACAGATTGTTCTGGTGTGCTTGTCCTGTAGGGCCTTAGCAGGATGATTTTCGACTGTCTACTATAAAATTTTTAGCTTGGCTCCAATGAGGATGGGGTGATGACGTCGGCGCGCTTGTCGTGTGGGGTACGATTTCCGACTGTCTACTATACAAAATTTAGCTTGGCTCCAACAAGGCCAACTTCAACACGCGACCCAAATGGACGTCCGTTTCATTCGCTTTTCGTCCGTTTGGGGGCAGTAATGGGGCCGTGCCCGTCCGGATTTGTGGATGCGCCGACCGTGCGCCCAATGGACGACTGCATTTCACCCGCATGCATTTTTTCGCAAACACATATCTTTTATTTTCATCATTGATTTTTGATACGCACATCACCAAATCTTAACTAGAATAGCAAGACCAAAGAAAACAAGAACCATAAGAAGACATTTTAGAAGATATCCAACTTTCGTAACTGCTCCTGTAAGTTGGATTAGTGCCCTCTTGATGCATTCATTGTTGATCTGCGGAGGCTCCATCTTGCGTGCTTCTTTCTTTTTCGAGTCTAAAGAAGTAGACATTGCTTCCTCGCATCTAGTCTCATGTCCAGTCTTTTTTTTAGGGGGCCTCATGTCTAGTCTCTATTCTAGCAACAAGTGCAGTAGTCTCATCTCTAGCCTATTGCATTGATGTACTCTTCTTCCAAATACCAAAAGTTGCATCCGTTCTACACAATAAAAATTTAAGTTATCACAACTAGTCAAATCCGAGAGCACAACCGAAGCTAAATAGCACATACCCCATCGGTTGAGCACTTGATGAACACCCATCCAGGATGTTCCGGCGTTGTAGACACGCGGCGCAAGACCTTCTTTGGGCAGTCGTCACACTTAATGAGTGGCAACGGTGCACCGACGAGTTTTTGGGCCAGCAACGAGCCCGGCCGATGGTTGTTCGTGTATTTGCCGACGAACCACCGACGGTGTAGATCCGAGCGGCTAGAGGCAAAGTTAGTACCTGCATGCGATCTTGCGGCCTTGCTGGGGCCTTCCGGCCCGATGCTTGGTTAGTCCATGCCACGGCGCGACCTCCCACAGCCGGGCGAGCTCAAATCCGGCCGGATCCGCTCCAAATCCGCCCGCCAGGAGCGCAAATCTGGTGGTCGTAGTTGGGTAGCTCAGGACGTCGAGGAAAGGGGGGGCTGTTGGGTAACGTAGTAATTTCAAAAAAATTCCTACGCACATGCAAGATCATGGTGATGATATAGCGAGGGAGAGTGTTGTCTCACGTACCCTCGTGAGCCAAAGCGAAGCGTTGACGCGTAGAGGAAGTAGTCGTCGTCCTCCCGGTCCGACCGATCCAAGCACCGTTACTCGGCACCTCCGAGTTCTTGACACACGTCTGACTCGATGGCGCACCTCGATCTCCAATCCGATGAGAGGCTCGAGGGGAGTTCCACAAGACCGACGGCGTGGTGACTATCTTGATGTTCTCTGTCGCGAGGCTTCGCCTAAGCACCGCTACAATATGACCGAGGTGTAATATCGTGGAGGGCACGCACACGGCTAAGGGCGATCAATGATCAACTTGTGTGCTCTAGGGTGCCCCCTACCCCGTATATAAAGGAGGGAGGAGGAGGTGGTTGGCCCAAGGGGCGCCATATGGAGGAAACCTACTCCAAGTAGGTTTCCTCTCTTCCTTATCTTATTTGGAGGGAAGGAAGGAGTACTAGTATTAGCAAGTAGTACTAGTAGTAGGAAAGGAAGAGGGAAGGAGAAAGGAAAGGGGCCGTCCCCTCCCCAGTCGGATTGGGCTTGGAAGCGCCTCCCTTGCTCCTTCTCCTTCCTCCTACATGGGCCCAATAAGGCCCATATACCTCCGGGGTTCCAGTAACCTCCAGGAGCTCCAAACTCTTAGGAACCTTTACGGTGTCCAAATATATCCGTCAATATATCAATCTTTATGTCTCGACCATTTGAGACTCCTCGTCATGTCCGTGATCACATCCGGACTCGAACAAACTTCGGTACATCAAAATTCATAAACTCATAATATAAGCGTCATCGAAACCTTAAGCGTGCGGACCCTACGGTTCGAGAACGATGTAGACATGACCGAGACATGTCTCGGTCAATAACCAACAGCGGGACACGGATGCCCATATTGGTTCCTACATATTCTACGAAGATCTTTATCGGTCAAACCGCATAATGACATATGTTGTTCCTTTGTCATCGGTATGTTACTTGTCCGAGATTTGATCGTTGGTATCAATACCTAGTTCAATCTCGTTACCGACAAGTCTCTTTACTAGCTCAGTAATACTTCATCTCATAACTAACTCATTAGTTATATGCTTGCAAGGCTTATGTGATGAGCATTACCGAGAGGGCCCAGAGATACCTCTCCGACAATCGGAGTGACAAAACCTAATCTCGAATTATGCTAACTCAACATGTACCTTTGGAGACACCTTTAGTACTCCTTTATAATCACCCGATTCGTTGTGGCGTTTGGTAGTACCCAAAGTGTTCCTCCGTAGCAGGAGTTACACAATTCTCATAGTTACGAGGAACATGTATAACTCATGAAGGAAGCAATAGCGAGAATACTAAGCGATCAAGTGCTAAGCTAGCAGGATGGGTCATGTCAATCACATCATTCTCCTAATGATGTGATCCCATTAATCAAATGACAACACATGTCTATGGTTAGGAAACATAACCATCTTTGACTAATGAGCTAGTCAGTAGAGGCATACTAGTGACTATATGTTTGTCTATGTATTCACACATGTATCATGTTTAGGTTAATACAATTCTAGCATGAATAATAAACATTTATCATGATATGAGGAAATAAATAATAACTTTATTCTCGCCTCTAGGGCATATTTCCTTGTGGGCTACGACCGGGGTTTGGCGGCCTTGTGATCAGTACCTGAACAATGGCAATGGCGGCGGCGGCGAGGGATGAGAGTGGCAGTGGTGCGGCTAGAGCGGGTTGGGGGGGGGGGGTAGAAAAAGAGGGGTCTATCTCCCCGGCGGGTGGGCCAGGGGAGGACATGGGCAGGCGCCACGCGCCGTCCATTCAGGCGCAAACTTGGGCCGGGAATGGGTCAAAACTGGACAGAAAACGAACAACGGTCCGTTTGCGGCCGCGCGTTGGGAGGTTTGCTTTATACGTTTACCCCCAAGCGGACGCGAGCGGACAGGAAGGGGTCGCGCGTTGGAGTTGGCCTGAGGATGGGGTGATGACGCCGGTGCGCCTTTAGCACAACTCCGATAAAAAGAGGGGTGTTGACGTCCGTGCGCATTTCGCTCGCTTCAATGCTCATGGTCGTCGTCGCTAAATGATGTATGAACATGAATGTAATTTTTCTGTTGTTTATGTGTTCTTTGTACTACCTGTCATGACATGACAATGATGAATAGATGAGGAGTTTGATGGCACCTTGAGAACTGAAACCCTACCGGCGCTTGTAGATTACTTTTCCAGTTACTGAGGAAAACAAAATAAACGACCCAACAAGAAAATCCATGGGAATTGTCGATTACTATAGACACAATAACACGCAGAGTCAACTAGTATCATATCATCACGAACATATCTCGTGATGTTAACACACACAGAAACCAAACATGATCTCTTTCGAAGGAAAAGAAAAAAATCGGGTTCCGGTTTGATTCCCACGGGGAACAATCCGGAGACACGGCACAAGTTGCGTCGGCGCGGCGCACGTGAACGGCCAGGCACCTCATGTGCGCGCGGGCACGGCCTCCGGCTCCCACCTCCACTGCCGCCGGACACCGATCGCGAAGCAACCGCGCCACCACCACTGGCCTACCGCCAACGTCTCGCGCCTAGGGTCGCCAGCCGGAAGGCGGTGCGCAATAAATAAATTTTATACGAACGGGCCCCTCGAGAAAATAAAAAATGAAAATGGAGGCAGAGAAAAATAATGCGATGGGGACGAGAGACGTGGTCCACCTGCCCAGCCGGGCGCCAACTCAGGGGCGGGCGGGCGGGAGCGGTTGGTATATCAGTGGTGGCCGAGGCGGTCAGCACCGCTCGCACCGCATTGCCTCCTCCTCCTACTTCACACGCACGGAAGGCAGAGGCAACCCAACCGCCCCCCTCCGCTGCTTCAGTTCGTCCGCTGCGTCCCGTGTCTATTCCGAGTGGACGCCAGGCGCGTAGCTAGCTTTATTTAGCTACGGCTGAAGGGAGCCTGATTTAGAAGACCGGAGGAGCAGATCTTTGAGGAGGGAAGAGCATGCCGACGGGAACCATGCGGAGGATGTTCGTCGACTCGTCGTCCTCGTCCGAGTCGTCCGGGAGCGGCAGGGAGGCGGAGCCGGCGGTGGTGCTGTGCGCGCCTCGCCCGCGCAGGGTGCACGCCCAGCCCTGCAGCGCCGACCTCATCCTCGGCCCCCCACCCTTCCTCCTCAACGCCTCCTCCGGCAACAACAGCAGAAAGGTACCGTCCGTCTCCCGACTCTCAACCACTTCTCGGAAGAAAATTTTAATCTTCTTCCGTTTCTTCTATTTCTTGGCAAACAATTTTTTTCTTGAATTTTCTATGGATCTTTGTCTTACAAGAATCTGTTCGTTCTTATTGCAGCAGAGAGAAGGGAAGAGCAAAACGCGGGAGGAGTTCGAGTCGGAGGAGGAGGAGGAGGGGGGCTGGGCGCTGTTCGGCGGCTCGCCGCCGGCGCGCGCGGACAACCCGCTCGTCCACGACCCCCACTTCCTGCTGAACCAGCGAAACCACGCCGCCGCCGACTTCAACCTGGCGGCGGTTTTTGACCACCACCTACACCACCACAGCCGCAACCACCACCAGCACATCCCCACCACATATAGCAATAGCAATAGCCACAGTTTTGCCCCGTCGTACACGCACGCCGCGCCGGCGGTGAGGATCCAGGGGTTCGACGTCGCCGCCTGCCGGGGCTCCCACGCCAGCAACGGCGGAGGCCGCGTGCTCTCCGCCCGCGCCTGAGCCTCAGCCTTGAGCCGAGCAGAGCCGACCCGCAAGGGAGAAGCCACCCACCACCGTCGTCCTCACCGACCTTGTACAGTTTTCCGCCGGCCGCCGCGTATGTACGTACGTACCTACGACTAGTGTCCTAGCAGTATCACCATATGCTACGTGTGTTCCTTGTGGTATATACATACATACGGGTTTACGTGATGAATTAACATGAGATGGGTAGCGAGGGTCGTCTAAAGACTAAGTAAGTTTAATTAAGAGTAGAAGAAGAAGAATGATCATCAGCAGCAGCATACACAAAGAGGATGAATCAAAGAGAGGATTTCTATTTTTACCCTTTTTTTTCCCAGTTAGTTTCGTCAGGAAGTGTTCTGTAGATACCATGAGTGTTAATCTTGTTCCAAGAAGGGTCTTTCCTGGAGGATGAAGATGAAGATGGCCCTTGCAGTTGTGCCGGGCCATCGTCGTCTTCATCATCGCATCGCCATGTAACCATGGTTGTACTTGTAAAAAAGAGAATGGAATGAAGAAGAAAGTGTGTACATACATAAACATCTTATGGTGTAATCGATTTGCATCAAGTTGATTTAGTGAAGTCTTCTGAGTTTTGCACCCTCGTTTCAGATTCAGAAATTTCTTGCTGCTGCCTTTGGTGTGTGTGTTGAGAACCTCAGATGCAAAAGAAACCTTTTGTTTCCATTGTCGTTGCCAAAGTTTGGGGCGATTGATTCGAGCAAACAGGCAGCAATCAGGAGGGGGAGGTGCGGTCCTCCCCGGCGGTGGTTGTGAGAGAGCAGCAGTACGTAGTACTACAGTGAGATGAGATCGGATCAAATCCCATGATTCCATCCCGTCCTGGCCCCCGGTTGTGGACAGGGTGAGCTGTTCGCCCCCGATTTTCCCCGGGCAGGCACATGCACTTGCACATGCGAGATGCGACTTTTCGACGCGAGCTGCCGCTGCCCCGTTGCTTCCCCGGACGGCAAACGCCGTAGCAAGTAGACAGACAGGCCGCGTCATTGACCGCCTCCCTCTCGCCCACCTCTCAAGTGGGGGTACCGTGGCGTGGCGGCCTCTTTTCTCGCGTCGTTCCCATCCGTCGTCGTTCTACCATCGTCCATCGATCCGTTCCACGGGCGCGGACCGCGACCCGTTCCTTCGCTCGCCCGTGCGTGCGAGCGACGCGCACGCAACCACGTAGCCGCCTTCGTCCCTCCGGCCTCTGCCGTCCGCGTCGTCCGTCACACGCACAGCCCTTTTTTCCCCGCCCCCTCCCGAATAATTCACTCCCTGGCTGGGACCCTCCGTTCTCCTCGCCTCACGTTGCAAAAATCGGAACCGGCTGCTCCTCCGCCTACGTGCGCGCGCACGACCGGACCGGCGCGCGGCCGTCGCTGTCGCCGTATCGCGCTCGCGTTCGCCGACTGTTCGTGTGATCCGAGGGGTGCGGCCGCGAAGTTTCCCAGAAACTTAACAGACTCCCGTGTCGAGGCACGCAAAGGCAAAGCCAAAGGCCAGGGGCGACGTCGACACTTTATATTAGTAGACTCGAACAGCTGTTTGACAGTCGAGTCGCCTCGTAGTCTCGTAGTGGTAGCGGGACACCACCACCGGAAGAAGGGAGCCTTGTTGTGTACTGTCACTTGCGGTGGTGGTGGTGGTGGTTCTGGCGTGCCGTCAAGGGGCGCCTGCTCGTTTGTTCCGCTCTGCTTGGGACGGAGCCTTGGGGTCGGTTTTGTTGTTTCCGGGGCCGTTTGGTGCCTTGTGAACACTCACTGCTTCGTGTTTGTGGTAGTGGTGGTGGAGCTAGCACACTCGGACGCTGACGGATGGAGCTCGTTTGTGGCGTCTCCGGGGTTCCCGCCCGTCTTCGACAACCGGAGCTCACTAGGGTCACTCGTTTGCTTACCTCTAAGCATGTGTTTGGCAGCAAGGTATCTTGAGGTTCTTCTTCCGGGAGTCATGAGGTAATCCGATGAGATTTCTGCGCTCGGTAAAGACCCCGGAAATTTTGGTTAGGAGCGCTAGATCCCGGGATGAACGGGATTCCAGTATTCTTTTTCTTTAGAGAAAGTCAGCTCGTTTGTGGGATCGATACTCCCCGTCTCCGGTGATCTCATCTAAGAGCATCTATAGTCGGACTTGAAAAATCTAGTTCTTATACATCCGCATCCCGACGGGCCCTTCATATTTCGTATTCAGTCGCTGACGGATGGAGCTCATTTGGGCCTGTGCAAAGTTCCACCCGTCCTACACAACCGGAGCTCACTCGGGTGTCGCACTCATCTACCCATAAGCGTGTGTTTGGCAACAAGGTATCTTTGGTTTTTTTACCAGCAGTCACGAGGTAATCTGATGAGATTTCTGCACTCACTAAAGGATCCAGAAAATTTGGTTAGGAACGCTAGATCCCGGGACAAACGGGATTCCAATATTCTTTTAGAGAAAGTCAGCTCGTTTGTGGGATCGGTGCTCCTCGTCTTCGGTGATATGGTGCCAAGAGATGGAGGAGAACCAATCTCACAGAGGTTCTCCTCCACCTCGATGATTTTGTGCCCAGAGGCAAGGGAGGACATCGGGTAACAGTGGCCGACCTTTTCTATTCTTTTGAGGACACAACATGGAGAGGTGTACCGGCATCACGCAAGAAGAACCAAGTGGTTGATACGACGCCTTCCGGATCACATCGTCAACACAACTTACCTTGTTTAACCTAAAGTCACGAGTAGCAAGGATACATAGAGCTCAAGGACGGTGGCATGATCAATACCATAAGACCAAGGACGCACGACTACAGCTTGAGTTCCAAATGGATTAACACACCATTCGCACTATGCACCTAAGAATCAATGAGTGAACAACAACAGGAACCACCAAGACCCGAACAAGACGTCATCCAAGAGGCATTCACGACAATGTATATTGCGCCCGGAACATGCCCAAACAACAACCATCATCGAAACGAGGCACTACCCCAAGCCTTACCATAGAGACTTGATGAGGCCCCCACCTTTAGCTTCCACTCTAGTAGAAGCACACTTGCTAACGAATGGAGTTCATTTCTGGCGCTTGCAGAGTTCCCGTCGGTCCTGCACAACCTCTGCTCACCCAGGACACTCATCGGCCTATAAGCGTGAGTTTGGCAGAAAGGTATCTTAGGTTTCTTTTATTCAGGAGTCGCAAGGAGATAGGATTTATGTGCTCGGTAGGAGCATCTACAACCGAACCCCTCAAAATAGTCGGGTTATGAAAAAATGTCATACAATCGGACACCCTATACCCAGCCTAAACGTTCGAATTGTCTAGCACCTCTAATTCCTGGCCCACATATGAACTGTCTCGTCTGCATCGTCGCCACTGTAACCCCGTCACCGTCCCCAACCCATTGCGCTGCCATCAGAGGCCCCAACCCATGACACTATAGTTTGTGCCGCCACCAAACTCCGTCCTATATGTCCAACTCCTCCGGACATATACCTCGCCCTCTGTATGTTCGATGAAATGCCCAAGCAATTTTTTAATTCTTTTGCTCAGTTGTAGGCAAATGATGCATTCGTCGGATGATGACTATGGGAACAAGGACCATGAAGAATTCATATACAAAGAGTTAGTCGATTCGTCGGATTCAAACGAGGAAGATACTAAAATGATGACGACGAGCATCTAAGAAGAAATGAATAAGAAGAGGAGCATGTTCTGAACTTCAAGGGTTCAATAAAATGACGGGAGAGTTGTTCCCCGGAATAGGATCGCTGGCACGCGACTTCTCTGCAAGGAGTACTTCACAGTTGATTGCATACATTAACAATGGAAGAACTGGTCCGGAAGGTTTGCACGGGCATTACCAACATAACGCCAAAAAGGCCACCATCATAATTGTTGCGTCAAAGAACTTGCGGATTTGTCATGCTTCTTTTTTAACAGACATGGTTCTCATATTGACATTAATATGCTCTAGTGATCTCCTTTGTTGAAGAGATTTTACGATGGGGATGTTCCGGCGTTTGTGAAGACTATATCGGAGACTCGAGGTAGGAGACAATATCTCTTTGCACAAATGCAAGAAGATGTTAGAAAAGATGCCGAGAGGGCATTCAGAGTGCTCGAACATCATTGTGGTATTGTTCATGCAACTGCAATTATGTGAAAACTGAAAATACTTGGGCGGTTGATGACATATTATGTAATCTTGCACCACATGATTGTGGAGGATGAGGCCCGAAATATATGTCCACCTCCCGAAACAAGATGCAAAACATGTTGCATACTTTTAACTATGCATTGACAACTTCAAGATGAAAGGGCGTTCTAGCAAATACTTTTTTTTTGCGGGGACAGGCAAATACTTAATGATCTTGTGGAGCATATATGAATCCACACTAAAATATGAATAGATTTTATGCTTCAATTCTAAACTCTGAGTAATTTTTAGGTTTGAACAATGAACCTTTATGTATGAATAAATGTAATTTGTGTGCGGTGTTCGTTGTTACGTAATCGATGTATATGCGTTTGCATTGATTTACGGTTTTGCAAATAAGGATTAGAATTACAAAGGAGGACATGTAAAGGCAGACAAGCATCGACGCGCCCGCAAACATTTAGGGCCAGATTTGATCCGTCCGATTTGTATATGCTCTAAAAGAACCCGAAATTTTGGCTAGGAACGCTTAGATCAAGATTCCTTGAGAGATGTCAGCTCCACTAACCGTGCGGGGCCGCTTCCCGTTTTGCAGACAGGACAACGTACACCATGTTCATCCTTAATCTGCGGAGGTGCACTGTTACGATTGCTAACCATGCTTTTCTTTCGTTTACAGGGCTACTAAACTACAGAAGTGGAGCTGTAGTACTTGCCAACATGAAGAGACATGCAAACCAAACCTGCACCACTGCTTCCCACTCAACTTCACAGTTCACAGCCAACAACAGACTGTCCGTACTGTTCATCCCTGTATCCCTCCCCTTAACAAAAATATCATCCGTGTTCCCCTTAACAAAAATATCGCACGCACCACGTCCTTGCGGTTTGACCAAGCCACCACTAGCCTCTGACCGCCTTTTCGTCGCCGCCGGCCGGCCAGGCGATTGTTTTCTCGATTAATATTGAGAAACACAATGAAGCTTGTGCTCGCGTGCACTCCATGTTTGGTGCTGCCCCACCACTAATCAACGATCAATCAAATCGATCTGTCCCCGTCGATGCAGCCCCTAATTCCCCAGTCTCGGGTTCCTGTCGCCATTACCTTCCCCGCCTTTTTTCTCTTTCACTCAAATTCTTTTTGCTTTCTCCACTATTTTATTCGCGAGCATAGACCGGGGACGATCGGTCGAGGCAGGGTTTTCCTTTTCCAAGCAGATAGCGGATGGCGGATGATGGCGAGCTGGTTCGGTCGCCCGTCGCAGTTAAGCCCTGGCATTGACGGACGCTAATTGAGAGAGAGAGAGAGATATCGGTGCATCCATCCATTGACGTCGCTCCTCAACTAAACTAGTGTGCGCTAGCTACTCCCGCACCTCACCGGAGGAGATGACTAGTCGTCGTACGTCCTCCTCGTTGATCTGTAATAAGTAGGCTGCACGATCGGTCTCACAGTTTGAAACGGTAGAAAAAGAAAGGCAGAGCTGCTGAAAGGTTCAAAGTACAAGTAGGATTGGAACTAATACGTACCCGCTTACAGTAGTTTCGACTTCGACAGGTTGGCGCCCCCTTGGCATCCACGTGACCGTATTACGTCCCCGTCATCGTTGCCTAAACACCGAACTGCTGCCTATATCATATGTGAAATCAGTTGGACATCGGGGACACTTGAAAGTAGATCATCGGATTAACCCTTGCTCAAGTCTTGACTTTTACTTCACGCTTGCACATGAATAAGAGTGAGATAGACTGCCTTCACTAATTAAGCTTTGTTTTTTATAACACATTTACTAGTAATTAAGCTGACTTGGTAAAATTACATGGCGCGCACGCACTGCCTGCTTATAATTGTCAAACAGGACAACATACTACGTACATGAGAGCATCGTATAGTCGTATACGGATAGTCAAACACACCCCGTATGGCTACGAAGAAGTCCTCTACGCGTATGCCTACTTGTATATGAGATGGAGGATCTCATTTACATATATAGGGTACAGTCAAATGAGTCAACCACAGCTCAGATGACTAGTTGCCGACTCGCCATCGACTTTAATTAATTAATTTGTGATTATCCCCTCTAACCTAGATGCACCATCCTCGGAATCGCCACGTGCGCGAAAACGAAGAACAAAATGTACCGAAAGGGAAATGGAATTATTAGCGAGCTGGTTGCCTTCGGCGAGAGGGAAAGAACAACCAGAGTCCGTCCACTTGTAAAAGACAAGAGGCACAAACAATTTGTCCTGCGGAATTCCACTACCAATTGCAGCATATTTCATTTCCCGTGGGGCCGGCCGCGATGTATATATTTAACTACTAGCAGGAGACACAAATATAATTCCCTTTTTTTTGTGGTGACATCCTGGTCGAAAGGGACACCCATGAGCAGCAAGCATATCCTCAGATGGTTTTCGTGGCGCGAGGCCGGCCGTAATTTACTACTCCCTCCGTTCCAAAATAGATGACCCAACTTTCTACTACTTTAGTATAAAGTTGGGTCATCTATTTTGGAACGGAGGGAGTAGGTCGGATCGTCCGGGTTCGGTCACTTGTGGAAAGCCATGGTTTGTAGAGAATGGGAATTAAAGCATGGTCTTTTGTTGGTTGACCTAATATGGAGATAATCCTCTCTGGGAGCATGAAAAATTCGGTTCATTAGGAGGTAGTGGATGTAATGATAGAGCTGGGGATGGGAAGTTATAACCATAACTTGGCAGCACTTGAGCGGTGCTCCAATAGATTATGGGGAAAAAACACCACTCGTATCGTCCTAATAATCAGAACAAAATGTGATCATCCAAAAAAAGCACTAATGGGGCCAATGGAATGAACTTCTTTTTAGAAAGCTAGAAGGAGATTAAGATAAGAAGAAGTTCGTTAAAGTTTATCCCATGCAAGAACGTTATTGCCCAGTAGGCCTATCAGCATACAAGGCAAGGGTATTGAGGGCATTAACACCCTTGCTGTCTTAATGGCGCGAATGGCAATTACTCGCTAGATTCACTCGCGGGCCGCAACCAAATAGTTCCACCTCTCCTTCTCTCGTGCCTGCTCGCTCCTCACGAGGCTGGCTATTTTTTTTCCGTATGGCCACCGGTTTTTATATAGTTATAAAAAATTCGTCCACTTAAAAAACAGAAAATTCACAAACAAAACTCACAATTTTGAGATATGTTCATGAATTGAAAAAAGTCATGTATTTTGAACCTTTTTTTTACAGATTTTAGAAAGTTCACATATTTGAAAAGCTATTTGTGAAATGTTCACACATTTTAGAACAATCATTGATTTGAATAAAGTCCATTGATTTTAAAAAGGGCCGTGCTACGCGTCCGTCAGCTGATCTTTCTAAAATATTCGCCAGGCCACGAGCCGTCAGATCTAGCGCATCGAGCGGATGAGCGGCGACTCCATCATTGCAACACAAGTCTTGTTGTATAATTTTTTTGTAACATTGGTCTAGTTGCAGAAAAGTTTTGCAACTGAGATCTTGTTGTAATTTTTTTTGCAACGGAGGTCTTGTTGTAGATACTCTTTTTTACAACAGAGGCCTTGTTGCAGAATTTTTTTTTACAAAATTTTTGCAACCATGCATAAATTTTTTTACAAATTTTTTGCAACATAGCTCTTGTTGCAGAAAATCACCCGAGGAGAGAGCGCCATGGGAGCTTGTTTGTTGATAGAGAGAGAGGGGTATGGAGAGAGTTGGGAAGGAGAAAGGGGCTAGCGGCAGAGCGCCATGGGAGCTCAGGAGAGAGAGAGAGAGAGAGAGAGAGAGAGAGAGAGAGAGAGAGAGAGAGAGAGAGAGAGAGAGAGAGAGAGAGAGAGAGAGAGAGAGAGAGAAGGAGAAAAGGGCTGGCGGCGTCCCCCGGTGGTGCTAGATGGGAGTTGGGACAGAGAGAGTGAAGGAAGAAAGGTTGGTGGCGCTTGCTGTTGAGAGATGTCCTGGATATGAAGGCGTGAGGGGATAAGGTTCAGCACCAAGGATGTGTGGCTCAAGGGGACACGCGTCAAGCAGCCCAAGCGGTTGATTCACAGGCTGTAATCAGTCGGACAAGGGGAAGATTTTCCTTTTAAAAAAGTTCATTGATTTCCCACAAAAAAAGTACATTGATTTTAAAAAGTTTGTGGATTTGAAAAAGATCATAAATTTGAAACAATGTTCACAAATTTTCAAATCATGGATTTAAAAAAAAATCATAGATATTAAAATAGTTCACGGATTTAAAAAAACATTAGTGAATTTGAAAAGAAATGTCATGGATTTGTAAAAAAGTTCACATAATTGGAAAGAGTTTGTAGATTTGAAAAATGTTCATGGATTTGAATAGGTCCACCGATCTAAAAAAAGTCATATATTTTTTAAAGTTCGTGGATTTGGAAAACCCATTCGTGAAAAGTAAAACAAGTACAAGGGCAAACCAAAAGGAAAAAAATATAGTGAAAAAACAGTCTGAAAAACAAACCTGAAGATTTCCAAAACCAGCCCAGGAGCTTGTGGTAGCTTCCGAACACCAGGAATGTCAAAACACTTAGATGGGCCGGCCCCACTACGAAAACTAGCGATGGGGAATTATGCGCTCCATACTCGCCGGATAGGATTTGCCACAGATAGTGGCCCACTGAAGTACTCATTTAGTGGGCTTGGCAGTGTGCTAAATGCTTTCCACGAAAGTGTTGCCTAATATGCCCATTTGGGCTTCGTTGATCATAAAGAGAAAGTGATATCAAGAAGCTCGGTTTCTGCTGGCGCCTTAAGTGCCATTTACAAGCAATCTTGCAAACCAGCGCACACCCCTTCCATTCCTTCAAGAATAAATGGTCTGCCCTCAAGCGTTCGTTCACACGAGAAGAAGATTCCTCCCGGTTTTTGAAAGCTTCCAGAAGCTCATAGTCCGGTTTTGCGAAGCTTCCGGCTTTTCTTGTTTTTGTTTTTCCGAACCAGTGTCTGTTCTATATTCTTCTGTTCTTTATTTTTTTTCTTTTGTTCTTTTTCTCTGAACTTATCAACTGCATGAACTTTCTTCAATTTTGCTTTTTTTTTTAAAAAAAATTTGTGAATCTTTTGCAACATTGAGATTTAAAAAAAAATTCATGTTTTTTTGCAAATCCGTGAACTTTTTCAATTTTAGCAAAAAATAGTGATTTTTTAAAAAAATGTGAGCTTTTTTCAAACAATTTGTTCCTTGAAATATCACTACTAGTTGCAGCATATTTCATTTCCCATGGGGCCAGCCGCAACGTATATATTTGACTACTAGTAGGAGACACAAATATAATTCCCTTTTTCGTGGTGACATACTGGTTGAAAGGGACAACCATGAGCAACAAGCATATCCTCAGATGGTGTTCGTGGAGCGTGGCCGGTCGTAATTTACACGGTTGGATCGTCCGGGTTTGGTCACTTGTGGAAACCCAAGGTTTTTTATTTTGTAGAGAATGGGAATTAAAGCATGGTCTTTTATTGGTTTAGCTAATATGGAGATAATCCTCTTAGAGAGCATGGAAAATTTGGTTCATTATGAGGTAGTGGATGTAATGATAAAGCTGGGGATGGGAAGTTATAACCATAACTTGGTAGCACTTGAGCGGTGCTCCAATAGATTATGGCAAAAAGACACCACTCGTATCGTCCTAATAATCAGAACAAAATGTGAGTATCCAAAGAAAGCACAAATGGGGCCAATGGAATGAGCTTCTTTTTAGAAAGCTGGAAGGAGATTAAGAAAAGTAGTTCGTTAAAAATTATCTACTGCAAGAACGCTTTGGCCCAGTAGGCCTATCTCTTAATGGCCCATCTGTCTTAATGGGGCGAATGAATCTAGATCCTTCGCTAGATTCACTCGCGGGCAGCAGCCAAATAGTGCCACCTCTCCCTCTCTCGTGCCTGCTCGCTCCCTCATGAGGTTCGCTATAGAACATTTGTCCACTAAAAGAAATAGAAAATTCACAAACAAAACTCGCAATTTTGAGATAAGTTCACGAATTTGAAAAAAAATCACGGATTCTAAAGCTTATTTTACAGATTTTAGAAAGTTCGCGTATTTGAAAAGATGTTGGTGAACTTGGAAATGTTCACAAATTTTAAAACAATCATTGATTTTAAATTTTTTGCAGATTGAAAAAAATCACAGTTTTGAAAATATGTTCATGAATTTGCAAATCATGGATTTGAAAAAACAAATCACATATTTTTAAACAGTTCACGGATTGTAAAAAATGTTCATGAATTTGAAAAGATGTATCATGGATTTATAAAGAAGTTCACATATTTGAAAAAAGTTTGCGGGTTTAAAAAAGGTTCATGGATTTGAAAAGGTTCATGGATCTAAAAGAAGTCATGATTTTTAAAAAGTTCACGGATTTGAAAAACCAATTCATGAAAAGGAAAACAAGTAAAAGGGCAAACCAAAAGGAAAACAAATACAGTGAAAAAACAGACAGAAAAAAATATAAAAAAAGGCCTGAAGATTTCTAAAACCAGCCCAAAAGCTTGTGGAAGCTTCCCAACACCAGGAATGTAAAATGCTTAGATGGGCTGGCCCAACTACGAAAACTAGCTTATGCGCTCCATACGGGAGCAACTAATTAACGAGCACTCCTTCGGGAGCCTCGCAGCGATCAGCGCCACTTGGCGCGCTCTCAGCCATTTGCCACGTGTCGCGCTCTGGGCACTCCCTTCGGATTTTATTTTTTTTTATTTTTGCACACTCGTTTTCGGCTTTTTAAACGGTTTTTCCCGGTTTTTTTGATGTTTTGGTTTTCTACCGGTCTTCCCTAGCTTTTCAACCAATTTTTTTTCGGGAATTTTTTTTTCGCAAAAAAAAAACGCATTTTTTCGCGAGAGTCACGGTTTTGTTTTCGTGAGAGGCACGGTTGTGCTTTCGCGAGAGGCACGGGCGTGCCTCTTGAAAACGAAAAAAAACGTATTTTGTGTTTTTTTCTTTTGTGAGAGGCACGGTCTTGCTTCCGCGAGAGGCATGGTTGTTCTTTCGCGAGAGGCACGGGCGTGCCTCTTTTGGAAAGGGGAAAACGCATTTTTTGTTTCTTTTCGCGAGAGGCACGGTTTTGCTTCCGCGAGAGGCACGGGCGTGCCTCTTTCGGAAAGGAAAAAAAACGCGTTTTCTATTTTTTTTCTTTCGCGAGAGGCACAATTTTGCTTCCGCGAGAGCCACGGTTGTGCTTTCGCAAGAGGCACGGGCGTGCCTCTTTTCGGAATGGGAAAAACCGCGTTTTCTATTTTTTTCTTCCGCGAGAGGCACGATTTTGCTTCCGCGAGAGGCACGGTTGTGCTTTCGCGAGAGGCACGGGCGTGCCTCTTTCGGAAAGGAAAAAACGCGTTTTCTGTTTTTTTATTTCACGAGAGGCACAGTTGTGATTTCGTCAGAGGCACGGGCGTGCCTCTTACGGAAAGGGAAGAAACCCGTGTTCCCGGTTCGGTTTTTTCGTCGGGTTTTTTGTCCGATTTTTTCATAAAAAAAGTTCGTCAAAACCTATCAACATTGGATCTAGTTTTGAAGATCTCAACGCGAGGAATCCAACGGCGAAAGCGGTTCGAGATTTGGACGCAGGGTTTGAGAGATAAAACGTTTTGAATAAATGGATCTAGAAAAAAGGGAAAACTCCCAGGTTGCGACAAGTGGCGCACATGCAGCGCGCCACTTGTCGCAACCTGGGAAAGTTGGAGTGATCTCTGCAAGGAGTACTCCTCAACTAATGATTTCGGCTCCATACATGTCGAATAGGATGTGCCACAGATAGTGGCCCACTGAAGTACTCACTTGATGGGCTTGGCAGTGTGCTAAATGCTTTTCAGCGAAAGTGTTGCCTAATATGCTCGTTTTGGCTTCCTTGATCATAAAGAGGAAGTGATATCAAGAAGCTCAGTTTTTTGCTAGCGCCATTTACAAGCAACCCCGTAGACCAGCGCACACCCCTTCCCTTCCTTCAAGAATAAATGGTCCGCCCATCGAGCGTTCACTCACATGAGGAGAAGATTCCTCCCGGTTTTTGAAAGTTTCCAGAAGCTCATAGTCCAGTTTTCGGAAGCTTCTGATTTTTTTTGTTTTTGTTTTTTCTGAACCAATGTATGGTCTAGTTTTCTTTGATTTTTTCTCTTTCGTTTTTCTTTTTTCTGTTTCTCTGATCTTATCAAATGCATGAAATTTTTAAAAATCTGATTTTGTTCAAATTTGTGAATCTATTTCAACTTTGTGATTTCTCCCAAATTTCATGATTTTTTTTTTCAAATCCGTGAGCTTTTTCAATTTCCATAAAAAATAGTGAACTTTTTTGAAAATTTGTGAGCTTTTTAAAATCTTTGAACATATTTTTCAAAATAGATGATCTTTATCCAAAATGGATGAATTTTGAGATTTCTTTTCAAATCCGTGATTTTTTTTCAAAATCGATGAAATTTTCCCAAATGCAAGTTTTTTTCTCCAAAAACATGATTTTTTTAAATCCATGAACTTTTCCCAAATTCTTGTTTTTTGGCAAAATCGATGATATTATTTGAAATCCTTGAACTTTTGTTTTTAAAATCACTGTGAACTTTTTTTCAAATTAGTGAACTATTTTTAAATCCATGATTTTGTTGAATTTGCAAAGGGAACTTTTTCTACACTGGTGAACTTTTTTTTTTCAAATCCATGAACTTTTTTTCTTTTTCTAGGTTTTCTTTTGCTTTTTTCCAAAAGTCATTAGCTGACCGGTCAAGGTTGATCGGTCAGCCCCGACCAGTCAACAGCGAACCGAGCGACCAGGTGACCGTGAACGAGCGAAGGAAGTGGCCAGATGAAGTGACGAGCCGAGCGACCGAGTGTGCTGGGCCGGCCTGCATGAGTGCTACTTCTGAGAAGGCGCGCCTGAAGCGCCATTTAGGAGGACCCCAGTTGCAGCATGCCGAAATTGCTATGCACATGATGAATAGCTGTGTACGACTACTACACGAAGGCACATCTAGCTGTGTGCTGCCGTTGCCATGCATGGGCGACCTGATTTGAATGTCGTGCAAAAATCATGTGTATAGTGTTGTGCGCATAGCAGTGCTCAAATGAAAATCCCTTTCCCCAGAGAGCATGTCAAGTGGTGCACTCAGCCACTGTCCGTGTGTTGCGCTCTGGATGCAACCTTAGAATTTTGTATCTTTCCTGCATGCATTTTTGTGAATTTTTATTTCAGCTTTTGTTTGATTTTTCCTAGGTGACAATTTTTTGGGAAGTGCATCTCCGCGAGAAGCACAACATGTGCTTCTGCCGAGAAGGGAAAATCACAGGTGTGCTTTTGCGAAAATCACAACATGTGTTTTCACGAAAAGTACAATTGTACTAGTTGTACAACTGTACTGGTTGTACTTTTTCGTACAATTGTGCTTCCCAAAAATAAGAAAAAACACAGCTGTGTTTTATGAAATAGGAAAAGCACAAGCTGTGATTTCATGAGAAGCACAATTGTGCTTCCCGAATATAAGGAAAAACACAACTGTACTTTTTGAAAAGGCAAAAACACATGCTGTGTTTTCACGAGAAGCACTTCTTGAAAGTGGGAAATCGGAGCTTATGCTTGTTGTGCTTTTCAAAAAAAAAAGTGAAAAGCACAACTAGGCCTTTGGGTTATGTTTTTTCTTTCTTTTTTTGGTTTTTTTATTCGTGAAAAAAGTTTGTTGAAGCCTATTAACATGAGATCTAGTTTCGAAGATCTTGACGCTAGAAATCCAATGATGAAAACCGTTTGTGATTTGGACACATGGTTCAAGAGATAAAACATTTTTCAAAAAATGACATACAATGCACCACTTGACGCCACTAGAGAAGGTGGGAGTGATCCCCCCTAAGTCCTAACTAATGATTTCAGCCTTTCCTTGATTAATTCTAAAGAAGAAAAAGCCCCTTTTCTTGGTCGCAATTCACAAGGGAGTGGGGCGATGGGTCAAAGATTCAAGGAAGATGGCTGTAGCGGGATAGGATGATCGCAACCTGTATAGCCGCTATGGCATCACACACACGCCGTCATTGAATACATACGTGACGAAACACCAAGAAGAAGAACCCGTCAAGCAAAGCATTTTGAGCATTCATCCATTGATCGTCACGCCATGAGATTTTTCCAGCAAAATAAATGCCCATCGGCAAGTAAAATTCAACAGGAGAAAGATTTTTACTTGTTGAATTTTGTATCGAAACTCTCATCGGTTTCCATTCAAGAAACCGCCAAACAATCTTTACAAAAGCAAATTCAAAAGCGATAATTTTTTTTTTTTTTGGAAAAGGGGCCATACCCCAGCCTCTGCATCAGAAAGATGCATACGGCTCATATAAAAGCGATAAATTTACCACTGAAATATCGAGGCGAAAGATTCATGCGTACACTTAATTACCATCGCAATGAACCACTAAAGCCTTCATAGCTACGCTTGCAGAGCGGCGGTGATGTCGCGGCGTTTACTTGCTCCCTCTAATCTACCGCCCGTGTGACACGCTCAAACGCACCAGAGACTAAGCCTGGAAAGCTTTGGCATGAGCAGAACCAGCCAAAGCCAAGCAACAACCGATGGGCAAAGAGAGTCCAAACATAGTACCTCTGTGATGTGATGAGATCACGCGCATGTGCATGCATGCGGTCAAAAGAGCCAGGCCACTTTGGTCAGGCAAGTGGCCTATCGCTTGGGACGCCACCATCAGGACGACCGTTCTCCGGGAAGATCCTGCGTGCGCGAGAAAGCATGCATACATGATAGTACTACATGGTCAGTCAGTGCATCCGGTCAAGCCCGCCTTCCGCCTCGGGAGAATCGCATCGCAATTCGCACGAAAGGGAGTTGAAACCACCGGGCCTGCTGTCATCTTCCGCTCGCCTAGAACGGCTGCTCGAGTCGGGCGCACGGCACCGCGGGTCAATCCTTTTGCCTGCCGGTTTGGGCCGTCTGTTACACACTGTTCAAAGCCCTTGACGGGTCTGATGGCGAGACGGCATGTGTGGCTGCCTTCTGGTTGAGACGTCACAGGCCCTGCTAAATGGGTTGCAGAATCAAGCTTAGAACAGTAAACATTTGCTAATATATAGTACAGTACAAGCATGTTGTTAGAACAGTTTTTTTCTTTTCTTTTTGTGAAACCAAGGTTACACACCAGATAGATCAGTTCAGAGTTCGATGAACAGCTGAATCTGCGTGTTCATACAGTTCTTTTCGTCTGAGAAATGGCAATTACTATCCGTCTAAGTATCTGTACCCTAACTTTGTAAGCATATTCAACCTTGAAATGACGCGGGAAACCGATTAATTTTCTTTCAGTTGTCAAGAAGCAAGCAGAGATAAACTGGAACTGAAACACAAGTTGGCACTTAGGCTCACAAGTCACAGGTGACAAGAGAAGCTCGTGCAGAAAAGTCACCGTGCCATCCCCCGTAGCCACCTTCCCCGGTTAGCTTAGCCGTTCAAGATCACAAGATTCCCAGCAGCCGCGTAGAAAGACGGCTCCGGCGAGACCGACTAAAGCGAACGATCACAATTTTTGACTTCACCAGCATTCAGTGAGAAGCCTGTTGGTTGCAGCACGAGCATCCCACGTTCATACCCCAGCACCACACTCCACAGGTTCAGATCACACGCGGTTTACAAAGAAAAGTTACGAACCTGTTGTCATGCCTGGGCCTACCCGGTGTGTGCCTATAAAAGCGAGTCATTGTTAAATAAGAGCAACGCAGAAGGCCGGCAGGAGTGAGAGATCATCGTACCTCCAGGATGGCCGAGCCTCTGACAACGAACGGCAATGGACCTGCTGAAGGGGGTGCTGCGAACTCTGCGTTCGCGTCGGTGAAGGTGCCGCCGTCGCCCCCAAGGAGGCTGCAGAGGTTCGACTCCCTGCACATGGAGGCTGGGAAGATTCCTGGTGGCCATAGCTATGCTGCCAAGGTCTGTTCTTCCCTTGCTCTCTTCCTCGGTTCGACAGAAATCTTCATTTTTTAATAATATAAGCAAGGGAACTGCATCAAAAATTTCCGCTTCCTGTTATGATGGGTCTTTCTCATGAACTGCAAACAAGAATTCTCAGAGAAAAATAACAGTTTGCACTTGTAACATTACAAACAACACAGTTTTGTCAAGGAAGGCTGCTAAAAGTAACTAATGTATTATGATGTCATCCCATCATGGTAGACTTATCACTTAATTATGTGAAGTAACTAAACATATCAGCTGCTTCAGCATCTTAAGCTTGCATAACCAAACAACTAATCATATTAATTAGCTGCTTTAGCATCTTAAACATGCATAATCAAACAACTAAGCATATCAATTAGCTGCTTTCCTTGAGGTGAATGTAATTATTTGCAATCTGACTGTGATTTTGTTCTCTTTTTTCCTGCAAAGCAGGTTGGCTGGGCGACGACACTACACTTGGCCTTCCAGAGCCTAGGTGTGGTTTATGGGGACATGGGAACTTCTCCCCTCTATGTGTTCTCCAGCACCTTTACTGGTGGGATCAAGGACACAGACGACCTCCTTGGTGTCATGTCCCTGATTATCTACACTGTGCTTCTCCTTCCATTGATGAAATATTGTTTCATTGTCTTGAGAGCTAATGACAACGGCGATGGTAAGTAAATACCTTCCACTTATTTTCTTGACAGAAATTGCATGTTTACAGAGGAGACTTTTAAAAACTAGAAAAGATTGTGCTGATTTTACAGCCCGTGTCTCTGTTAAAAAGTATATAGAAACGAATGGCCATAGGAGCAAAACATGGAAAATAAATAGTAGCATAAATATTCCCACAGTCCCACTGCATAGGTTTAGACAGCATCTTACAGGGTACTAAGAATCATTAAAAGTGCTAGGGTCTGAGCATTAAGCACTTAGTTCCATAAAAGAAAATCCAAAATATGTGATAAGTACTTAAGAGACCATATGCAGGCAAACAATGTTTTGTTCATATGAGAGTTTGCCATGTCTTACGAATTCACAACCTTTGCAGGCGGAACATTTGCACTTTATTCCTTGATATCTCGGTATGCTAGGATTAGCTTGATACCAAACCAGCAGGCTGAAGATGCAACAGTCTCTCACTACAAGTTAGAGTCCCCCACGAATCGTGTCAAGCGGGCTCATTGGATTAAGGAAAAGATGGAAAACAGCCCGAAATTTAAGGTCATACTTTTCCTAGTGACAATTCTAGCAACATCGATGGTTATTGGTGACGGTGTGCTAACTCCATGTATTTCAGGTGAGCATCCTTTCTTTCATAAGCTCATCTCATGTCAGTATAAAATAACCCGCCATGCAACGGATAGTTAAAACATGTGGATGCTTCAACAAATAATGTGTCATATCTACTTTATGAACTAATTGAACACATGCTCATGCTAAATAATAATTATTCGGATAAAATATAAAACAGAGAAATTACCATTCAGATTATAGTATTAAAGCAGCTTATTGTTCTGCTAGATGATAAAACACCCAATTTCCAGTGTAATATATTTATAAGCATGATCACTTTCAGCTTAGCTAACAAAGTATTTTGGCATTTTACTATGTTGCAGTGCTTAGTGCAGTTACGGGAATCAAGCAATCAGCAAAGTCGTTAACTCAAGGTATACCCATCATAGGATGCATCTCCCTGTTTAGCAGTGAAAGTTACATCCATGTCACTATCTTTGGTTGCCAGTTTTATTTGATTTTTTTGATCTCATCAACAGGACAAATTGCTGGCATTGCAATCGGCATTCTGATCGTCCTCTTTCTTGTCCAGCGCTTTGGCACAGACAAAGTTGGTTACACATTTGGCCCAGTAATCTTTATATGGTTCATCTTAATTGCCGGCATTGGAATTTATAATCTGATCAAACATGATACTGGAATTCTGAAAGCATTCAACCCACAATACATAGTGGAATATTTCCAAAGAAATGGGAAGGACGGCTGGATTTCGCTTGGAGGTGTTATCTTATGCATTACAGGTATTTTCATGTCATGAGTTCAATACAGAACATTGCAATTGTTCACCCTAAGATGTCAACTAATAGAATAGGCACACAAGATGCTGCATTGATCTTCAAAAAAGAATAAATGTTCCTTATTTATTCAGAAGTCTTGAAAATGGATATTATGTCTTTTGTGAAATAGGAACCGAAGCAATGTTTGCTGACCTTGGTCACTTCAATGTGAGAGCAATTCAGGTAATCTAATTAGCCTTTTCATTATTTTTATTTTGAGTGCATGCACAGAAAGGGGGACTGGAGAGGGAATAAACTCTGTGCAGCTATGCTTATGGAAAATAAATCCTTTCGAATTATATAAAACAGTATTGTGAAAAAAAATACTTTCCTCGATCAATGAATTTGTAATTAATTTTATTCATGAATTTCCATTTATTCCACTTAGACAATTAATATAAATTTGTATCCACTGCAGATTGGCTTTTCTGCAGTTCTGCTCCCATCAGTATTGCTTGCTTACATGGGACAGGCTGCATATCTTCGCATCCATCCTGAAGATGTTGCAGATACATTCTACAAATCAATCCCAGGTGAGATCATAAGAGGATCAGCTAAGAAATGGAATGAATTAGGCACTTAAAGATTAATATTTAACAACAAACTCATTTATTTTGTCACAGGTCCATTATATTGGCCAACATTTGTGGTGGCCGTGGCTGCTGCTATAATTGCAAGCCAAGCTATGATTTCTGGTGCCTTTGCAATCATTGCTCAGTCCCAAGTTCTTGGTTGCTTTCCACGGGTTCGTGTCACTCACACCTCAAAAAAGTATCATGGGCAGGTCTACATCCCTGAGATCAACTATGCATTAATGATCTTATGTGTAGCTGTGACAGCTATTTTCCAAACTACAGACAAGATTGGCAATGCATATGGTAAGAAAATCCTCAACTCTATATAAAGAAAGTTGTAAATTATTCATTACCTGAAGATCATTTCTGCTATAAGATTGAGATATCTCATGCTTCTATTATTCCCTTACACAACTGTTTCATGCAACTTCTCTTAAATAGTCTTCACCTCAAATTTCAATATAAACATAGATGCACTGAAGTTGCTCATAACATGATGTGTTCCCTCATCTATTTGCCCAGATTGTCGGCAAGTAGTCCGTTACTCGCTAATATGCTATATTGCCATTGCTGCTTAAGCTGCCAAATCCAGAAAGAGTGAAATCATCATATGATAATTATGGAATTCAGCAAGAATATAAAAGTTTGTATGTAAGATGTGATAATGTCTGCATAGCATGATCAATTAATGAAAATATAACAGATTGGTACATTCTTCCAAATTCCAATGGCATCATGACCTGCCAACTTATTCTTATAAAATCAAAGAAGTAACGTCTAACAAGTATTATCCACATTCGAAATTCACTTTGTTACTTTCAGTAATAATGTATCAGTTTTATGATAATAATTTAATCATCATATATGCAGGTATCGCTGTCGTCTTTGTGATGTTCATAACAACACTTCTAGTCACACTGGTAATGGCCATGATATGGAAGACAAGTCTGCTGTGGATTGCACTCTTTCCAATAATATTTGGCGGCGCAGAGCTCGTGTACTTATCCTCAGCATTCTACAAATTTGTAGAAGGTGGCTACTTGCCACTAGGTTTTGCAGCAATTTTGATGCTTATAATGGGCACATGGCACTATGTTCATGTTCATCGGTACAAATATGAGCTCAAGAACAAAGTTTCAAACAACTATGTGGCAGAGTTGGCAACAAGGCGAAATCTTGCTAGGCTTCCAGGAATAGGCGTTCTGTACTCTGAGCTTGTGCAAGGAATCCCACCCATACTGCCCCATTTGGTAGAAAAAGTACCTTCCATCCATTCAGTTCTTGTGATTATCTCAATAAAGTTCTTACCAATCAGCAATATAGAAACGAATGAGCGGTTCCTCTTCCGATACGTGGAGCCAAGAGAATACAGGGTATTCCGATGTGTGGTGCGCTATGGTTACAACAATAAAGTAGAAGATCCAAGAGAGTTTGAGAACTTGCTTATTGGGAACTTGAAGCAATTCATCCATCAAGAATCACTCTACAGCGAAAGTAGTCATTCCCTTGAAGGAGAAGATAATGCATTCGAAGAATCAGGAGATGCAATGGAGCCTTCTGTTGAAGTCCAAGATGCAAGGTTGCCGAAAAGGTTTTTGGATGGAATCACTGCTAGCCCAGTGAACGGGTTAATGGATGAGATAGAGTTTATTCAGAGAGGGATGGATGATGGTGTTGTCCATCTGCTGGGAGAAACTAACGTGGTGGCGGAGCAAAATGCCGGTTTGGTGAAGAAAATAATTGTTGACTACGCCTACAGTTTCATGAGGAAGAACTTCAGGCAACCAGAGAAGATCACATGTGTCCCTCATAACAGGCTGCTGCGGGTGGGAATGACATACGAGATATAGAGAGATGCTCAGTGTATTGATCAGATTGACAATAGCTTCAGTTTTCTCAGTACCAAGTGCAGAAAGGATATGCAGAGGAAGGCGGCGACCGGGTAAACAGCCTCCTTGACTGAACAGCAGAGGATGGAGATTTTACGCGTACAAGTGGTGAAACTACAGTACATGCAATGGGTATTTACCATATAATATTTTTGTTTGGGAAATTGTACTGCGTAAGTGTTTGTTAGCAATAGGTATGCATAGCTGTTAAACTCCTAGTTTGGCCAACTCTTTGCCTTCTTTCGGAAAACTCAAAATCTTAGTATGTGCAGGTGTACACAAAGATTGTAACCTACGGGAAAAGGTAAACAAAGAATAAAGTATGACTTTTGTACATTCATGTGAGATTGTGTATACAACATGTTACTGATTGTATGTGGCAACACGTAGCACTTCAAACGTTTCTGTTTCTGAGGCAAGGCAACATACTTGCCAAACATGAAAGAAAGAGGAAGAACTAATTGCGCATTTGAGCTACTGACTACTGTACCAGACTACCAGTATCCTACTACCAACCGTGTGATTGTAAGAAATGGACAGGCCCAAGTGTGGACTGAACAAATGTGCATCAATTGTCACCAGACATTATCTTCTCAGCAAACAAACAAAAAATTTATCACCCTGCTTGATTTGAGGTCCAAAATCAGCAGGTGAGACCGTGAGATACGAGTGTAAAAAAGCATCGGATTTGTGCACACAACTAATTCGACATGAATCGATCCCAAATAGCCCACGAAGTTGAGAAGAGGTCCCGGCAGGCATTCCATCAAACATCTCAGAGGCATTTGTCACGAGAAGCAGATAGTGCAAGATCGTATCCGTACCTATGCACTCCATTCCACCTGGGCGAATCCACACGCATTTAGACTGATCTCTGCTTCCACTTGCCACCAGTACTGTGCGATAATTCGGAAGGAAAGGATGATTGGGTCAGCGTTGGAAGTTGGAACAGATGAAAAAGGGAAACGAGTCAAGCACGGCGGGTGAGGAGAAGAGACCGCTGGTCAGGAGCCAAGCACGCGCCATCGCCGCCGCGAGGGATGATCCAGCCACCGGAGATGGCGGCGACGAGCCGCCAGCCGATCGCCTCGGTGCTCCTGTGGCGCCTTTTTTTTTTTTGGAGTAGAGATCCTGTGGCGCCGTAGAACCACGCGGAACAGATCACGTCCGGATTGGGCCTGGAAAATGATTGCCTGGCGCCTTACGGCCTTGTGGCGACGGCCTTGAATCGCACAAAAGGCCCATCCGTCCGTTCGTTGGGCCGCCCTTATACGCGGCCACGGTATTTTTTTTTTGCAGGGCACGCGCACTGCTGCTACGTGCGTGCCTACGACCGGTGCCCGTGCGGTCGCCGTCGCCGTCGCCGTAGTACCGCATCGCGCCCGCACATTCGCCACGGCTTCTCGGGTGATCCGAGGTGGGGACGGCCCGCGAATCTTCCTAGAAACCTTAGCTCTGACAGGTGACTGACAGTGGAGTCTCCTTGTAGCAGTAGCAGGCCACCTTGTCCTCTTCTTCCCGTGGCTCTCGAGTGCACCTGGCTCTGCTGCTCGCAGCGCTGCGTTGGGACTCTGCTCGCAGCGCGTCTCGTGCCTCTAAAAGCAAGTTATCATCGTGGTTAAACAGCACAGAAGGTCGGCCAGTGTGCGAGAGACCGTCACTCATACCTAGAGGATGGCCGTGCCTCTGAAAACGAGCGGCAATGAAGCTGCCGAAAGGGGTGCTGGAATCTTTGCCTCTGGGACGGCGAAGGCGCCGTCGCCGTCGCCGTCGCCGGGGAGGCTGCAGGGGTTCGACTTCCTGCATATGGAGGCTGAGAGGATTCCCGGTGGACAAAGCCACGCCGCCAAGGTCTGTTCTTCCCTCCCGCTTCTTTCAATGGCAACATGCCTTCGCTTTCCGATAAGCAAAGCTACAGAACAGCATCAGTGTTTGCAGATCCTGTCTCCTTTCTCGATAAACCGCAACCAAGAACTCCTCAATATATGCACTATAGCACAGTTTATCAAGGAAGCCTGCTAAAAGTACTGTATTATTAGGCCTTGTACAATATGAAGTGTTTGGAGAGGCGTCTGTTATAGAAACAAGTATCGGAAAACCAACCTATTTTTATAAACACCTCGCTAAAGCACTTTGCATTGTACAAGGTCATATGATGATCCCTTTCTCTTATTTTCAGGTGTCGTTTAGCTACTAATCTTGCTATATGCTTCATCGAATTTCCTTCGGCATCTTACTTGACTTTGTACACCCACTTTGGCTTTATAATTGTTTGGCACATCAAAAGGGTCCCACGTACGGTTGTCTCGGATCAAATATGCCACTTCCTTCGTATATGCGTCTCTCAGTTTCTCTGGTTCCTACTTCCTCCGTTCTCAAATATTTGTCTTTCTAGCCATCTCAAATACACTACAATATACGGATGTATGTAGACATGTTTTAGAGTGTAGATTCACTCATTTTACTCCGTATGTAGTCACTTGTTGAAATCTCCAGAAAGACAATTATTTAGGAACGGAGGGAGTACATGCTTACCAAACAAATTGTCTTCGTTGCTTCATCTTCACCGGATTTCTCGTCCGGAGTGTCTCTTCCGGATACAATTTCAATATTGATGACATGTTGCCTTGTTCTGCTCACGTACTTCCTGGCGACACCACACTAGCAGGCTCTGGTGATATCCCGCAAAAAAAAAGCAGGCTCTGGCGATGCCTCTGATCTCGCTTGTGATCGGTAGTGTTTTTGTTTTTGAGGGGTTGGTGATCGGGATTTCCTATTTGGCTTTGCAGGCGCCGGTTCCTACTGTTTTTGCTAACCGGCGCCTGCAGCAGCTACTCGCGGGCCGGCCCATATCGCGCC
The DNA here is from genome assembly GCA_021437245.1 of Aegilops speltoides. NCBI lineage: Eukaryota > Viridiplantae > Streptophyta > Magnoliopsida > Poales > Poaceae > Aegilops > Aegilops speltoides. Next base: position 504,672,689 of record CM038143.1, read on the forward strand.
CCGTTTTTCTGTGGAAACGCAAAAAAAGTACATGTGCGCGTGATGAGAATCAAAATCAGGACGTCATGGATCGAACCACGTGGCAATAACCACCGCGCCAACATACACAATGTGATATCTTCTTCCCACTTTTCTTATTTCTTCTTGCCTTTTTTCCTTTTTCCTTTTTTCTGTTTATGTTTTTCCCTTTTTTTTCTTTCCTGGTTTGATGGTTTCTTTCAAATTAGTGAACTTTTCTTAAAATGGATGAACTTTTTTCTCAAAATTGACTACTTTTTATTCAAGTCAATGAACTTTTTTCAAAATTCGATGAACTTTTTTCAAATTATATGAACTTTTCAATTTTTTTTTTGAAAAACCATGAACTCTTTTCAGTTTCAATGAACTTTTTAAATTTTGATGAACTTTTTTTAAAAGTAGATGAACTTTTTTCAAATTTGATGTACTTTTTTCCAAATGAATGAACTTTTTTAAAATTTGATGAACTTATTTTTTAAGTCAATGAACTTTTTTCAGAAATGATGAACTCTTTTTCGAAATTTGAGTTTTTGTTTTCAAAATTGTTGAACTTTTTAAATTTTTGTGAACTATTTCTCGAGATGATGAACTTTTTTAAAAATTTGATTTACTTATTTTTTAAGTCAATGAACTCTTTTCAAAATCGATGAACTTTTTTCGAAATTTTCGAATTTGTTTTCAAAATCGATGAACTTTTTAAAAATTTATGAACTTTTTCTCGAGATGATGAACTACTTTTCAAATTCGATGAACTTTTTTTAAAGCGATGGACTCTTTTGAATTTCTATGACCTTTTTCTCAAATTCGTACCGGTTTTCGGTATTTTTATAGAATTCTGTTTCGAATTTATACTTTTCTTTTTAAAATAATTTACACTGGATATTTATAATATGTGTTAACTATAGAAAGGGTCAAATAGACGTTTTTCCTATTTGTGGTCAACAGAGTGATCATGACCAAGTGGTTATGAGGGGGTGCTATCAAACATCGCGCTCGGAGTTCGAGCCGCAGCACTCACGAATCGCTGCAGGAGTATGATAGTTTTTTTTACTGCTGTATTTGAGAGCAGATTTTTTTTTCGAGAATCAGTTTTTGAGAGCAGATAGTGAGCGATGTTTTAATTGGGCCACGGCCCGCTCCTGGGCGCTGTAGGCGCCACTTGTCCAACGGGCGCCTACAGCGCCGACTAGGACCTCCCTTGGTGATCGGTAGTGATGCATGATGAAATCATATCTTTGCTCGCAACGAACAATAGACATTATAACACGCAAGGGCAACCCTACATGGGCCAGCCCATGTATTGGTTTTCTTTTGGGGGGTTTTCGACGGATATTTATTTGATTTTTTCTATTCTGTTTTGTTTCATGTTTGGTTTATCCTTTTTGTTATTTTATATATGTTATATTTTTTATTTTTCCTCTTTTAAATACATAAAAGACATTCACTTATGAACACTTTCTAAAAATTGCAAGTGTTTTTAATAATCCATGAACATCTTCTGAAAATTTTACAAAATAAATGCCATGAGCATTTTTTACTTCATTTTAAAAAGATTATTGAACATTTCTCAATTCATGAACCTCAATTATTTGCAAAAACTCTTGGGTCTTTTCGATTTTAAAAAAAAAATTCAATGTATCTTATGGAAGCCCAAATCGCCTCCCATGCCTCTTGGTAATTTATTGGGCTGAAAGGGGCTTCCACATGAGCTAAAATCCCTTTTGCTACTAACTCCATGGAAAAAAGAAAACGAAATCACTAGTAGGGGCACCTCTTGCAAAGTTACTCACAAGTTGCTTCGGTGAGGACAGGTGACGCAACATATGTGCGCCAGTTGTCGCCTGCAGAGAGTTTTGGTGGAGTTTTTCTTAGGCGAGGGCATGGGACATGGGAGGGCTGGACGCGGCTTGCCAGCTCCCAAGTCGTACTCCCATTCTTGATCCCAGCAAATCCAATGTCACATAGCCCACAGACTTGGTTTCTCCCAAAAGGAAAAATACCACCCCCTTCCGCACCGCTCCATCCGGTTCCTCTAAAATACCCAACAAAACCCAGGTGATGTATAGATTGGTGTCGCTGTTTCCTTCGGTTGTTGTTTCTGTTTCCTTCTCCTGCTCCTTGCGACTTACTGGGAAGGGAAATCCTATTATCAACCTTAAGCGAGGATCACCAATGCTATATTACTCTCATAGCAACCGTTAAGCGTAGCGCATGCCCACGATTGGCTTATAGTGGGCCAGGACATTAGTGGTATTACGAAACCTTCTTTGGAAGTGGTCGAGGGTTGGGGGTAAGTTTTGGGAACCTTTCTGGCAGTTTTAGGATTGTTTCATCGTTCTTTTCCCTTTTCTCTATTTTCTACCGACTTCTCGGTTTTCATCTGAGTTTTTTCGGTTTTTTATTTTAAAAATGTATGAGAATTTTACAAATTTATGAAGAACTTTTGATTCATGAAAAAATTCAAATATGTGAACATTTTTTCAAATTCATGAGTACTTTTTTTCAAATTCATGAACGCTAGAACCGATACTTATCACTCCCAAGCGAGAATAGCGGTCATTTAGCTGAAGTGCGTGGGGATGGGCTGGCCCATGTACACGTTTTTCTGTTATTTTCACCCTCCGTTTACCGCGGCAAGAATTATGGAATGGAGGGAGTATCTTATATGTGTTCATTTTTGTCTTTTTATTTTCCTGGTTATTTTTATTTTTCATTTTCTCATGTCCTTTTTGTTTTCTTTTTTCCATTTTTATTACTATTTTCTTGTATGTTTTTATTTACTTACTTCCTTTTGAAAATACGTACATATATCCATACGTGCATGAACAAGTTTTTTCAAGTGTATGAACTTCTTTTAAAATGCATGAACTTTTTTAACACGGCGACAATAGCAGTGCAACTGCTATCCGTGCATCAACCACCATGGCGACGATCTGATAAGAAAAACACCTTGACAACGATAGCTGCTTTCCTTAAGATGAATACGTCCAAGATTTTGAAAGTTCTGATTTTCTTCAACTTTTTTTACTACAAAGCAGGTTGGCTGGGCGACGACACTGCACTTGGCCTTCCAGAGCCTAGGTGTTGTCTATGGGGACATGGGAACTTCACCGCTCTATGTGTTTTCTAGCACCTTTACTGGTGGGATCAAAGATACAAATGACCTCCTTGGTGTCATGTCCCTGATTATTTACACTCTGGCTCTCCTTCCGTTGATGAAATATTGTTTCATTGTCTTGCGAGCTCATGATAACGGTGATGGTGAGTAGATATCTCCCATTTATCTTCTCAACACAACTTGTATGATTACATACACAATTTTTAAGAACTACGAAAGATTGTGACTTTGTTACAGCGAACGTTCCTATTAAAATATATATTCGGAAGTGAATTACCATGAAGAAACATATGAGCAAACATAAAAAATAATATCAAAATAAACATAAATATTCACACAATCCCACTGCATATTGTTTTTAGACAACATCTTACAGAGTACCTAAGAATCTTTAAAAGTGATAGGGTCATGAGCGTTAAGCACTTAATTCCATGAAAGAAAATCCAAAATATGCGACAAGTACTTAGATACTCTACTATATACACGCAAGATATTTTTCATGTGAGTAAAGAATGTTTATATAATATGAATTCACAACCTTGCAGGTGGAACATTTGCACTTTATTCCTTGATATCTCGGTATGCTAGGATTAGCTTGATACCCAATCAACAGGTTGAAGATGCAACGGTCACTCACTACAAGTTAGAGTCCCCTTTGAATAGTGTCAAGCGGGCTCATTGGATAAAGGAAAAGATGGAAAACAGCCCAAAACTGAAGATCATACTTTTCCTAGTGACTATTCTAGCAACTTCAATGGTTATTGGTGATGGCGTGCTAACTCCATGTATTTCAGGTGAGCTTACTTTCTCCCTCGAGGTCATCTCGCTTGAGTATGTATAAAATAACATGCATGCAAAGGATAGTTAACACATGAACTGATACGAGAGGGTTCCCGATCTTCACGAATTGTGGGCAACTAGCTAAACAAACTTAAGAAAAACCACCCTACAACAACCACCAAATATAAAAGTCTTTGGGAAAGAAAACTCAAACAAACAAACTCATAAATTGAAATCGAACCCACTTGGCTAGTCCATCAATCCAATCAAATCCAGGATAAGGGGTTAAACAAGGTGGATTTCATCTCTACACTGGGAGGTCTTGTCTTGACCATCTCCACATGAGGAGATCTTGGAATAGAGGCACAAGGCTCCAATGTCTAATCACATTTGTTTGACCTAGATGGAGAGGAGAATGGGGTATTTATAGCCACCAGGTCACAAGTACTCGTTTTGGGGTCAAAGCGGTATACATGGGCCTTAGCCCATTTTTGTGCATCTAGGCACGAGTGGATAGTCGGGGTTGGATGGTTGGACTGTCCAGGTATGCGGACTATCCGGACTTGGTCTGGGACTATGCTCCGTTGGGGGTCCGGAACATTCGGTTTCTCTGGGCCAACTTATTTCTCCTTTGCTCCATGCTTGACCCATGCACCTTCACAGTCCAAGTCATTCGGCCGGCCTTAAGCACACATAGAGTACACACATTATGCAATAACCAATTATCAACTCTAGGAGTGCACTCATCAAGGAAAAGGAGCACCTCGTGTTGGATAGCCTTCACATGTGTCATCGGTCCATTTGTAGCATCTTTATCCTTGGTTGTTCCAGAACTTGGCGGTTATTTAGGCATGATCATGTCCGTGGAGGCTCATCATATCATGAACTTTTGAACAAATGGTATCAACAACTACTTTATGAACTATGCACATGCTAAATAATTATCATTTGATTAAAGAGGGAATTTACCATTCAGAATAGCATGAAAGCATCTTATTGTGTCACTGAATAAATGTCCCATTTGCACTATAATATATTTATAAGCATGATTGCTTTCTGCCTAGCTAATCTTTTTGCATTTTACTATGTTGCAGTGCTTAGTGCAGTCGGTGGAATTAAGCAATCAGCAAACTCCTTAACTCAAGGTATACCAGCCATTAAGGCACATCTCGCTGTTTAGCAGAGAAAGTCACATCCATGTCACTATGTTATGTTGGCATTTTATTTGACTCGTTTGATCTCATCAACAGGACAGATTGCTGGCATTGCGATCGGCACTCTGATTGCGCTCTTTCTTGTTCAACGCTTAGGCACAGACAAAGTTGGTTACACATTTGGACCAGTAATCTTGACATGGTTCATATTAATTGCTGGCATTGGAATTTATAATGTGATCAAACATGACACTGGAATTCTAAAAGCATTCAACCCAAAATACATCATAGACTATTTCCAAAGAAATGGGAAGGAGGGCTGGATTTCACTTGGAGGTGTTGTTTTATGCATCACAGGTACTTTTATCCCATGAGTAACTTCGCAATACACCCCAATAGCATGGGAATATAGCCACATATTGATCATGAAAACAAGAATAGAAGTCTCTTCTTTACTCCAAAGTTTTGAAATGGATATTGTGTAGGAACCGAAGCAATGTTTGCTGATCTTGGTCACTTCAATGTGAGAGCAATTCAGGTAATCAGGCAACTCAACGGCATACTTACTTTTTCATTATTGTTATTTTGAATGCATGAGCATAGAGAAGGGAAAATAAATCTTTTTTGAGCTATATCAAACAGTACTGTGAAAAACTACTTTCCTTGATTAATAAAATTATTATCACCTTTTCATGCTTCTCAATTTACTCACTTTTTAATATAAAAAGATATCACACCACAGATTGGCTTTTCCGTAGTTCTACTCCCATCAGTGCTACTGGCTTACATGGGGCAAGCTGCATATCTTCGCGTCTACCCTGAAGATGTTGCAGATACATTCTACAAATCTATCCCAGGTGAGATCACAAAAGGATAAGCTAAGAAATGGAATGAGTTAGTCACTGAAAGATTAATATTTAACGATCAACTCATTTATTTTGTCATCAGTTCCATTATATTGGCCAACATTTGTGGTGGCCGTGGCTGCTGCTATAATTGCAAGCCAAGCTATGATATCTGGTGCCTTTGCAATCATTGCCCAGTCCCAAATTCTTGGATGCTTTCCACGCGTTCGTGTCACCCACACTTCAAATAAGTTTCATGGGCAGGTCTACATCCCCGAGATCAACTATGCTTTAATGATCTTATGTGTAGCTGTGACAGCTATTTTCCAAACTACAGAGAAGATCGGCAATGCATATGGTAAGGAATGCCTTGACTCTATATAAAGAAAGGAATAAATGATTCAATACCTAAGGATCATTTAAGCTATACTCCCTCCGTCCACAAATAAGTGTACACCTACCTTTTGTTTCAAGTCAAAGTTTTAATTTTTTTGACCAATTATATAGAAAAGAGTAGTAACATATATGACATCAAATTGGAATACTATGAAAGTACATTTCAAAACGGATCTACTGATACTAATTTAGTGTCATAAATGCTGCTACTTTTTCCTAGAAAGTTGGTCAAAGTTTGAAAACTTTGACTTAGGACAAAAGCTAGATGTACACTTATTCGTGGACGGAGGGAGTATGATCGAGATATATCATGTTTCTGTTCTTCCCTTATGCACCTGCTTCATGAAATTTCTCTTGGTTTTGCCTGACCTCTTTATCAATCTTTGTAAGTAGTCTTATGTTGCGCAATTTAAATGAAAAACACAGATGCACTGAAGTTGCTCGTAACATGATGTTTGCCCTTCACTGTCTGACAAGATTTTTGGCAAACAGTATGTTACTCGCCAATATGCTATTAGTGATATTCCTTAAGCTGCAAAAACCAGAAAGAGTGAAATCATCTTATGAACATTATGAATTCAGCAATAATCTAGTTTCTAGGTAAGATAGACAATGTCTGCATACCATAACAATTTGATAAAAATATAGTACCAGATTACTCCATTACTCTAAATTTCAATGGCATCCTGCCCTGTTAACTTATTCTTATAAAATCAAAGAAGTAAAAATCCAAAATTCAGTTTGTTATTTTCAGTAATAAAGTATTAGTTGTATGTTATTAAAATATTTGTTGTATTTGCAGGTATTGCCGTCGTCTTTGTGATGTTCATAACAACACTTCTAGTCACACTGGTCATGACCATGATATGGAAGACAAATCTGCTATGGATTGCACTCTTTCCGATAATATTTGGTGGTGCAGAGCTCATGTACTTATCCTCAGCGTTCTACAAATTTACAGAAGGTGGCTACTTGCCACTAGGTTTCGCAGCAATTTTGATGCTTATAATGGGCACATGGCACTATGTTCATGTTCACCGGTACAAATACGAGCTCAAGAACAAAGTGTCAAACAACTATGTGGCAGAGTTGGCAACAAAGCGAAACCTTCCTAGGCTTCCAGGAATAGGTGTTCTGTACTCAGAGCTCGTGCAAGGAATCCCACCCATACTGCCTCATTTGGTAGAAAAAGTACCATCCATCCATTCAGTTCTTGTGATTATCTCAATTAAGTACATACCAATCAGCAATATAGAAACAAACGAACGGTTCCTCTTCCGCTATGTGGAGCCTAGAGAATACAGGGTATTCCGATGTGTGGTGCGCTATGGCTACAACGATAAAGTAGAAGAGCCAAGAGAGTTCGAGAACTTGCTCATTGGGCACTTGAAGCAATTCATCCATCAAGAATCGTTCTACAGCGAAAGCAGTCATTCCCTTGCAGGGGAAGATAACGCGATCGAAGAATCAGGAGATAAAATGGAGCCTTCTGTTGATGTTCAAGATGCAAGGTTGCCGAAAAGGTTTTCAGATGGAATCACTGCTTGTCCACCAAACAGGTGCATGGATGAGATAGAGTTTATTCAGAGAGGGATGAATGATGGTGTTGTCCATCTTCTAGGAGAAACTAACGTGGTGGCAGAGCAAAATGCCGGATTAGTGAAGAAAATAATAGTTGACTACGCCTACAATTTCATGAGGAAGAACTTCAGGCAACCAGAGAAGATCACATGCGTCCCTCATAACAGACTGCTGCGAGTGGGAATGACATATGAGATCTAGAGAGATGCATATTGGATTGATCAAGTTGACAACAGATTCAGCTTTCTCTGTATCAAGTGCAGAAAGGATATCAGAGGAAGCGGTGACCTCATAAACAGCCTCCCTGACTGAACAACAGAGGATGGACAGATTTTACGCGTTCAAGTGGTGAAATTACAGTACATCCGGTGGATATTTTTTACCATATAATATTTTTGTTAGGGAAATTATACCGCGTAAGTGTTTGTTAGCAGTACAAGTATGCAATCGCTGTTAAACTCCTAGTTTGGCCAACTCTTTGCCTTATTATGGAAAACTCGAGAACTTAGTATGCACAGTTGTATACAAGGATTTTAACCTACCCGCAAAAAGGCAAAGAGAGAATAAATTATGAATTTTGCACATTCATCTCAAATTGTGTGTACACCATGTTACATATTTTTTGTGGCCCAGAACTTAACAGTTCAAACGTTTCTATTTCTGAGCCAAGGCAAAGATTTTTCAAACATAACAAAAAGGGGAGAACTAATTTGCATTTGAGATATTGTACCAGATCGACTACTACCAACCGTGTTATTGTAAGAAATGGAAGGGCCCAGGTGCGGGATTCAACAAATGCGTATCAGTTGTCAGCAGACATTGCCTTCTCAGCAACCAAACAAAAAAAAAAAAAATCATCCTGCTTGATTAGAGGCCGTGAGATACGAGTATATTCAAGCACCAATTTGATATTAATCGATCACACGCAGCCCACGAAGTTAGAAGAAGTCGCAGCAGAGGCATTCCATCGAACACCTCAGAGGCATCCGCGCGAGAAGCGAATCCACACCATACCACGAGATCGTATGCGTACCTGTGCGTTCCGCCTGGGCCAATCCACACGCCTCTGTTGATCGGTCGTTGCTTCAACTTTGCCACCAGTCCGCTACGCCGTTCCTGCTACTAGACAATTAATTCCAAGGATGCTTGGTTCAGTGTTGGGAGTTCGAACAGAGGAAAAAAACAGGGGAACTAATCAACGACGACGGACGAGATCGACGACGAGACCGCTGGTTAGGAGCGAAGCACGCGCCAGCGCCGCCGCGAGGGAGGACCCGGCCACCGAGAGATCGCGGCGATGAACCACCAGCCGATTGCCTCGGTGCTCCAGGGGCGCGTTTTTTTACGCAGAGCATCCTGTGGCGTTTTTCTTTTGTAGAAACACGTGGACTAATACCTGGCCATGGGCAGCCCGGCCCGGACGGCCCGAAAATCCCAGGCCGGGCTGAGCCTGAGCGTGCCATTGGGCTAGGCTCGGGCCTGAAAATTGAGCCCGACGGGTAGATAGAGCCGGGCTTGGGCTTGCAAAAAACAAGTTTTTAGATGTGGTTGGGCCAGGCTGACCGAGCAGTGTCGGGCTTTTTCGGGTTCGGGCCCGATTTAGTAGGCCCAAGGTCGGGCCGGGCCGGGCTCGGGTCTGGGTTTTCAGCACCGGGCTTTTTTAGCCCGGCCTAGCCCGAGATATGCCCAGGTATACTCAGAACATAGAAACTATTTTTAGGGGAACATAGAAGCTGATTTGGAACTCTAGCTCGCAAACAAGGAACAATCACATCTGGGTGGGCTTGTCTTATGTCCCGTTCGGCAATCTACCAACTCCCGGAATCTGCGGAGCGAGGATACTGTAGCTCCGTGATTTTCAACTACAACTCCGCCCGCTCCGTGAATGGAGTTGTGGAGCAAAGCGATTTCGAACAGAGCATTAGTTTCGATTAACTCCAACCACGAAAGATGGCTATCTTAGGCTCCAAGACATGTTTACCTAGGCCAACCTGGTGATTTTATCTTCTTTCCTGAAAATATTGTGACGGCATAATAAAGATTGAATGTTTACCGGTCAACTAGAGTATAGAGGCAAGAGGACGTGTGTAACCCTTCGTCCGTGCGACTCGCCAGCAACGCTGCCCGTCCGCCTCATCTCCTATGTTCCTAGGACCAGGTAGGTGTGGTGGATCCCGTCCCTTGTCAGCGGGAGGGCTCCATTTTTAGGTGCTTTGCTCAATTTTGTTAGGATTTGTGCCATGCTCAAGAAGACGAGACTGCGACGACTTTCTGAAGTTAGAATAAGGTTCTCCCCGCCTAGCTCCCATTCCGGTGGTGCTTCTATCATAGTCAGTGGTTGTGCGGAGGTGATTCCGGTGGTGCTTCTAGCATCATCCGTGGTGTGTGGAGGTGTTCCTCCGGCAGATCTCACGGGATTCGGTCGGAGTTTGTCTTCACGGGATTCGCCTGGATTTAGTCTTTGTTCGTCTACGTTCGTGTGTATGCAGGTCGAATTCTTTCGATCTACGCTTCTCTTAGTTGGCGGTGGTTGTTGTTCTGGGGCGCTGGTCTTATGGGGCTTTAGCGCGACGATTTTTCGATTGTCTGCTACAGCAAGGTTTGCCTCGCTCCAATGAGGGAGGGCGATGACGGAGGCACGCCTTCGGCTCGCTCTAGTACTTATAGTCGTTGCTAGGTGGTATACAAACATTGATGTAATTTTACTTCTGGTGTTCTTTGTAGTTGCAAAAAAAGAGAGGCCTTTTTCTGTTTTGTTCACTTTTCTTTTTTTTTCTTTTCCAATACATGTCTTTTTTTAACACACGTGGTTCAATTTTTTATACATGTATTTTTTTTTCAAATTTATGATGATTTTTTTTCAAATAAATGTTTTTGAATACATGCTAAACATTTTTCAAATACACCTTGAACCTTTCTTGAATGTATGAAATATTTTTATAAATTACATGATTTTTTACGTTTTATTAACATAATAAGTTTTTGAATACACATAGGAATTTTTTTATAATGAACAGAACTTTTTTAAAGTACACAATTTTTTTCACATTGTATAAACATTTTTATAAAAATGGCGTGATCATCTTTTGAAACTCCTGAACATTTTTAAATGCACGACTTTTTTGGATAGTAGTAGCATTTTTTAGAAGTGGTATGAACATTTTTTTACATTGCATGAATATTTTAAAATGCAGGATGAACGCTTTTGAAAGTTCAAGTCATTTGTTTTGCGAAAATAACGAAACAGGATGCTGCTGTCGCTGGAATAGGCCCGGCCAATAAGCAGTAAGCTGTGTATAAGGGAGCGCGACGTTCACCTCGCTACACGCGAGGTATAGCCTCACCCCTGCATCAAAGAGTACGCACAGAGCGTTGCGTCATGACCCAGGCCCAGTAGGAGCGACCGAGGGGCAAAATTTCCCAGATCGTATGATAACGTTACTGCTTATCCATTTTTTTATTGGTTTATTTAGTAGTTTATTTTATTTCTTTGATTTCTATTTATTTTTAATTTCTAGATATTTATTTTTCGACTGCTTTTGTTTAAATTTGCAAGCATTTTTCGAAGCAGTTAAAACTTTTTGAAACAGATCTTTGATTTTTTTAAACATTAACGCTTTTGGGTTACGTGAGCATTTCTAAAGTATTGAGAACATTTTATTAAAGCATGAATATTTTGAATTCATGTTGTTTAAAGTTTTTAGAACATCTACTAAAATTAATGAAAATACTTTTGAATGGATGTACATTTTTTAAAGCTCGAGAACATCTGCTATTGTTATTTTACAATTTGTGAATACTTATAATTTAATGATTTTTAAAAATGCGTGAACATTTTCTTGGAATAGATGAACACATTTAAAACATGGTATTAAGCTAGATGGGTCGATCCGAAACTTGCCATGTACCGCTTCGCCCGTGCCTTGACATGCGAACTACTGGGATTAAGCTAGATGGGTCGATCTAACGGTCCAGGTTGTCTTGCCGACTAGGAAGGGCGGCTAGGGTTTTCTGCCGCGACCATTTTGGGAAGCTTCTGTAATCTATAACTTCTTCTATAACCTCAGTAACTAGATTGAGGTCTCTGAATCTTGGGAGAAGGACCACTGGGCTTTTTGATCTTGCTTGCTCAGTGTGTGATAATTACTAGTGATAATAGATTTTGTTCTAGTGTGACACCGGTATTCTAGTTAAGAGGGCGGTTGTAGCCCTTTTTCTATGGTTTGATTTTGTGTAAGTTTGTTTGAACTTTGTACATTGTTGACAACTTATTTGTGAAAATGATCCACGTCAATTGTAGAAGTTCACCAGAAGTACAAAAACATTCAAAACATAATAAAAATGATCCGCTAGAACAAGTCACTGACGTGCTGCTGTCACCACTCCCTTATCGGAGCTGGCCTGACCTTGTTGATGACAGCGGGGGAGCCTTCGTGCATGTACCCCAAAGTGCCAGTTCTCTGGAGTTGCAAACGTCACGATTCAACCCTTGAATCAGTTTGATGAGTCTGACAGTAGATCTCGCCATAGCACACACATGGTGAGAATCCCTAACCTCGCTTCCCCAAGGATGAATCTATGCCAAATCTCCGTTGACTCCGTCCATAGGGACGAACTCAATGAGGATTGGAGCCCGGAAGATTAATTCGAGGAGGATCAGAGCATGCAGATCAACTCAAGGAGGATTAACTCGAGGAAGATACATTAAGAGTAAAATACAACACAAATCTTAAAACTATCTCAGGGCATTAAGTTAGTCCTGATACAACAAAAATGCATGTATGAGTCCTAAATGTTTGCTAAAGGTGTCACCACGTGTCCTATCCGTGCTGTATCAGCTTTGACTTGCATGGGATGCAGGTTGACCACGGCCATGCGGTGAGTTCTTTTCCACAACCCCCCTCCAACCTCTCATCTCACTTTGTGACCCTCCACTTTGCTCAAAATGCACGCGGATGTCGTCTACCCATCCCATTCCCCTTATTATCTCGCATGATCTAGTCGTAGCCGATTGTGCTCTCCCACACGACGGCCCCAGGCCCCTTCCCATGCGGCGGCGACTGTCTTCCCCGAAGGCCGCAACGATGGCGGTGTACGCGGGAGGATGGTGATGGCAACAATTTGCAAACATGCTCCATCCTCATTCCTCCTTCTTCCACCTCGACACACAAGTCTACACCCCACTTTCTCCCTAGCAAAATGGTCCTACCTGGGCAGTAAAGGTAAACGCCAGGATGGTTACAACACTTGGGTGCCGAGGTGGACTGTGGCCGTCAAAGGTGGAGAGGAAGGCAAGGGAGAAGATGTGTGCAAGGGGAGGGCCACAAAATTAGAAGAGAACACCTTTGATTCTTAAAAAAAAGATTTTGGGGGGTATTGTGCAAAAAGTTGCCACACGGCAGTAGTCAACATGACACGCATGCAAGTCAACACTGATGCAACGCGGATAGGACTGCGGGGTGACACTTAGGAAACTTTTAGGACCCAAATATGCATTTTCGTAGTATTAGGACTAACTTGGCACTCTCAGGATAGTTTTAGAACTTATGATGTTTTTTACTCTAGAATTAACCATGGTTAACAAAGCCCTAAACCCTAGTAGTTATCTAAACAACGACACAGCCAGCTAACTCAGCCATATAAAACCCCAACACCGTCACCTAATGCTACTACACCCACAGACATACATTTGTTACTCCATAGCAAACCTTGAGGTGTTCTTAGATTTCGAGCTAAGCTGCACGTACGTACCCCTCTGCGTGTGGGCGTACGCCATGAACGGCACGAGGAAGAAGAGCAGCGGCACGCCGCTGCTGGGCAAGTACGAGCTCGGGCGTCTGCTCGGCCGCGGCACGTTCGCCAAGGTCTACCTCGCGCACACTGTGACCGGCGGCGAGCCGGTGGCGGTGAAGGTGATCGACAAGGCGGAGGTGATGGGCACGGAGGGCATGGCGCCTCGCGTGCTCCAGGAGGTGGAGGCCATGCGCCGGCTTCGCCACCCGGGAGTGCTCCGCCTCCACGAGGTGCTCGCCACTCGCGCCAGCATCTACCTCGTCATGGAGCTCGCCCCCCGCGGCGACCTTCAGTCCAGGCTCGCCGCTCTGCCAAGCCACCGGTTTTCGGAGAAGGCCGCGCGGCGCGTGTTCGTGCAGCTCACTTTGGCGCTCGCCCACTGCCACGCGCGCGGCGTGACGCACCGCGACCTCAAGCCGCAGAACCTCCTCCTGGACGGCGCCGGCAACCTCAAGGTCTCCGACTTCGGCCTCTCGGCGCTCCCAGACTCGTTCCGGGAGGACGGCCGCCTCCACACCGCCTGCGGCACGGCGGCCTACGCCGCGCCGGAGGTGCTCCGCAACAAGGCATACAACGGCGCCAAGGCCGACGCGTGGTCCTGCGGAGTCACGCTCTTCGTCCTCGTCGCCGGCCGCCTGCCCTTCGATGACGCTAATATCCCCGATATGTGCCGGAAGGCGTCCCGCCGGCAGTACGTGGTCCCGCCGTGGGTGTCCCCGCCAACGAGCCGACTGCTGCACCGCCTGCTCGACCCGAACCCGGAAACCCGCGTCGCCGTAGAGGCGCTGGCGGGGACGCACCCATGGTTCGTCAAGCGCTCCCTCAGCCTCGACTCTCACCTTGACGGCCTCCTCGACAGCCACCCGGAGCGCGCGCTGGCGTTCCGGGCGCCGGCAGTGAACGCGTTCGACATCATATCCTCGTCGCAGTGGCTCGATCTATCTGGGATGTTCGGCGAGAGCAGGAGGAGCAAGGAGAAGCGGTTCGTGACGACGGCATCGCCGGAGCAGACGCTGGAGCAGCTCCGCCGGGCGGGCAGGAAGCTCGGGTACGTGGTCGTGGTGGGGAAGAAAGGAAGGGAGTGCCAGCGCTGTCCGCTAGGGGGCCTGACGATATCGGTGGAGATTTCGGAGCTGGAGCCGCCGCTGATGCTCGTCGAGATGCGGCTGGAGATGGACGACGGAGAGGTTCGAGTGTTTAGCTGGGATCAGTTGAGGGTAGAGCTGGGGGATGGTGTAGTTAGGGCTTGGGATAGCCGTGAGGATTTGCAACAAGTTTAGTTTAATTTACAAGAAGTTATTTGGCAGCTTAACTAGTTAACGGACGTATAAAAAGGTACTCTAATATATCAAATATATATCTAGCTTGTTTATTTATTTTCTTGATTTCTGTCTTGGATATTACACCGTACATATACACCTTTTTGGGCAACCATCTGAATTCATTGAGTAAGTAAAGATAGTAGGACCTATGAAATTAAGAAACCGAAACAAAGTTCTACTCCCTCCATTCCAAAATATTTCAAGTTCAAGGTTTGTCCTAAATCTAACTTCTTTAAGTTTGATCAAGTTTGCAGAAAAGTATATCAAAATCTATAGCATCGAATTAGCTTCATTAGATTCATCGGAACATATAATTTCAAACTATATATATTTAACGTTGTAGATATTAGCAAATTTTTCTATAACAAGAAGTCTGACTTAGGATAAACTTAGAACTTCAAATATTTTGGAACGGAGCAAGTATGTGTGTTCAGCTCTACAACGGATAAAGTGAATCTGTGTAATGGTTGTGTTTATCCAACTTTAGTCGGTGGTAATTTTAATATGAGGAGAGAAACACACTACGAGGTGTCCGGTCTGATCTATTTTAGTGCTGTCATAGAAAATTTTGAGTTGTACAAGATTGACCTTTCAAACATGAGGTTCACTTTTCAAATGATCATGAGAACACCCTTTTTGAGAAGCTTGATAGATGTCTTATGAGCAGTGATTGAGGATTAATTTATGCTTTAGTCACTTCTTTGAAAAGATATATATCTTACATACTCCTTTGTTGGTGCACTCAAGCCAATTACCAGTCTCGAACCCACCTTTTAAACCTGAGCTTTGTTGGTTGGTGAGAGATGAGAACATTATTAGGATAGCAAGTGATATGTATGGATGTAGGTGAGATGGATAATTTGGATGAATGTAAGCTTAGATTGGGAACTGCTAGAAGAACTCTTAGAGGTTGAAACAAGAACATAGAGACTAGATATATAGTTGAGAGAGATGGGCTGGCTAAGCAGACTGGGCATATTGACAAATACAATGAGATTTTTTGGCTTATATGAACAAGATAGGGGTCCTAAGAAATGACTAAACTTTAGGCATTCTCAAATTAGGAAAGAAGATGAGATTAAGTGGTGACAAAGATCTAAGCAGAGAGATATGTTGCAGGGAAATAATAATACCAAGTGTTTTGTAGCCAAAGCTAGTGGAAGAAGGCAAAATATATAGGATTTATAGTTTAAAACATGGTGATGAGGTCATTTCTACTGAAAAAGAACTCATGTCTCATGTTACAGAATTATATAAAACTCCATTTAGTAGTATTGGGAGGGTTAACATTAACGCATGTCTTCATTTCCAGAGGCAAATAATTGACAAGGAAAACTATTTCTTATTTAGATCCTTTTCCATGGAGGCGACTAAGAAAGTAGTTTTATCTATTGAGCATAATAAGGCACCTGGCCCTTATCTATTCCTTGTGGAATTCTACCATAGGCTTTGTCATGTAGTTATGCACTTCTGTTGTTTTTTACGGGTGAATATGGAGTCTTATTCCAGGTTAGTAGAGTTAAACCATCCATTAAAAGATCTAAAATGAAGCTAGGACCTTGTTGCAACCAATACGTGGAGTTGTGTTATGCTCTCTTTGAAGAGATTATCTAATGATTTTGTTGGGGAATGCAATAATTTCAAAAAAATCCTACGATCACACAAGATCTATCTAGGTGATGCATAGCAACGAGAGGGGAGAGTGTGTCCATGTACCCTCATGGACCGAAAGTGAAAGCGTTTCAATAACACGGTTGATGTAGTCGAACTTCTTCGCGATCCAACCGATCAAGTACCGAACGCATGGCACCTCCGCGTTCGGCACACATTCAGCTCGATGACGTCCTTCGTGCTCTTGATCCAGTTGAGGACGAGGGTGAGTTCCATCAGCACGACAGCGTGGCGATGGTGATGACGATGCTACTGGCGCAGGGCTTCGCCTAAGCACTACGATGGTATGATCGAGGTGTGTAACTATGGAGGGGGGCACCGCACACGGTTAAGAGAAACTTTTGTGTTCTAGGGTGCCCCCTGCCCTCATATATAAAGGAGCAAGGGAGAGGCTGGCCGACCCCTAGGGCACTCCCAAGAGAGGAGGAGTCCCTAGGATTCCACTTCAAGGAAGGAGGGGGGAAGGAAAGGAGAGGGAGAGGGAGTAGGAAAGGGGGGGCGCCACCCCCCTTCCCTTGTCCTATTCGGACTCAGGGGGGCAGCCCTCCTGCGGCCCTCCTCTCTCTCCACTAAGGCCCATGGTGGCCCATTAGTTTCCCCGGGGGGTTCCAGTAACCCCTCCGGCACTCCGGTTTTACCCGAAACTTCCCGGAACTATTCCAGTGTCCGAATAACATGGTCCAATATATCGATCTTTATGTATCTACCATTTTGAGACTCCTCGTCATGTCCCTGATCTCATCCGGGACTTCGAACAAATTCGGTCATCGAAAACACATAACTCATAATACATATCGTCATCGAACGTTAAGCGTGTGGACCCTACGGGTTCGAGAACTATGTAGACATGACCGAGACACATCTCCAGTCAATAACCAATAGTGGAACCTGGATGCTCATATTGGCTCCTACATATTCTATGAAGATCTTTATTGGTCAAACCGCATAACAACATACTTTGTTCCCTTTGTCATCGGTATGTTACTTGCCCGAGATTCGATCATCGGTATCATCATACCTAGTTCAATCTCATTACCGTCAAGTCTCTTTACTCGTTCCGTAATAATTCATCCCGCAACTAACTCATTAGTCACAATGCTTGCAAGGCTTATAGTGATGAGCATTACCGAGAGGGCCCAGAGATACCTCTCCGAAACACGGAGTGACAAATCCTAATCTCGACCTATGCCAACCCAACAAACACCTTCGGAGACACCTGTAGAGCATCCTTATAATCACCCATTTACGTTTTGACGTTTGATAGCACACAAGGTGTTCCTCCAGTATTCGGGAGTTGCATAATCTCATAGTCTGAGGAACATGTATAAGTCATGAAGAAAGCAGTATCAATGAAACTGAAACGATCATAATGCTAAGCTAACGGATGGGTCATGTCCATCACATCATTCTCCTAATGATGTGATCCCGTTCATCAAATGACAACACATGTCCATGGTTAGGAAACATAACCATCTTTGATTAACGAGCTAGTCAAGTAGACGCATACTAGTGACACTAGGCTTTGTCTATGTATTCACACATGTACTAAGTTTCCGGTTAATACAATTCCAGCATGAATCATACACATTTATCATGAAATAAGGAAATAAATAATAACTTTATTATTGCCTCTAGGGCATATTTCCTTTAGATTTCTATAATGGTTATTTAAACCCCTCTAGGCAAAACTATGGGATACCCACACAAGTGCCAAAAACACCCAAAGATGATGTGATCCATAAGTTAGACCTATATGTTTACTTAATGTCAATTTTAATGCTTACTGAGCTTGTATTATTTTTAGGCTGATTTTGGGAAGACTTATGATAAGATTGACTGGTGCTTGCATGCCAACTCCAAAGCTCAATTGGTAGCCAGTTGTTGGGGCCCGAGAGTAAGAGTTTGTACGAAGGGATAACTTCCCCTTAGTGGAGAACCAAATTATCAATCCGTATAGATAATTGATACGTGTCCAACGTATCTATAATTTTTGATTGTTCCATGCTATTATATTATCCATTTAGGATGTTTTATATGCATTTATATGCTATTTTATATGATTTTTGGGACTAACCTATTAACCTAGAGCCCAGTGCCAGTTTCTGTTTTCTCCTTGTTTTTGAGTTTTACAGAAAAGGAATACCAAACGGAGTCCAATTGACGTGCCAATTTTTGTCGATTTTTTGTGGACCAAAAGAAGCCCCTGGAGTGAAAGAGTTGGGCCAGGAGAGTCCCGGGCTGTCCACGAGGGTGGGAGGCGCGCCCACCCCATGGGCGCGCCCCCTGCCTCGTGGACAGCCCGGAGACCCCCCTGACGTGAGACCTACGCCAAAAATTCCTATAAATACTGAAACCTCCAGAAAATAACCTAGATCGGGAGTTTCGCTGCCGCAAGCCTCTGTAGCCACCAAAAACCTCTCGGGAGCCCGTTCCGTCACCCTTCCGGAGGGGGAATCCATCACTGGTGGCCATCTTCATCATCCCAGCGCTCTCCATGAGGAGGGAGTAGTTCACCCTCGGGGCTGAGGGTATGTACCAGTAGTTATGTGTTTGATTTCTCTCTCTCTCTCTCTCTCTCTCTCTCTCTCTCGTGTTCTTGATTTGGCACGATCTTGATGTACCGCGAGCTTTGCTATTATAGTTGCATCCTATGATGTTTCTCCCCCTCTACTCTCTTGTAATGGATTGAGTTTTCCCTTTGAAGTTATCGTATTCGATTGAGTCTTTAATGATTTGAGAACACTTGATGTATGTCTTGCATGTGCTTATCTGTGGTGACAATGGGATATTCACGTGATCTACTTGATGTATGTTTTGGTGATCAACTTGCGGGTTCCGTAACATTGTGAACTTATGCATAGGGTTTGGCATACATTTCCGTCTTGACTCTCCGGTAGAAACTTTGGGGCACTCTTTGAAGTACTTTGTGTTGGTTGAATAGATGAATCTGAGATTGTGTGATGCATATCGTATAATCATGCCCACGAATACTTGAGGTGACATTGGAGTATCTAGGTGACATTAGGGTTTTGGTTGATTTGTGTCTTAAGGTGTTATTCTAGTACGAACTCTATGATAGATCGATCAGAAAGGATAACTTTGAGGTGGTTTCGTACCCTACAATAATCTCTTCGTTTGTTCTTCGCTATTAGTGACTTTGGAGTGACTCTTTGTTGCATGTTGAGGGACAGTTATATGATCCGATTATGTTATTATTGTTTAGAGAAATTGCATTAGTGAAGTATGTGAAGGAAATATGCCCTAGAGGCAATAATAAAGTTATTATTTATTTCCTTATTTCATGATAAATGTTTATCATTCATGCTAGAATTGTATTAACCGGAAACATGATACATGTGTGAATGCATAGACAAACAACATGTCACTAGTATGCCTCTACTAGACTAGCTTGTTAATCAAAGATGGTTATGTTTCCTAACCATGAACAAAGAGTTGTTATTTGATTAATGAGGTCACATCATTAGCGAATGATCGATTGACATGACCCATTCCATTAGCTTAGCACACGATCGTTTAGTATGTTGCTCTTGCTTTTATCCATGACTTATACATGTTCCCGTAACTATGAGATTATGCAACTCCGTTTACGGAGGAACACTTTGGTGCTACCAAACGTCACAACGAATCGGGTGATTATAAAGGAGTACTACAGGTGTCTCCAAAGGCAGATGTTGGGTTGGCGATTTCGAGATTAGGTTTTGTCACTCCGATTGTCGGAGAGGTATCTCTGGGCCCTCTCGGTAATGCACATCACTTAAGCCTTGCAAGCACTACAACTAATGAGTTAGTTGTGAGATGATGTATTACGGAACGAGTGAAGAGACTTGCCGGTAACGAGAATGAACTAGGTATTGGATACCGACGATCGAATCTCGGGCAAGTAACATACCGATGACAAAGGGAACAACGATGTTGTTATGCGGTCTCGACCGACAAAGATCTTCGTAGAATATGTAGGAACCAATATGGGCATCCAGGTCCGCTGTTGGTTATTGACCGTGAATAGTTCTAGGTCATGTCTACATTGTTCTCGAACCGTAGGGTCCTGCACGCTTAAGGTTACGATGGAGTTATTATGAGTTTATGTATTTTGATGTACCAAGGAGTTCGAGTCCCGGATGTGATCACGGACATGACGAGGAGTCTCGGAATGGTCGAGACATAAAGATTGATATATTGGAAGCCTATGTTTGGAGTTCGAATGGTTCCGGTAAAACGGAATTTCTCGAGTACCGGAGGTTACGGAACCCCCGGAGGTAAATGGGCCTCAATGGGCCATAGTGGAAAGGAGAAGGGCAGCCCTAGGAGGCGCGCCTCCCCTTCCCTAGTCCTACTAGGACTAGGAGAAGGGGCCGCCCCTCTCTCTTCCCCTCAGGAATCCTAGTCCAACTAGGATTGGGGGAATCCTACTCCCGGAGGGAGTAGGACTCCTGGCGCACCCCTTTGGCCGCCCCCCCCCTGGCTCCTTTATATACGGGGCAGGGGGCACCTTGAACACACAAGTTGATCGTGAGATCGTTCCTTAGCCGTGTGCGGTGCCCCTCCACCATATTCCACCTCGGTTATACCGTCGTCGAAGCTTAAGCGAAGCCTGCGCCGGTGAAACATCAAGATCGTCATCACGCCGTCGTCGACGAAACTCTCCTCGACACTCGGCTGGATCGAGTACGAGGGACGCCATCGAGCTGTACGTGTGTCAAGAACTCGGGGCGTCGGAGTAACGGCGCCGGATCGGTCGGATCGCGAGGAGAACGCACGACTACTTCCTCTACGTTGTGATCGCTTCGCCGGGTCTACAAGGGTATGTAGACAACACTCTCCCCTCTCGTTGCTATACATCACCATGATCTTGTGTGTGCGTAGGAAAATTTTTGAAATTACTACGTTCCCCAACAGTGGTATCAGAGCCTAGGTTTTTTCTATGGTTTGATGTTTTGCACGAGTAGAACACAAGTGAGTTGTGGGCGATACAAGTCATACTGCCTACCAGCATGTCATACTTTGGTTCAGCGGTATTTGAGATGAAGCGGCCCAGACTGACATTACGCGTACGCTTACGCGAGACTGGTTTCACCGCTACGAGCACTCGTTGCTTAAAGGTGACTGGTGGGTGTCTGTCTCTCTCACTTTAGTTGAACCGAGTGTGGCTACGCCCGGTCCTTGAGAAGGTTAAAACGGAGTCTATTTGACGAAGTATCGTTGTGGTTTTGATGCGTAGGTGAGACTGGTTCTTGCTTAAGCCCGTAGCAGCCACGTAAAATTTGCAACAACAAAGTAGAGGACGTCTAACTTGTTTTTGCGGGGCATGTTGTGATGTGATATGGTCAAGACGTGATGCTATATTTTATTGTATGAGATGATCATGTTTTGTAACCGGTTATCGGCAATCGGCTGGAGCCATATGGTTGTCGCTTTATTGTATGCAATGCAATCGCCCTGTAATGCTTTACTTTATCACTAAGCGGTAGCGATAGTCGTAGAAGCATAAGTTTGGCGAGACGACAACGATGCTACGATGGAGATCAAGGTGTCGCGCCGATGACGATGGTGATCATGGTGGTGCTGCAAGATGGAGATCATGAAGCACAAGATGATGATGACCATATCATATCACTTATATTGATTTGCATGTGATGTTTATCCTTTTATGCATCTTATCTTGCTTTGATTGACGGTAGCATTATAAGATGATCTCTCACTAAATTATCAAGAAGTGTTCTCCCCGAGTATGCACCGTTGCCAAAGTTCGTCGTGCCCAGACACCACGTGATGATCGGGTGTGATAAGCTCTACGTCCATCTACAACGGGTGCAAGCCAGTTTTGCACACGCAGAATACTCGGGTTATACTTGACGAGCCTAGCATATGCAGATATGGCCTCGGAACACGGAGACCGAAAGGTCGGCGTGAATCATATAGTAGATATGATCAACATAAGATGTTCACCATTGAAAACTACTCCATTTCACGTGATGATCGGTTATGGTTTAGTTGATTTGGATCACGTGATCACTTAGATGACTAGAGGATGTCTTTCTAAGTGGGAGTTCTTTAGTAATATGATTAATCGAACTTAAAATTATCATGAACTTAGTACCGATAGTATCTTGCTTGTTTATGTTTGATTGTAGATAGATGGCTCGTCTTTGTTGTTCCGTTGAATTTTAATGCGTTCCTTGAGAAAGCAAAGTTGAAAGATGATGGTAGCAATTACACGGATTGGGTCCGTAATTTGAGGATCATCCTCATTGCTGCACGGAAGAGCTACGCCTGGATGCACCGCTAGGTGACGAACTTCTTCTTTGGAGCAACGCCAGATGTTATGAACGTCTGGCGAGCAAAGCGATGACTACTCTATAGTTCGATGTGCCATGCTTTACGGCTTAGAACCGGGACTTCAACGACGTTTTGAACGTCATGGAGCATATGAGATGTTCCAGAGTTGAAGTTAATATTCCAACAGAATGCCCGGATTGAGAGATATGAAGTCTCCAATAAGTTCTATAGCTGCAAGATGGAGGAGAACAGTTACATTAGTGAGCATATACTCGTAATGTCCGGGTACTACAATCACTTGACACAATTGGGAGTTAATCTTCCGGATGATTGTGTCATTGATGAATTCTCCAATCACCGCCACCAAGCTACAAAGGCTTCGTGATGAACTATAATATGCAAGGGTTAGTAAAGACTATGCTCGAGCTCTTCGCAATGCTAAAAGCTGGAGGTAGAAATCAAGAAGGAGCATCAAGTGTTGATGGTCAATAAGACCACTAGTTTCAAGAAGAAAGGCAAAGGGAAGAAGAAGGAATTCAAGAAGAACAGCAAGCAAGTTGTCGCTCAGAAAAGAAACCCAAGTCGGCCCTAAACCTGAAATCGAGTGCTTCTACCGCAAGCGATGGTCCTCGGAAGCGGAACTGCCCCAAGTATTTGGCGGATAAGAAGGATGGCAAGGTGAACAAAGGTATATGTGATATACATGTTATTGATGTGTACCTTACTAGAGCTCGTAGTAGCACTGGTATTTGATCTTGGTTCATTGCTAATATTTGCAACTCAAAGCAGGACTCTGATTGCTTAACTCGCAAAGGACGAGGTGACGATGGCGTGGGAAATGGTTCCAAAGTCGATGTGATCGCGATCGCACGCTACCTCTACATCTACCTTCGGGATTAGTTTTAGACCTAAATAATTGTTATTTGGTGCTGCGTTGAGCATGAACATTATATCTGGATCTTGTTTGATGCGAGACGGTTATTCATTTAAATCGAGAATAATGGTTGTTCTATTTATATGAGTAATATCTTTTATGGTCATGCACCCTTGAGGAGTGGTCTATTTCTTATGAATCTCGATAGTAGTGATACACATATTCATAATGTTGAAACCAAAAGATGCAGAGTTGATAACGAAAGTGCAACTTATTTGTGGCACTGCCGTTTAGGTCATATCGGTGTAAAGCGCATGAAGAAACTCCATACTGATGGACTTTTGGAGTCACTTGATTATGAATCACTTGGCACTTGCGAACCGTGCCTCATGGGCAAGATGACTAGAACACCGTTCTCGGTACTATGGAGAGAGCAACGGATTTGTTGGAGATCATACATACAGATGTATGTGGTCCGATGAATGTTGAGGCTCGTGGCGGATATCGTTATTTTCTCACCTTCACAGATGACTTAAGCAGATATGGGTATATCTACTTAATGAAACATAAGTCTGAAACATTTGAAAAGTTCAAAGAATTTCAGAGTGAAGTTGAAAATCATCGTAACAAGAAAATTAAGTTTCTACGATCTGATCGTGGAGGTGAATATTTGAGTTACGAGTTTGGTCTACATTTGAAACAATGCGGAATAGTTTCGCAACTCACGCCACCCGAACACCACAGCGTAATGGTGTGTCCGAACGTCGAATCGTGCTTTACTAGATATGGTGCGATCTATGATGTCTCTTACTGATTTACCGCTATCGTTTTGGGGTTATGCTCTAGAGACGGCCGCATTCACACTGAATAGAACACCGTCGAAATCCGTTGAGACGACACCTTATGAACTGTGGTTTAGCAAGAAACCAAAGTTGTCGTTTCTTAAAGTTTGGGGATGCGATGCTTATGTGAAAAAGCTTCAACCTGATAAGCTCGAACCCAAATCGGAGAAATGTGTCTTCATAGGATACCCAAAGGAAACAGTTGGGTACACCTTCTATCACAGATCCGAAGGCAAGACATTTGTTGCTAAGAATGGATCCTTTCTAGAGAAGGAGTTTCTCTCGAAAGAAGTGAGTGGGAGGAAAGTGGAACTTGATGAGGTAATAGTACCTTCTCCCTTACTTGAAAATAGTTCGTCACGTAAACCGGTTTCGAGACACCTACACCAGTAGTGAGGAAGTTGATGATGTTGATCATGAAACTTCAGATCAAGTTACCGCAGAACCTCGTAGATCAACCAGAGTAAGATCCGCACTGAGTGGTACGGTAATCCTGTTCGGAAGTCATGCTACTAGATCATGATGAACCTACGAACTATGAAGAAGCGATGGTGAGCCCAGATTCGCAAAATGGCTTGAGGCCATGAAATCGAGATGGGATCCATGTATGAAAACAAAGTGTGGACTTTGGTTGACTTGCCCGAGGGTAGGCAAGCAATAGAAAACAAGTGGATCTTCAAGAAGAAGACCGACACGACGGTAATGTTATCGTCTATAAAGCTCGACTTGTCGCAAAAGGTTTTCGACAAGTTCAAGGGATTGACTACGATGAGACCTTCTCACCCGTAGCGATGCTTAAGTCCGTCCGAATCATGTTAGCAATTGCCGCATTTTATGATTATGAAATTTGGCAAATGGATGTAAAGACTGCATTCTGAATGGATTTACGGAAGAAGAGTTGTATATGATGCAACCGAAGGTTTTATCGATCCAAAGGGAGCTAACAAAGTGTGCAAACTCCAGCGATCCATATATGGACTGGTGCAAGCATCTCGAGTTGGAATAAACGCTTTGATAGTGTGATCAAAGCATTTGGGTTTGTCTGAGACTTTTGGAGAAGCTTTGTATTTACAAGAAAGTGAGTGGGAGCTCAGAGCATTTCGATATTATATGTAGATGACATATTGCTAATCGGAAATGATATAGAATTTCTGGATAGCATAAAGGGATACTTGAATAAGAGTTTTCAATGAAAGACCTCGGTGAAGCTGCTTACATATTGGGCATTAAGATCTATAGAGATAGATCAAGACGCTTAATTGGACTTTCACAAAGCACATACCTTGACAAAGTTTTGAAGAAGTTCAAAATGGATCAAGCAAAGAAAGGGTTCTTGCCGTGTTACAAGGTGTGAAGTTGAGTCGGACTCAATGCCCACCACCGCAGAAGATAGAGAGAAAATGAAAGATGTTCCTATGCTTCAGCCATAGGCTCTATCATGTATGCAATCTGTGTACCAGACCTGATGTGTGCCTTGCTATAAGCCTAGCAGGAGGTACCAAAGTAATCCAGAGTGGATCATTGGACAGCGGTCAAGAACATCTGAAATACGAAAAGGACTAAGGATATGTTTTCGTATATGGAGGTGACAAAGAGCTCATCGTAAACAGTTACGTTGATGCAAGCTTTGACACCGATCCGAGACGATTCTAAATCGCAGACGGATACGTATTTACACTAAACGGAGGAGCTGTCGCTTGGTGCAGTTCTAAACAAAGCGTCGTGGCGGGATCTACATGTGAAGCGGAATACATAGCAGCTTCGGAAGCAGCTAATGAAGGAGTCGGATGAAGGAGTTCATATCCGATCTAGGTGTCATACCTAGTGCATCGGGTCCAATGAAAATCTTCGTGACAATATGGAGCTATTGCCTTAGCAAAGGAATCCAGATTTCACAAGAGGACCAAGCACATCAAGAGACGCTTCAATTCCATCCGGGACTTAGTCCAAAGCGGAGACATAGAGATTTGCAAGATACATACGGATCTGAATGTTGCGACCGTTGACTAAGCCTCTTCCACGAGCAAAACATGATCAGCACCAAGACTCCATGGGTGTTAGAATCATTCTTGTGTAATCTAGATTATTGACTCTAGTGCAAGTGGGAGATCAAGGAAATATGCCCTAGAGGCAATAATAAAGTTATTATTTATTTCCTTATTTCATGATAAATGTTTATCATTCATGCTAGAATTGTATTAACCGGAAACATGATACATGTGTGAATGCATAGACAAACAACATGTCACTAGTATGCCTCTACTAGACTAGCTTGTTAATCAAAGATGGTTATGTTTCCTAACCATGAACAAAGAGTTGTTATTTGATTAATGAGGTCACATCATTAGTAGAATGATCGATTGACATGACCCATTCCATTAGCTTAGCACACGATCGTTTAGTATGTTGCTACCGCTTTTATCCATGACTTATACATGTTCCTCGTAACTATGAGATTATGCAACTCCGTTTACGGAGGAACACTTTGGGTGCTACCAAACATCACAACGTAATCGGGTGATTATAAAGGAGTACTACAGGTGTCTCCAAAGGCAGATGTTGGGTTGGCGATTTCGAGATTAGGTTTTGTCACTCCGATTGTCGGAGAGGTATCTCTGGGCCCTCTCGGTAATGCACATCACTTAAGCCTTGCAAGCACTACAACTAATGAGTTAGTTGTGAGATGATGTATTACGGAACGAGTGAAGAGACTTCGCCGTAACGAGATTGAACTAGGTATTGGATACCGACGATCGAATCTCGGGCAAGTAACATACCGATGACAAAGGGAACAACGTATGTTGTTATGCGGTCTGACCGACAAAGATCTTCGTAGAATATGTAGGAACCAATATGGGCATCCAGGTCCCGCTGTTGGTTATTGACCGTGAATAGTTCTAGGTCATGTCTACATTGTTCTCGAACCGTAGGGTCCGCACGCTTAAGGTTACGATGACAGTTATTATGAGTTTATGTATTTTGATGTACCGAAGGAGTTCGAGTCCGGATGTGATCACGGACATGACGAGGAGTCTCGGAATGGTCGAGACATAAAGATTGATATATTGGAAGCCTATGTTTGGAGTTCGGAATGGTTCCGGGCGAAAACGGGAATTTACCGGAGTACCGGGAGGTTACCGGAACCCCCCGGGAGGTAAATGGGCCTCAATGGGCCATAGTGGAAAGGAGAAGGGGCAGCCCTAGGAGGGCGCGCGCCTCCCCCCCCTTCCCTAGTCCTACTAGGACTAGGAGAAGGGGGCCGGCCCCCTCTCTCTTTCCCCTCCGGGAATCCTAGTCCAACTAGGATTGGGGGAATCCTACTCCCAGAGGGAGTAGGACTCCCTTGGCGCACCCCTTTGGCCGCCGGCCCCCTCCCCCTTGGCTCCTTTATATACAGGGGCAGGGGGGCACCTTGGAACACACAAGTTGATCGTGAGATCGTTCCTTAGCCGTGCGGTGCCCCTCCACCATATTCCACCTCGGTTATACCGTCGCAAGCTTAGGCGAAGCCCGCGCCGGTGAAACATCAAGATCGTCATCACGCCGTCGTCGACGAAACTCTCCTCGACACTCGGCTGGATCGAGTACGAGGGACGCCATCGAGCTGTACGTGTGTCAAGAACTCGGGCGCCGAGTAACGGCGCCGGATCGGTCGGATCGCGAGGAGAACGACGACTACTTCCTCTACGTTGTGATCGCTTCGCCGGGTCTACAAGGGTATGTAGACAACACTCTCCCCTCTCGTTGCTATACATCACCATGATCTTGTGTGTGCGTAGGAAATTTTTTGAAATTACTACGTTCCCCAACAGTATGAACCCTAGGCCTTGTTTCCTAGCATTGCAATACCGTTTACGCTCACTTTTGTCATTAGTTACCTTGCTGTTTTTATATTTTTAGATTACAAAAACCTATATCTACCATCCATATGTCACTTGTATCACCATCTCTTCGCCGAACTAGTGCACCTGTACAATTTACCATTGTATTGGGTGTGTTGGGGATACAAGAGACTCTTTGTTATTTGGTTGCAGGGTTGTTTGAGAGAGACCAATCTTCATCCTACGCCTCCCATGGATTGATAAACATTAGGTCGTCCACTTGACAGAAATTTGCTGCTGTCCTACAAACCTCTGTACTTGGTGGCCCAACAACGTCTACAAGGAGAAGGTTGCGTAGTAGACATCAAGCTCTTTTCTGGCACCGTTGCCGGGGAGGTGAGTGCTTGAAGGTACATCTTTAGATCTTGGAATCGAATCTTTTAGTTTCTTGTTTTATCACTAGTTTAGTTTATAAAATAAAACTACAAAAAAATGGAATTGAGTTTGCCTCATATGCTTCATCTTTTTAATATCTTTCGTGAGAATGATGGAAAGGAAAATTGTGCTCAAGTGCTAGAAGAAGAAGTCTATAAAATGTTTGGCACTAAATCTTTGAATGATGAGCATGATTGCAATGTTGTTAGTATGAACTCTTTGAATATCCATAGTACTAATGATGATTGCACTAGTCATGATGAAAATGTCTCTTATAAGCATGTAAACTTTTGTGGAGTGCATAGAGTTTGCAAGTACACATCAAATAGGGAAGATAGATTTTGCAAGAGGCATAAGTATTTAGAAACTAAATGGTTGCAAGAACGGCTAGATGCTTGTGCTGAAAATTTAAAATTTCTTTGCCATCCTTGTGAACTTTGCAATGAATGTGATCATAAATCCCCAATGCAAATTGTTTCATGATCGTATCGTGTCAAAAATTGTGATGACTTGATTTCCCTTGCACATCATAATTAACTTAGTTTGCTTTTGGGTTATGAAGAAATGAAACGTATAACTAAGGATATGCCAGAATTTGTCCTTGATAAAGTTCTTGATTTTGATCTAGAAGAAATTTTTATGTATTGTGCGGTGAATTGCATTGAAAATTCTTATATTGCCAATTACATAAAGAAAAGAAAACAAATAGAAGATGAAGAGAATACTAATGGAAGGGAAGAGACTTCCCAATATCCTTCTATTATTTCTTATGATGAATCAGGTAACGAGGAGGAGCTTTCTATTCAACCAATCTCATTAATAAGGAACTCAAAAAAGAGGGTTAAACCCACACATGATGTGAAGAAGAAAAAGAGAAGACGGAGAAGCAAAGGTAGAAAGGTATCCCTCTCAAATGATGTTGCTCCTATTACTCATTGTGATGATGATAATTGCTATACTATTGGTGCTATCCATACTATTAATGATGAGAGTGAATATGCTTATGATATGAAAAGGGCCAAGCTTGGGGATGCTATGTTTGATGAGAATGACATGTTTGAGAATATATTTGCTGCAATTAATGTTTGTCCCAAGCTTGGGGATGCTACGTTTAATGAAGATGATATTTTTAGCCTCCCAAGTTTCGATGAGCAAATTTATTATGATGATAGCATGCCTCCTATTTATGATGGTTATATTGATGAAAGTGGGTTTGGAAGAGTGTCAACTTTAGGAAGTAATGATCCCACTATTTTGGAGTGTGTTGAATCTTATAATATTTATGAAAGTGGATTTGGAGAGGTCATGACTTTATTTAGTGATGAATCCACTATTTTGGAAGAGGTTTCAATTGATTATGATGAGAACAAAGTTGCTACTTATGATGCTTATTGTGATGAAACTTATGCTATAAAAAGTAGTGATGATTATATTTATAAAAATTGTCATGATTATGATTACCCTTTTTATGAACATTACTGTTTTAATATGGAAACAATTTATAGTATTGAAGTCTCTTATGATACTCCCACTATTCCGACTGAGAAATTTTTTGCTTATGTGGGAAGTAATAAAAATTCTATGCTTGTAGATCATGAAAAGAATGCTTTATGTGATGGTTATATTGTTGAATTCATTCATGATGCTACTGAAAATTATTATGAGGGAGGAACATATGCTTGTAGGAATTGCAATAATATCAAGTTTCCTCTCCATGTGCTTAAAATCTTGAAGTTATGTTTGTTTTGCCTTCCTATGCTAGTTGATTATTGTTCCCATAAGTTGTTTGCTCACAAAATCTCTAAGCATAGTAAGTGGGTTAGAATTAAATGTGCTAGTAATATTCTTCATGATACTTTCTTTATGTTTCAATTCTTATCTTTTATGTGAGCATCATTTGAAATCATCATGCCTAGCTAGGGGCGCTAAACTTTAGCGCTTGTTGGGAGGCACCCCAATTTTATTTTTGTTCTGTGATTTTTGCTACTGTTTAGTAATAAATAATTCATCTAGCCTCTGTTTAGATGTTGTTTTATGTTTCAATTAGTGTTTGTGCCAAGTAGGACCTTTGGGAAGACTTGGGTGAAGTCTATGCGATCTTGCCGTAAAAAACAGAAACTTTTGCGCTCACGAGATTAGCTGCCATTTTTTTTACTGGAGAGTGCTTTTAGGTTGATTTTTTTTGACGATGATTAATGGACAAAATCCTAAAGTCCACCAATTTATTTCAGAATTTTTGGAGTTACAGAAGTATTCGAATGATACAGATTACTACAGACTGTTCTGTTTTTGACAGATTCTATTTTTATTGTGTTGTTTGCTTATTTTGATGAATCTATGAGTAATATCGGAGGGTATGAACCATGGAGAAGTTGGAATATAGTAGATATTACACCAGTATGAATTTAGAATGAGTTCACAACAGTACCTAAGTGGTGATTTATTTTCTTATACTAACGGAGCTTACGAGTTTTCTGTTGAGTTTTGTGTTGTGAAGTTTTCAAGTTTTGGGTAATGATTCGATGGACTATGGAATAAGGAGTGGCAAGAGCCTAAGCTTGGGGATGCCCAAGGCACCCGAAGGTAATATTCAAGGACAACCAAGAGCCTAAGCTTGGGGATGCCCCGGATGGCATCCCCTCTTTCGTCTTCGTTCATCGGTAACTTTACTTGGAGCTATATTTTTATTCACCACATGATATGTGTTTTGCTTGGAGTGCCATTTTATTTCTTAAATGTTAGAGAGTCTTCACATAGTTGCATCATTATTCGACTACTCATTGATCTTTACTTATATCTTTTGGAGTAGTTTGTCATTTGCTCTAGTGCTTCACTTATATCTTTTTAGAGCACGGTGGTGGTTTTATTTTGAAGAAATATATGAATTCTCATGCTTCACTTATATTATTTTGAGAGTCTCTAAACAGCATGGTAATTTGCTTTGTTTATGAATTTAGTCCTAATATGATAGGCATCCAAGAGGGATATAATAAAAACTTTCATATAAAGTGCATTGAATACAAAGAGAAGTTTGATTCTTTATGATTGTTTTGAGATATAAAGGTGGTAATGTTAGAGTCATGCTAGTTGGGTAATTATGAAATTGAGAAATACTTGTGTTAAAGTTGGCAAGTCCTGTAGCATGCACGTATGGTGAACGTTGTGTGACAAATTTGAAGCATGGGGTGTTGTTTGATTGCCTTCCTTATGAGTGGAGGTCGGGATCGCGTGATGGTTAACTCCTACCAACCCTTCCCCTAGGAGCATGCGTAGTAGTACTCTGCTTCGAGGGCTAATAAACTTTTGCAATAAGTATATGAGTTCTTTATGACTAATGTGAGTCCATGGATTATACACGCTCTTACCCTTCTGCAATTTGCTACCATCTACGGTACCGTGCATTGCCCTTTCTCACCTTGAGAGTTGGTGCAAACTTCGTCGGTGCATCCAAACCCCGTGATACGATACGCTCTAGCACACATAAGCCTCCTTATATCTTCCTCAAAACAGCCACCATACCTACCTATTATGGCATTTTCATAGCCATTCCGAGATATATTGCCATGCAACTTTCCACTGTTCCATTTATTATGACTCGCTCCATCATTGTAATATTGCTTTTGCATGATCATGTAGTTGGCATCGTATTTGTGGCAAAGCCACCTTTATAATTCTTTCATACATGTCGCTCTTGATTCATTGCATATCCCAGTACACCGCCGGAGGCATTCACATAGAGTCATATTTTGTTCTAAGTATTGAGTTGTAATTCTTGAGTTATAAATAAATAAAAGTGTGATGATCTTCATTGTTAGAGCATTGTCCCAAGTGAGGAAAGGATGTTGGAGACTATGATTCCCCCACAAGTTGGTATGAGACTCCGGACTTTATGAAAAATAAAAGAGGCCAAAGAAGCCCAAATAAAAAAAGAGAGGCCAAAAGAAGCCCAAATAAATAAAAAAAAGAGAAAGAAAAAAAGAGAGAAGGGACAATGTTACTATCCTTTTACCACACTTGTGCTTCAAAGTAGCACCATGATCTTCATGATAGAGAGTCTCCTATGTTGTCACTTTCATATACTAGTGGGAATTTTTCATTATAGAACTTGGCTTGTATATTCCAATGATGGGCTTCCTCAAAATGCCCTAGGTCTTCGTGAGCAAGCAAGTTGGATGCACACCTACTTAGTTTCTTTTGTTGAGCTTTCATACATAGCTCTAGTGCATCTGTTGCATGGCAATCCCTACTCCTCGTATTGACATCAATTGATGGGCATCTCCATAGCCCGTTGATTAGCCGCGTCAATATGAGACTTTCTCCTTTTTTGTCTTCTCACATAATCCCTATCATCACACTCTACTCCACCAATAGTGCTATATCCATGGCTTACGCTCATGTATTGCGTGAGGGTTGAAAAGGCTGAAGCGCGTTAGAAAGTATGAACCAATTGCTTGGCTGAAACTGGGGCTGTGCATGATGGGAGCATTTTGTGTGACGAAAATGAAGCATGGCCAAACTATATGATTTTGTAGGGATAAGCTTTCTTTGGCTATGTTATTTTGATAAGACATAAATTGCTTGGTTAGCATGCTTGAAGTATTACTATTTTTATGTTAATATTAAACTTTTATCTTGAATCATTTGGATCTGAACATTCATGCCACAATAAAGAAAATTACATTGAGAAATATGCTAGATAGCAGTCCACATCAAAAATTTTGTTTTTATCATTTACCTACTCGAGGAGGAGCAGGAGTTAAGCTTGGGGATGCTTGATACGTCTCCAACGTATCTATAATTTTTGATTGTTCCATGCTATTATATTATCCATCTAGGATGTTTTATATGCATTTATATGCTATTTTATATGATTTTTGGGACTAACCTATTAACCTAGAGCCCAGTGCCAGTTTCTGTTTTCTCCTTGTTTTTGAGTTTTATAGAAAAGGAATACCAAACGGCTTCCAATTGACATTCCAATTTTTGATGATTTTGTGTGGACCAAAAGAAGCCCCTGGAGTGAAAGAGTTGGGACAGGAGAGTCCCGGGCTGCCCACGAGGGTGGGAGGCGCGCCCACTCCCCCTGGGCGCGCCCCTGCCTCGTGGACAGCCCGGAGACCCCCCTGACGTGAGACCTACGCCAAAAATTCCTATAAATACTGAAACCTCCAGAAAATAACCTAGATCGGGAGTTCCGCCGCCGCAAGCCTTTGAAGCCACCAAAAACATCTCGGGAACTGATACGTCTCCAACATATCTACTTTTCCAAACACTTTTTGCCCTTGTTTTGGACTCTAACTTGCATGATTAGAAGGAAACTAACCCAGACTGACGCTGTTTTCAGCAGAACTGCCATGATGTTGTTTATTGTGCACAAAACAAAAGTTCTCGGGATGACCCGAAAATCCACGGTGATAAGTTTTGGAAAATATAAAAAATACTAGCAAAAGAATCAAGGCCAGGGAGCCCACACCCTGTCCATGAGGGTGGGGGGCGCGCCCTCCCCCCTGGGCACGCCCCCCTGTCTCGTGGGCCCCCGGATGCTCCACCGACCTCAACTCCAACTCCGTATATTCCGTTTCGTGGAGAAAAATTCAGAGAGGAAGTTTCATCGCATTTTACGATACGGAGCCGCCGCCAAGCCCTAATCTCTCTGGAGAGGACTGATCTGAAGTCCGTTCGGGCTCCGGAGAGGGGGATTCGTCGCCGTCATCATCATCAACCATCCTCCATCACCAATTTCATGATGCTCACCGCCATGCATGAGTAATTCCATCGTAGGCTTGCTGGACGGTGATGGGTTTGGATGAGATTTACCATGTAATCAAGTTAGTTTTGTTAGGGTTTGATCCCTAGTATCCACTATGTTTTGAGATTGATGTTGCTATGACTTTGCTATGCTTAATGCTTGTCACTAGGGCCCGAGTGACATGATTTCAGATCTGAACTTATTATGTTTTCATGAATATGTGAGTTCTTGATCCTATCTTGCAAGTCTATAGTCACCTATTATGTGTTATGATCCGACAACCCCGAAGTGACAATAATCGGGATACTTCTCGGTGATGACCATAGTTTGAGGAGTTCACGTATTCACTATGTGCTATTGCTTTGTTCCGATTCTCTATTAAAAGGAGGCCTTAATATCGCTTAGTTTCCACTAGGACCCCGCTGCCACGGAAGGGTAGGACAAAGATGTCATGCAAGTTCTTTTCCATAAGCACGTATGACTATATTCGGAATACATGCCTACATTACATTGATGAATTGGAGCTAGTTCTGTGTCACCCTATGTTATAGCTATTACATGAGGAATCGCATCCGACATAATTATCCATCACTGATCCAATGCCTACGAGCTTTTCACATATTGTGCTTTGCTTATTTACTTTTCCATTGCTACTATTACATCTACTACAAAACTATTATCTTTACTTTTGCCACTGGTACCTTTATTATCATACTACTTTGCTACTAAATACTTTGCTGCAGATACTAAGTTATCCAGGTGTGGTTGAATTGACAACTCAACTGCTAATACTTAAGAATATTCTTTGGCTCCCCTTGTGTCGAATCAATAAATTTGGGTTGAATACTCTACCCTCGAAAGCTGTTGCGATCCCCTACACTTGTGGGTTATCAAGACTAATTTTTGGCGCCGTTGCCGAGGAGCATAGCTTTATTCTTTGAGTCACTTGGGATTTATATCTTTTGGTCACTATGAGGAACTTGAAAGACGAAAGAACTAAGATTTTGCCCTCAACTAAAAGGGACGGTAAGGAACTGCCATCTAGCTCTGCACTAGATTCTCCTTCTGTTATTAGTAAGCTTGTGACACCTAAACCTGCTACTGCTATGAATTCTGATATGTCGCATGTTATTAATGATGCCACTTCTGCTATGCATGATACTTATGATGAAACTACTTCTGTGCGTGATACTACTTTGCCATTAGGTGAATTTCTTGATGAACAACTTGCTAGGGTTAGAGAGAATGAAATTATTGAAGATGCTGTTATTGATGATAGTGATGATGAAAGTTCTCCCCCTGATTATGAATTACCTGTTGTTCCTGAGGGTTATGTTATGAATGAGGAAGCTGCTAGAGCTATCTTTGCTTGGAAAGATAGATATGATCTTAAGAAGTTATTAGCAAAATGGAAGCAGCAATCTCTTAATGCTAGAATGTAACGACCACTTTTGCTACTTCACCTATCGTATTCTTGATAAGGATTATGAATTCTCTGTTGATCCTGAAATAATTACTTTGGTTGAATCTGATCCTTTTTATGGCCTTGAATCTGAAACTGTTGTGGCACATCTTACCAAGTTAAATGATATAGCCACCCTGTTTACTAATGATGAGAAGTCTCGCTATTATTATATCCTTAAGATATTTCCGTTCTCATTAAAGGGTGATGCTAAGACTTGGTTTAATTCTCTTGATCCTGGTTGTGTGCGTAGTCCCCAGGATATGATTTATTACTTCTCTGCTAAATATTTCCCTGCTCATAAGAAACAAGTTGCCTTATGGGAAATATATAATTTTGTGCAAATCAAAGAAGAGAGTCTCCCACAAGCTTGGGGGAGGCTTCTTCGATTACTTAAAGCTTTGTTTGATCATCCTCTTAAGAAAAATGAAATACTTGATATCTTTTATAATGGACTAACCGATGCTTCCAAGGACTACTTGGATAGTTGTGCTGGTTGTGTTTTCAGGGAAAGAACAGTCGACCAAGTTGAATTACTATTGAATAATATGTTGACTAATGAAAATAATTGGACTCTTCCTGAGCCAATTCCCGAGGCAATCCCTAAGCCAATTGAGCCAACTCCTGAGCCTATTCCTAAACCAACTCTGAAGAAGAGAGGTGTTCTATTTCTCAGTCCTGAAGACATGCAAGAGGCAAAGAAATCAATGAAAGAAAAAGGTATTAAAGCTGAAGATGTTAAGAATTTACCTCCTATTGAAGAAATACAAGGTCTTAGTATACCGTCTGTCGAAGAAACACATTGTCTTGATAACCTGACACAGGTAGTAAAGGTAAATTCTCTCTATAGATATGATAAAGTTGAAATTCCGTCTACTAAATTTCATAGCCCATGCTTAGATGAATTTGATGACTTTATGGCTAGACAAGAAAGCTTTAATGCTTATGTTGGTAGAGAATTAAAGAATAATGCTTTCGAGATAGGATGCTTGAGTGATTATATGGCTAGAGTTAAAGGTGAACTTAAACTCATTAGCAAATATGCTTCTATGGTTACCACTCAAGCTGAGCAAGTACTTAAAGCTCAAAATGATTTGCTTGATGAATTAAATAATAAATATGACTTTGCTGTTAGAGTGGCTACTAGAACTGGTAGAATGACTCAGGAACCTTTGTATCCTGATGGCCACCCTAAGAGAATCGAGCAGGATTCTCAGAGAAATAATTTAGAAGCACCTAGTTCTTCCAAAAAGAAGAAAAAGAAAAACGATAGGACTTTGCATGCTTCTAGTGAACCTGTTGTAGACACACCTGAGAATCCCAATGATATTTCTATTTCTGATGCTGAAGCGCAATCAGGTGATGGACATGTACCTAGTGGTAATGTTAATGATAATGTTCATGTTGATGCTCAACCTAGCAAAAATAATGAAGTAGAGATTGAACCTGCTGTTGATCTTGATAACCCACAATCAAAGAATCAACGTTATGATAAGAGAGATTTTGTTGCTAGGAAGCACGGTAGAGAAAGAGAACCATGGGTTCAGAAACCCATGCCCTTTCCTCCTAAACCATCCAAAACAAAGGATGATGAGGATTTTGAGCGCTTTGCTGAAATGATTAGACCTATCTTCTTACGTATGTGCTTAACTGATATGCTTAAAGTAAATCCTTATGCTAAATATATGAAGGATATCATTACAAATAAAAGAAAGATGCCGGAAGCTGAAATTTCCACCATGCTTGCTAACTATACTTTTAGGGGTGGAATACCAAAGAAACTTGGAGATCCAGGGGTACCAACCATACCATCACTACTGGAAACAGAGAATTTGCCATCAGTCAGCTCTTTGCCGTCTGCTAGCGGACGGCAAAGAAGGTCTTTGCCATCTGCTTGCAAAAAACAGACGGTAAAGAACTGACAGACGACAAAGAACCTGGTTGCCATCAGTCAGCTCTTTGCCGTCTGCCAGCAGATAGCAAAGAATCTTTGCCGTCCGCTGGCAGACGGCAAAGAGGTGCCCAGCAGACGGCAAAGAGGTGCCCCATGGTAGCCACCCCCTCTCTCTCTCCCCAGCCCCACCACACCGGCCCGATCCACTCCCACGCCACCACTCTGTCTCTCTCTCTCGTCCCTAAAAAAACTCTCTCACGAACTCACCCCCACCCCTCGGTCCACCCCACCCGGGCTCCCCTCCCCATGATCTCCTCGCCGTCGCCACCACCCATGCCGGCCGGTTCCGCGAGCACCGGCCACAAGATAACTCCCCAAGCTCGGCCCCCCTCCTCCCTCCGTCCAGATCTGTGCCTCAAGGCTGCACCCTTGCCAGCGGCTAGGGTTTTGGCGCCCCATGTTCTTGCCGGAATCCACCACAATCGGCGATGGCGAGACCGGAGCTTGCTGAATCCATCACCGGCGTTGCCCAGGTAGGCCCTTCCCCTCCTTCCTTGCTCGGGTCCACCCTCTCCTCCTCACCTTGCCTTCCCTTCCGATCCGTCCCTTTGCTGTAGGTCGCCATGGCAGCCACCACCACACGGCTACGAGATGGCGGCAGCCACCCCCGCTACCTCCGAGGTCAGGGTCGACGCGGTGGAGAACGATGACGTCATAGCATACACGCTACAGGAGGAGCTCGCGCAGGTCGCCATGGCCGAGGCGTTCGGGGCCGATGGCGGCGAGGCTGAGCAACGCGCCACCGTCTTCGCAGGAGCCCTCCACCAACCTCCCCGTGAGCATCCCCTTCCGTCCTCCCTTCTCTCTGTTTGTTTCCCCTTGCATAAATCTGAATCAAACGCGCGTCCTCATAAATCTGAATCAAATTGTGGATTCTAATTGTTGTGAACTCCATAGGTGCTCACATGCTAGTGGCCTTTGATGACATTTTAAGTTCTTGGCTGTTGTCTTTAATGCCAGTGTGTAGCAGCAAAAAAATTGTACTTGGAAGTGTCAAAATTTATCATTTATAATCAGCCATAGTAATATTGCTATAGATATATACACACTGAAAGTCTGAAAATTTTCTAGTAAATATACATGTCAGCTGCCATATCCGTTGCTTTGTCCCTTATTCAGTGTTTTTATCTTTTCTTGTTTTGATATTACAATTTTGTTAGTTCATAGATATTGATTTTGTTTTCTCTGTAGTTGAAAAAGTTCTGTATCAAGCTTCTATGTTTTGTCACAAGGATGAGATTTTTAGAATGCTACAAAACTTCATACCTTAGTAATGTTTTAGAATTTTTAAAACAGAATACATTAGTTTACATCTATTTCGTTAGCTTTTATACTAATGTTTTACTTCTCAGAACTTAATTCTTGCAAATCAAAGTGATCTAGTTACTTGGGGCCTGTTCGGCAACCCACCACAGCCACGACATCCTCAACTCATATTTAACTGTGTACAGAGAGCATACAGAGAACAAAAGCCTCACATTTAGCATAAGTTTGCAAATCAAAAAGGCACATACATGTCTCAGTGTGGGCAGCCATGCCTTGCCATCAGTGTGAGCAGCCATGCATTGCCATCAGTGTGAGCAGCCAAAGCCTTGTGCAAATTTCATATGCAAGCCCTGAAATTATGTGGTGTGCAGTTCACAGATTCTTCCCATGTTTATTTGATCTGTTAAGCTAAATTACTCTGCACCTAATATTCACATTGGTTGCTCAAAGTAAAAAAATATGTACTCTAGACTGAATATGTACTTGTTGTCATATTTTTTAGAAGTATGCAATATGATGTCAGAAGTAGTAACAGGTGAAGCTCCCTCTCTTCTCTTGTAATCCCGCAGGAGGGACAGCCTCGGGACGCTTAGCTGCCCGCTTAATCGAACTGGGGTTTCTCTTTTGGTTGCTGCATGTGTGAGTGCAGGAGATCAACTTCCTTCTCAACCGATGGGTGGGTAAGCAAGCTCCCCATCCACTCAAGTTCTAAACAAGCAGATAATCATTTGGGGTGCTACCCTGCTATTTCTTCTATGCTATAGTTACTTTACTCATGAACAGATACTCACTTGTTCTTAGTTGTTTTACTTAATATTGATATGAACAGATACCACTTGGTTTGGCCATTCCTATTGGTCTCTTTCTAATAGCCTATGAACAGATGCTATACTTTGTTTTGGCTGTTACTTTCCTAGTTTTCTCGATAAGACAGATACTACATCTGATTTGGGCGGTGATGCTGGTCTGAGCCCCCTCTCTTAGGCTTAATTTACATGTGGCTATCCTCGTGCTGCGATGAACTAGCCCTGCACTTCCAGTTGTCTCGAGCACATAATCCCTCAAGTATACCTTGAGTTCTTCTCGTAGCTTGGTCTTGTGGATTACGTAAACCCGCTTCTTGTGGACAGCCTGCTCCTCCTAGCTGCTTCACACTATCTCACAGATATGGTTTTGGGCCCAGTCCTGTTTGATGTTTTGGACACCAAGTGTCTAACAGAACCTACTCTACTGTTGGCTGCCCTATTTATACTGGCCTGAATGGTGTGACTAAGCTCTCTCTCTCTCTCTCTCTCTCTGTGTGTGTGTGTGTGTGTGTGTGTGTGTATGTGTTTGTGCTGTCCTCACGGGTGGCCTGAATGAAGTCTAATCCTTGGCTTTAATCACTATTTTTTAGTTGGCTTAATTCCTGGAGCTAGTACTGATAGTGGTCTTTGTGTTGGCATTTAACTTACTACTAATTGTGGTGGCTTCTTGAATGGGTCCTTGGCTAGTTCTCTCCTTTGG
This sequence comes from Aegilops speltoides, assembly GCA_021437245.1. Lineage (NCBI taxonomy): Eukaryota > Viridiplantae > Streptophyta > Magnoliopsida > Poales > Poaceae > Aegilops > Aegilops speltoides. Next base: position 504,713,573 of record CM038143.1, read on the forward strand.
CTCTTTGGTATTGGTTTACTCTATTTGGCTTTCTAATTAAGATCACTTTGAAAATCAGGATCTTAACTAAGATTATCTTGATCTCAAGTACTGGCTCCTACAACAATGCATTTCACCAAGTGAAATGCTACATTTCTACTCCTAACACATTCTCTCTTTCTTAGTGTTTTTGTTATGCAGGTTGGAAGAAAAGAAGAAGATCCAGAGAAGATCTTAGTAATAAGATAGTTTTTAGGAAAATAGATATTTAGTTTTAGGTCATTCCTTGTAATATGTGTTGGATATGTGTTGGATATATATGTGTTCATGACTAATGGTAACATCTGTTGGATATGTGTGGGATATATATGTGTTCATGACTATTGGTAATATGTGTTGGATATGCTCTATATGTGTTCACGACGGATATATATATCTGTGTTTGATTTTCTGTGAAAATGAATTGATATAAGAAGAAACAGAATTAATGCCTATTTGGTCTCTTTGCCATCTGCCAACAGATGGCAAAGAGCCTGCAGCCTTTGCCGTCTGCTAGCAGATGGCAAAGAGCCATTCCCTTTGCCGTCCGTCGTCAGATGGCAAAGAGCCATGCCCTTTGTCGTCTGCCAGCAAATGGCAAAGAGCCATGCCCTTTGCCGTCTGCCACTGACGGCAAAGGCCTCTATGCCGTCCACTGCAAAAAACAGACGGCAAAGAAGGCCTTTGCCGACCCTGTCTTTGCCGTCCCCTTTTGCCGTCCGCGGCAGACGGCAAAGACCTTTGCCGTCCGTCATCCGTGCCTTTGCCGTCCGCCGTGGCTGATGGCAAAGTACTAGATTCCTGTAGTGCATGCTCCATTGAAAGAAATTATGTTAAAACTGCTTTATGTGATCTTGGAGCCGGTGTTAGTGTTATGCCTCTCTCTCTTTATATCGTAGATTTGAATTGAATAAGTTGACACCTACTAAAATATCTTTACAAATGGCTGATAAATCAACTACTATACCTGTCGGTAGTTGTGAGAATGTGCCTATTGTGGTTGCAAATGTCACTATCTTAACGGACTTTGTTATTCTTGTTATTCCCGAGGACGATAGTATGTCGATTATCCTTGGTAGACCCTTTTTGAATACTACAGGGGCTGTTATTGATTACAACAAGGCAATGTCACTTTTCATGTTAATGGTAATGAGCATACGGTACACTTTCCGAGGAAACAACCTCAAGTTCATAGCATCAATTCTATTGGAAAAAGTCCAACTATCATTATTGGAGGTTTTGAATTTCCTCTTCCTACTGTCAAGAAAAAAATATGATATTCTTATTGTTGGGGATGTTCATATACCCATTGAGGTAACTTAGTGTTATTCGAAATTTCTCCGGTTCCGTGTTATTTGGAATGAGTTTGTTAACAAGACTTGATCAACCTTGTTAGTGGATTCATTTTGATGATCATGAGATGGATGAAACTAGAAGGCACAACCTTCTGTACCCTCTTTTACTTTCTGTTATTTAGAATAAATAAAGCAAAAACAGTATTATTTGTCTGTTTTCTGAATTATCCGTGCAATAAAAAAATATCCCAAAAATAAAAGTGCTCCAAATGCCCTGCAAATTTAGTATGTTTTTTATGGAATATTTGAGGATTTTAGGCACTGAAAATACTGCAGGAGGGGCAAACACCTGGCCACGAGGGTGGAGGGCGCGCCCACACCCCCTGGGTGCGCCCCCTGTCTCGTGGGCCCACGGTGGCCCCCTCCACTTATTCCTGCACCCACACACTCCATCTTCTTCCCAAAAAAATCCCCATCCAGCTCAAGCACGAGTTCTAGCTCATTTTGCTGTGATTTTCGATCTCCTTGCTCAAAGCTCCATTCACAAAACTGCTTTGGGAGATTGTTGCTTGGTATGTGACTCCTCCATTGGTCCAATTAGTTTTTGTTCTAGTGCTTTATTCATTGAAAATTTTTGCTGCATAGGTGACCCTGTTCTTGAGCTTGCATGTTAAATTTATGAGGTCCCAAGTAATTCTAATGCATGATATAGGCTCTAGGCACTTGTAGGAGTAGTTGCTACCAATCTTGTTTAATTTTATTCACTTTTATTTTGAAGTTACTAAAATTTCAGAAATTTTCAGAAAATGTTAAGGAGATTTTTGAGGGGCTCTTCTAGCCAAGGCTCCCAGGAAAAACAAGCTAAAGAGAAGGAAAAGGCCAAGTATAATATTCCTCCCATAGCGGAAGTACGGTCATGTGAATGGCCCTGTGATAATTTCTTGAGAGAAGCCGGAATTTATGAAGAATTTTATTCTTTGATCGAGAATGCAGGCCTCACCGATTTCCTCCACGACCGGATCGATCAGTATCTCTTACTCACCAATACTTTCATGCAAAACTTTTATTATTATCCTAAGAAGTCACCGCCTTCAGTATCATTTCATTTATATGATGAATTCAAGGAAATTTCTTTACGTAATTTTTGCGCGGTATGTAAAATACCCTTTGAGGGTAAATTGGATGAACCACATCGTAAAGATGTGGATGGCTTTGTTAACACTATTACTGTAGGGGATCCAAAGAAGGGTTCCGATGCGAGAATCTCTAGCATACACTTTCCTGTTTTACGCTACTATGCCTTATTTGCTAGTCGATGCTTAATTGGTTGAGGAAATAGTGGAAACTTCAGTGTACCTGATATTATTATTCTATTCCATGCCTTGGTTGGTGATAATAGTTTTAGTATGGGTGTCGTTATTGCTAAATGACTAAGCCTGAACCGTACAAAAGGCCCCATTTTTGGAGGTATCTATGCTGCATGTCTTGCTAAACATTTTGAGATACCTATTAGGCACCATGAGAGAGAGAGAGGAGACAATATTGCCTCCTTACCTTTTAGATTACAAGAGCATGGTAGCACATGAGTTTATTGTTCATAATGATGATAAGATGCTCCTGTATAACTTGAGATTTAATAAGAAACACAATGAGACTATTATTCTGCCTGCGCCTCTGTTGTTTGATTTGACTGCAGTTAATTATCTTGTCACGCCGGAAGCGGTGTATGCTCATCGAGGCCATGCATCCACTCCAGAGCCAGAGCCTGAGCCGGAACCTTCACTGGACCCTTATCGTGCATCATCTTACCAGTGGGATCCGGAGGAGATGGCCCGCCAGTGGTATCCTGATTACACCCCTCAGTACACCGGGGAGAGTAGCCGCGATCCTTGGCAGTAGACCAATTTAGGACAAAAGCCTAAGCTTGGGGGAGTACGTATTTCTCACCGACTTTACATTCATGTTCACACACTATTCTAGCCGTCGGTGCTCATACTCTTTCATTGTATTATCCATGTTAGTTTAATTTTCCTTTTCTCACTTTCTTCTTGTGTGTTTGATAAATCTTAAGAAAAAACAAAAAAATTAGTTAGTATAATTTCCATGCTTGTAGTAGAAATTAAAATGAAAACCCAAAAAGATTCCTCGTTCTTCTTTTTACTTGTTGGGAGCTTTCCCGTGTAAATAGTTTTATTTTCTTTTCTTTCCTTTGGGGGTCAAGAGTAGAAGACCATATTGAAAATGTTTAGTGGCTCTCAAATGCATGATTGTTTATTTAACTTAGAGCCCATATTACCTTGTATTCTCTCTTGAGTTGAATGCTTGCAGATTCCAGCTTAGTCCAATGCACGTGCACTATTACTATTATACACACCGTTCGGTCGTGCAAGTGAAAGGCAATAATGACGATATATGATGGACTGGCTGAGATGAGAAAAGCTGGTATGAACTCGACCTCTCTTGTTTTTGTAAATATGATGAGTTCATCGTTCCTGATTCAGCTTATTATGAAGTAAACATATTTGCAATGACACTCAGAGATTATAGTTGCTTGTGCCATGCTTAATTAGCTATGAGTTATAATGGTTTACCTTGCGTGCCAACATGCTATTAAAATGATTATGATGTGGTATGATGGGATGGTATCCTCCTTTGAATGAATTGAGTGACTCGACTTGGCACATGTTCATGCATGTAGTTGAAACAAATCAACATAGCCTTCACGATATTTATGTTCATGGTAGATTATATCCTACTCATGCTTGTACTCGGTGTGAATTAATTTTAATGCATGTTCATGACTGTTGTCACTCTCTCAGTTGGCCGCTTCCTAGTCTTTTGCTAGCCTTCACCTGTACTAAGCGGGAATACTGCTTGTATATCCAAATTCCTTAAACCCCAAAGTTGTTCCATATGAGTCCACCATACCTTCCTATATGTAGTATCTACCTGCCGTTCCAAGTAAATTTGCATGTGCCAAACTCCAAACCTTCAAATGAAATTTTGTTTTGCATGCTCGAGCAGCTCATGTTTCAACTAGGGCTGCCTGTATCTTCCATGCTAGGTGGGTTATTCTCAAGAGGAGTGGACTCCGCTCCTCATTCACGAGAAAGGGCAGGTAACCGGGATGCCTAGTCCCATGATCCAAAAAGATCAAAGCAAATCAAAATAATTTAACAAAACTCCCCCAGGGCTGTTGTTAGTTGGAGGCACTCGTTGTTTCAAGCAAGCCATGGATTGATGCTTGTTGGTGGTGGGCGAGTATAAACTTTTACCATTCTCTTTGGGAACCGCCTATAATGCATGTAGTATGGAAGATATAGCCATCTCATAGTTGTTGCATTAACAGTGAAAGTATGCCACTCAAAATTTTATTCACCTCTAATTTAAAATCGAGCTCTGGCACCTCTACAAATCCCTGCTTCCCTCTGCGAAGGGCCTATCCATTTACTTTATGTTGAGTCATCACCTTCTTATTAAAAAGCACCCGCTGGAGAGCACGCTGTCATTTGCATCCATTACTATTGGTTTATATTGGGTATGACTTGACTGGATCTCTTTTACCATGAATTACAATGTTTAGACAGTCCTTGATCTTTAAAGGTGCTCTGCATTTATGTGTTGCGGTCTCAGAAAGGGTTAGAGAGATACCATTTTGTTATATCATATTATGATTGTTTTGAGAAAGTGTTGTCATCCGAGTTTTATTATTATTGCTCGCTAGCTGATTATGCCATTGATATGAGTAATTGTGAGACCTAAGTGTTATTGTGAGTATGGTTAGTTCATAATACTTGCTGAAAACTTGAATGCTGGCTTTACATATTTACAACAACAAGAGCAAACAGAGTTTGTAAAAGTTTTTCTTTATCACTTTCAGTTTATCAACTGAATTGCTTGAGGACAAGCAAAGGTTTAAGCTTGGAGGAGTTGATACGTCTCCAACGTATCTACTTTTCCAAACACTTTTGCCCTTGTTTTGGACTCTAACTTGCATGATTTGAATGAAACTAACCCGGACTGACGCTGTTTTCAGCAGAACTGCCATGATGTTGTTTATTGTGCAGAAAACAAAAGTTCTCGGAATGACCTGAAAATCAAGGCCAGGGGGCCCACACCCTATCCACGAGGGTGGGGGGGCGCGCCCTCCCCCTGGGCGCGCCCCCCCCCTGTCTCGTGGGCCCCCTGATGCTCCACCGACCTCAACTCCAACTCCATATATTTCGTTTCACGGAGAAAAAAATCAGAGAGTAAGTTTCATCGCGTTTTACGATACAGAGCCACCGCCAAGCCCTAATCTCTCTTGGGAGGGCTGATCTGGAGTCCGCTCTGGGCTCCGGAGAGGGGGATTCATCGCCATCGTCATCATCAACCATCCTCCATCACCAATTTCATGATGCTCACCACCGTGCGTGAGTAATTCCATCGTAGGCTTGCTAGACGATGATGGGTTGGATGAGATTTACCATGTAATCAAGTTAGTTTCGTTAGGGTTTGATCCCTAGTATCCACTATGTTTTGAGATTGATGTTGTTATGACTTTGCTATGCTTAATGCTTACTAGGGCCCGAGTGCCATGATTTCAGATCTGAACCTATTATGTTTTCATGAATATATGTGAGTTCTTGATCCTATCTTGCAAGTCTATAGTCACCTATTATTTGTTATGATCCGACAACCCCGAAGTGACAATAATCGGGATGCTTCTCGGTGATGACCATAGTTTGAGGACTTCATGTATTCACTATGTGCTAATGCTTTGTTCCGGTTCTCTATTAAAAGGAGGCCTTAATATCCCTTAGTTTCCACTAGGACCCCACTGCCACGGGAGGTTAGGACAAAAGATGTCATGCAAGTTCTATTCCATTAAGGAGAGTAAAACTGCACCATATCCCAGCCCTCTCACGCATCCTCACTTTTTGGCCTCAGATCATGTGTCCTGGTCGTTTCTACCCGTGAGATTGGTGTCCATCTCGGGACTAACAACTGAGTGGGCCTGCTGTCCTGGGGCAGCTACTCCCGTAGAAAAATCGGTGACTTCTGGTTAATTTGGGCCGTGGCACCACACGAAGCCCACGGGTAATTTAGCTTCGATCCAATAGTCTGCTCGGAAGAGGAATCCACCCATACCCTGCTCCCTTTCTTCTTCTCCCCCTATTTCCCTCGTCTCCTGAGTCTCACATCGATCGCCGCCGCCGCCGCCATCCCCATATATACCAGCGACCTCGCTCCTGGACTCGGCCCTCTCCCCACCGTAGCCGCCCCCACCCCCATCTCTTTCCTCAGCGTCTCCTCCAGATCGAGCAACAGGTCACGCTGGGATCGCTTGCGTGATGAGGAGGAAGAAACTACAAACTGGCAAACCTGCACCTTGTTCGTCCTCCAACAGTCAGGTAGGTGTTCATCCTCCCAATCCTCCACTCGCTTTCGACAGGAACAAAGGAGCAGAATAGGGGGCGGGATGACAACCTAGCGGCGTCTAGGCGGGTGAGACAGAGGGACCGAGGATAGGATTGTGTAGCCTAGCCAGGATTCGGGGCGAGGGAAAATGAGGAGAGGAATCCATCGGAAAAACCGTGCTTGAGGATCCGGACCGCCTCCATCACAATCGGCTACTTGGGCTTCTCCTTGGTCCAGGTAGGCTGCTTGCGCGTTAGCTTCGCCCATGGGGACTGACAGCCCGCGGCCACCGCCTAATTCATCGCTGACGATGCTAACAAAGACGGCTTGTGTTGCACCGTGAGACCTAATCGTAACGAGAGGGAGATTTGCTGGAGGGGGAGAAATACCATTCGTAATTATTGCTGAAATTTTGTGCTGTTCATTACTATAGCCTATTGCAATCTGCAACCCCTTCTATGTGTTTGTGTGCCGGCACTTGGCAGCAAAAATAGTACTACATCACATTAGTACGAATTTTTATGTTTCTCCCCCTTTTTGTATTGTAGGTGTGATTTGGCTGTGATAGAGAATGGGAGGAAGGAGAAGATTGCCTCTGGACTGCTGAACCCCTTCATGCCGCACCTGAAGGGGCCACCCCGAACCAGATTGCCAATGGAGGATACACTATCCTTCTCTAGCCGGATCCAGATGCCAGCATATACCCTGGTTCACCAAGGGCACCGTCAAGAGGTTTGTCATCTACTTGTTAGTCGTCTCGTGTCTGTTTAATGGTTGCCCACAGCGATGGCAGTGTCAACTCATTTTGCATGACTTCTTGTTATTGGTAGGTTCGTCCATTTCGTGAACATGCTGGAGGTCCTGGAGCGGGTGACAACCATCAAGTCTGAGATACTGCAGCTCAAGGACGTTGTCGCCATCCAGAGCAATGAAAATCATCGATCAAAATCTGTAAGTGGGGGATATATTGTAACCTGTAAAATTATGTGTACCTGTTAAGAGAGATAATGGCAGAATGGTGACATGTTTGTGTTTGAGATTTGCGAGGCTGAATGTAACAATGGGGAACCGGTAGACTCAATGGAAGGTATAATACTGCCGATTACATTTCTGAATGTTGTGTTGCATAGTCACAATATGTACGAAGAAATCTTTATCAATGTTTATTCGTAGCTGAAAATCCTATTCTGTTTGTGCAATAGATTCTCTTCTCCTCTGTATGTTGATGCCAAATCCCCTCCTCCAAGGTAACCAGACAATCCTCTTCACACAACTTTACAAGCTTTCTTTCTCTCAGTCTTCCACTCCCACCTGAACAATATTTCATTGAATCCATGAATTTTCTCCTGAACCGATAGTGTCAGTTGCAAGTCAAAACGTTGTGATATGAGGTAAAGGAAATATTTATGGAGGAAGCTAATGTTCAGGTATTGGTAGATCTTTCTCACAATTTTGCAATGGTGTCATTTTATTACTATAGTTAATTGGTTGTTAAAGAGTATATAATGATGGTCTGTTCAGTTGTAGTAACATATGCCATCATCCTCATAGTTTTGTTTTGTTTTTGTGTTTAGTTATGTTCTTTCAGTATTCTTGCACAGAAACAAGCAACTAGACAAAGCCAGGAATGTGTCTTGGTGATCATATTTCTGCGGTGCACACAAAATCTTGCCCGCTCTGAGTTTTATATTATGAAGCAGACTTGAATCTTTCCTCCAAGTGAAAAATAGTCTAACTTTCAGCCAGTGTTGGTTGCTATTGCAGGACTGCACAAATCAGTCAGCCGAGCATTTTACTCTTTTCGGATATGTATTTCAAATACCTTCAACCCAAATCATATTTCTATTTATGCCCACTTCTATGATGATTCCATTGTTTATACTATGTGATTCCTTCCATTTTCATTCATATGGTTATATTTTATTATGATTAAATATACATCAAGGAAAAGTTTATATGTATCATATTTTTGGTAGAATTCTCAATGTTCTATGTGTTTGTTCCTTTTCGTTCCATCCAATTAGGCTTGAAATAATTTCAAGTTCCATCGTTGTTACTTCAGCAATGCCATCCCTTGTTGTATTAGTGTGTCGCTAGACCTCATCTCCCAGTATGTATGTCTGTTACTTCGGGGATCATGGCCAAAAATAATATAATGTAGTTTTGCTAGATTCTTAGTGACTTCACTGTGTTTGCATGTGGATGAACTAATAGGTGATCCCTAAGAGACTTATCTAGTTTTAGAGTAGGAGGCCTAAGAGAGCATGGACAAAACTTCTGAATCATCTACCTAAGAGATCATAAATCTGTTACGTGTAAATATTTTGATGTTCTAAACCTGAATGCAATAAACTGTTATACATATTATTATTCTAAATCTCAAGGTAATCGATCACTTCTATGTGTACCATCTATTGTGTTTCACATGGATACTAAGATAACAATGGAGCACCAACTTGGTTCTATCGCAATTACATGATTCTGGGGTCCCAAGGCTGGAAAAATTTAGTATTTAACCATGTTCATTTAACAAAGCAAGCAAACAAAAATTAAAAATATGATTACTACATATCCCACTTTTTGCTTGTATGGTACCCCCTATGTAACTTTTTATAAGACGTATTTAGAGTCCATGACATCGTCTTAAATACTACAACTCTCTTAAGTTGTAGAGAAAGTAGTATTTAGTTATTATTTGATACTCCAACTAATTTAATCCTTGTTAGGACTCTTGTCCTATGAATGTGATGCCCTCCACAAGAAATAGGCAGGTGCATTAGGTGGACATGATTCTTCTTTGTTTCCAAACATGGTGGCCCTTTGGTAGAGGCATGTGAAGATTTTACTTTATACTCCATGTATACAATCTATTTCTTATTGCCTATTATCTGTACTGATTAGTTGTATTTACTATCTAAATTTTTGTGTATGTTGTTATACCAAGCCAGCTGTATATGTGAATGTTGATTTTAACAAGTATATGTGAGATTGCGTAGAATTACCGACTAATGTATGATTATGTTTAGGCAAATTTAATATGTTTCATGTGGTAATATATTCATGAAAATTCCTACCATTTCATTGTATAAATAGACGGGCGCAGCAACGCGCGCCATCCATGATCTAGTAAGCATGTATGACTATATTCAGAATACATGCCTACATTACGTTGATGAATTGGAGCTAGTTCTGTGTCACCCTATGTTATAGCTATTACATGAGGAATCGCATCCGACATAATTATCCATCACTAATCCAATGCCTACGAGCTTTTCACATATTGTGCTTTTCTTATTTACTTTCCGTTGCTACTATTACATCTACTACAAAACTATTATCTTTACTTTTGCCACGGTTACCTTTATTATCATACTACTTTGCTACTACATACTTTGCTGCAGATACTAAGTTATCTAGGTGTGGTTGAATTGACAACTAAACTGCTAATACTTAAGAATATTCTTTGGCTCCCCTTGTGTCGAATCAATAAATTTGGGTTGAATACTCTACCCTCGAAAGCCATTGCGATCCCCTGCACTTGTGGGTTAGCAGGAGCCTGTTCCGGCACCCTGCCGGAGGGGGAATCCATCACCGTGGCCATCTTCATCATCCCGGCGCTCTCCATGACGAGGAGGAGTAGTTCACCCTCGGGGTTGAGGGTATGTACCAGTAGCTATGTGTTTGATTTCTCTCTCTCTCTCTCTCTCTCGTGTTCTTGATTTGGCACGATCTTGATGTATCGCGAGCTTTGGTATTATAGTTGGATCCTATGATGTTTCTCCCCCTCTACTCTCTTGTAATGGATTGAGTTTTCCCTTTGAAGTTATCTTATCGGATTGAGTCTTTTAAGGATTTGAGAACACTTAATGTATGTCTTGCATGTGCTTATCTGTGGTGACAATGGGATATTCACGTGATCTACTTGATGTATGTTTTGGTGATCAACTTGCGGGTTCCGTAACATTGTGAACTTATGCATAGGGGTTGGCACACGTTTTCGTCTTGACTCTCTAGTAGAAACTTTGGGGCACTCTTTGAAGTACTTTGTGTTGGTTGAATAGATGAATCTGAGATTGTATGATGCATATCGTCTAATCATGCCCACGAATACTTGAGGTAACATTGGAGTATCTAGGTGACATTAGGGTTTTGGTTGATTTGTGTCTTAAGGTGTTATTCTAGTATGAACTCTATGATAGATCGATCAGAAAGGATAACTTTGAGGTGTTTTCGTACCCTACAATAATCTCTTCGTTTGTTCTGCGCTATTAGTGACTTTGGAGTGACTCTTTGTTGCATGTTGAGGGATAGTTATATGATCCAATTGTGTTATTATTGTTGAGAGAACTTGAACTAGTGAAAGCATGAACCATAGGCCTTGTTTCCTAGCATTGCAATACCATTTACGCTCACTCTTGCCATTAGTTACCTTGCTGTTTTTATATTTTCAGATTACAAAAACCTATATCTACCATCCATATTGCACTTGTATCACCATCTCTTCGCCGAACTAGTGCACCTATACAATTTACCATTGTATTGGGTGTGTTGGGGACACAAGAGAGTCTTTGTTATTTGGTTGCAGGGTTGTTTGAGAGAGACCATCTTCATCCTATGCCTCCCACAGATTGATAAACCTTAGGTCATCCACTTGAGGGAAATTTGCTACTGTCCTACAAACCTCTGCACTTGGAGGCCCAACAACGTCTACAAGGAGAAGGTTGTGTAGTAGACATCAATAACACCCCATAGCCTCTATTAATCAACATTATAATACAATGAACCCACTTGTGCCATAGTGTTTGTGAGGTAGTTAATCTCACTATCTTTGATAACTAAAACAAGTTATGAATAAGTAACATGTATTGCATTTTTTGGGTTAGTTAATAAATGAAAATGAAAGAGCATGTAAAAGTGTTTTGGAGAGTTTCGTTATGTGGTAAATTGGACCCGGAGTCATTGATAACTCCCAAGTGCATGGACTTATCCTAGCACTTTACAATTAAGGATGTGAAAGTATTTAGTGTTGATCCCTGTTGGAGCTAAAGTTAGACTTCCTAGTTCCTATTCTCATAGGTTATGTATGGAACTTACACAACTATCTATGCATTTTAATGTCTACTTTAGTAAAATTAAGATGAAAGGAGTTTTGTTGTTTTGTAAAAGCAAATTAACAAAAGTTAGGTGTTATTATTAATTATTCTGCAAGAAGAAAAGACATCGCTTGCGTTTTCTGTGGTGGTTGTGAAGAAAGTGTGTGGTTTCCAATCGGAGCATGTGTGCTAGGAAATTGGTAATTTTGTGATCACACGGTTGTCTATAGAGGTAACAAGTCTAAAGGCCACAAAACGCGTCTCAATGTCTACCTATGCTATTTTTTCTCCAACGCCATCTCAAGAGACTTCTCACAACATGGAGAGACAAGGAATTTGGTGACTTTGTATATCTTTTCCTACATAAGTGAACCTCGTGTTTATTTCTAGGGTGGGGCCTAAGCTTACATGTTGCAATTCGTCAGCATTTACTTATGATTGAATACTTACCAAGAATTCACAAGTACCAATACTTATTAAGGTAAACCCGGCCATATATTTAAGATCTAGGATCCCTTAGCTTCCATATGCTATGCCTCCTATACGGGTTTGACATTCTGTCACTCCAGCTTCCAATCATATATTCATCATAACACATTGGTTAACCTTATGTGTTCCCCTGATGTACGAGTGAACTCATACAAAAACCACATAAGATTTCATAGAACTTAACATTTATAATGTGCAACCAAACTTCTTACTAGATCACTAATGCCATAGAACAAGTTAATACTCAAACTTCGACATAGTCATGCAATAAATCACATAGAAATAATTTATAGCACATGGCATCGAGTCTACCAATGGATTACAGAGGTTTATTGTGTGGGAAGCCTATGTTCAAAGGAGGAAGATGATGGTGAAGTCAATGGAGACAATTGTAACACCCCCGTCCACACCCATCGGTTCCCGGTCGTTACGTCTGGCTACCACATGAGATCTAGATTGGACCCACAAACGAACACTAGTCTTTCATGCGCTCTTTGTCCTCACTCATGTGCACACGGGAGAAATTTTTTGGTTGGTCACCCATCCTCAAATTACCCCAGGACAAGACACTTAACATGAAGGTTCTTTTGAGATGAGCTTCCAGAAAGGACGTGCACCTTGTTGACATGAGTATTTTATCATTCGTTATTACATCAGGATGTGACAACAATGGTGATTCCCTGAGTGGACTTCCGGAGCCTCTAGAGAGAGTGAGGGGGGATCCTCCTTCTTATTATTTGTCTTATTCTTCCTTGGCCATCTGCACTGGTTGCGAGAGATGTTTCCCCTCTAGTTTTCATGGATTGGTGGCTCGGAGAAGGGAGCCTCCTTTAGGGAGAGCCTTCTCTAGAAGCTGTAATCTATCTATTGTTACCGTCTCTCTACTATCCAAAGGCCAATAACTCTGAAAAAATTCCGAATAATATGTCGGTTCAATAACATTGGGGACAAGATTGTGCAAAAATGATGCCAACGGGATTTTTTTTGTAAAGGCAGCTAGCTAGTGGGCATTTGGCTTGGCCATGTGGACCCGTTGTGACTCCTTTGTGGCCCATCTTTAGGTGGGTCTGACATCCTATGGAAGTTATTATTCATTGACTTATTCGTATATATTTTCCTGAGCTACTGGAATTCCTAAAACTAGGGACATAAAACATGCAAGTGACCTTTACGACACTGCGTCGATAGGTTAGTCTAATAAATTTGAAACCTTGCATAATTTAGTAAGATGATGTGATGAAAACTTCAAAAAATATAGATATGTTTTAGGATGTATAATTCATATGTTCACTAGTAGCATTTCTCATGCAAGCGATGACACATAAATATCGACATATTTATGTGCAATTATCAATCAAACATACATGACAAATCATATCATAGATTTGGATCATGTGCTATAAGAAGAACTTCCATAAATTCTACTAGTCCGACACATGCAATTTTTTTATCCTTAGTGAGGCACATCCATCCACGGTTTTCCTCACTATCACTGAGAGTACTTCACAAAAGGGACCTACTCCATCCAATACACACCACTTCACTACTAGTGTATTATCTAAATAGGCCATTGAATAGACTAATAAAACACAGAGCAACATACATATATAAACGGTCCATACAACCATGATGTTCTAAACATAAAGTAATTATTCATCACATAACAAAATATACACTTCGACAATTACATATAGTTGATCACAATCATGTTGGACAACCCATGTGGTCTAAGCATTGAAGCATATAGAGTAATGATGCTAGATAGCTACTATATTACAAACCCATAGTCTAAGGGATGAACTACTCGCACCTCATCATGGAGCAACGGGGGATGAATCAATGGTGAAGATGGCGGTGAATCCCCTCCTAGAAAGATACTCGAGAGAAACCGACAAACTATGGCAGAGCTCCACCTTGGATCATGAATATCAATGTGTTGACAACAAAGAAAACCTCACCAATTAGTTTAGAGTTGAGGGGGTTATTACAGAGCTGGCATTGGAAGGAGGGTATTGGGTGGCGCCTGTGGGACCCACATGATCTACCCACATGACCTATGTGGGAAGCTGCATAGGCCTCATGGGTGTCTCTTGTGGCCTATTTTTGGCAGGTGTCTTTCCTTTCTAATGTTACACATCTCCGGGTTTTCTTGTATTTTTCTTAGCTTAGGAAGGTCCTGCAATTAACGACAAAAAATGCAGTTATGCATTCCAGCAACCTGTAGTAGGCTAGTCTAAACAATGGTAAATGTTGCCTGAACTGATAAGTAAAAGGTATAAAAACTTCGAAAAATATAAATACATTGTTGATGCATCTCCAACGTATCTATAATTTTTTATTGTTCCATGCTATTATATTATCTATTTTGGATGTTTATAGGCTTTATTATACACTTTTATATTATTTTTGGGACTAACCTATTAACCGGAGGCCCAACCCAAATTGCTATTCTTTTGCCTATTTCGGTGTTTCACAAAAAAGGAATATCAAGGAGTCCAAACGGAATGAAACCTTCGGGAGAGTTATTTTTGGAACGAAAGCAATCCAGGAGACTTGGAGTAGACGTCAGGGAAGCAACGAGGTGGCCACGAGGGTCCAGGGTGCACCCTACCCCCTGGGCGCGTGATAATAACCCACAAGTATAGGGGATCACAACAGTTTTCGAGGGTATAGTATTCATCCCAAATTTATTGATTTGACACAAGGGGAGCCAAAGAATATTCTCAAGTATTAGCAGCTGAGTTGTCAATTCAACCACACATGGATAACTTAGTATTTGTAGCAAAGTATTTAGTAGCAAAGTTGTATGATAGTAATGGTAATAGTAGCAAAAGTAACGATAGCAGTTTTGTAGTAATTGTAACAGTAGCAACGGTAAAGTAAATAAGGAAAGCACAATATGTGAAAAGCTCGTAGGCATTGGATCAATTATGGATAATTATGTCGAATGCGTTCCTCATGTAATAGTTATAACATAGGGTGACACAGAACAAGCTCCAATTCATCAGTGTAATGTAGGCATGTATTCCGAATATAGTCATACGTGCTTATGGAAAAGAACTTGCATGACATCTTCCCGTGCCAGCGAGGTCCTAATGGAAACTAAGGGATATTAAGGCCTCCTTTTAATAGAGTACCGAACCAAAGCATTAGCACTTAGTGAGTACATGAACTCCTCAAACTACGCCCATCACCGAGAAGTATCCCGATTATTGTCACTTCGGGGTTGTCGGATCATAACACATAAAAGGTGACTATAGACCTGCAAGATAGGATCAAGAACTCACATATATTCATGAAAACATAATAGGTTCAGATCTGAAATCATGGAAAATGGGCCCAAGTGACAAGCATTAAGCATATCAAAGTCATAGCAACATCAATCTCAGAACATAGTGGATACTAGGGATCAAACCCTAACAAAACTAACTAGATTACATGGTAAATCTCATCCAACCCATCACCGTCCCGCAAGCCTACGATGGAATTACTCACGCACGGAGGTGAGCATCATGAAATTGGTGATGGAGGATGGTTGATGATGACGACGGCGACAAATCCCCCTCTCTGGAGCCCCGAACGGACTCCAGATCAGCCCTCCCGAGAGAGATTAGGGCTTGGCAGCGGCTCCGTATCATAAAACATGATGAGACTTTCTCTCTGATTTTTTTTCTTCGCGAAAGCAAATATATAGAGTTGGAGTTGAGGTTGGTGGACATCCAGGGGGCCCATGAGGCAGGGGGCGTGCCTAGGGGGAGGGGGCGTGCCCCCACCCTCGTGGACAGGGTGTGGGCCCCCTGGCCTTGATTCTTTCGCCTGTATTTTTTATATTTTCCATAAATAATCTCCGTGGATTTTTATGTCATTCCGAGAACTTTTGTTTTTGCACAAAAATAACACCATGGCAGTTCTGCTGAAAACAGCGTCAGTCCGGGTTAGTTTCATTCAAATCATGCAAGTTAGAGTCCAAAACAAGGGCAAAAGTGTTTGGAAATGTAGATACAACGGAGACGTATCAACTCCCCCAAGCTTAAACCTCTGCTTGTCCTCAAGCAATTCAGTTGATAAACTGAAAGTGATAAAGAAAACTTTTACAAACTCTGTTTGCTCTTGTTGTTGTAAATATGTAAAGCTAGCATTCAAGTTTTCAACAAAGATTATGAACTAACCGTATTCACAATAACACTTAAGTCTCATGTTTACTCATATCAATGGCATAATCAACTAGCGAGCAATAATAATAAAACTCGGATGACAACACTTTCTCAAAACAATCATAATATGATATAACAAGATGGTATCTCGCTAGCCCTTTCTGAGACTGCAAAACATAAATGCAGAGCACCTTTAAAGATCAAGGACTGACTAAACATTGTAATTCACGGTAAAAGAGATCCAGTCAAGTCATACCCAATATAAACTAATAGTAATGCATGCAAATGACAGCGGTGCTCTCCAGCGGGTGCTTTTTAATAAGAGGGTGCTGACTCAACATAAAAGTAAATAGATAGGCCCTTCACAGAGGGAAGCAGGGATTTGTAGAGGTGCCAGAGCTCGATTTTAAAATAGAGATGAATAATATTATGAGCAGTATACTTTCACTGTCAACGCAACAACTATGAGATCTCGATATCTTCTATGCTACACACATTATAGGCGGTTCCCAAATAGAATGATAAATTTTATACTCCCCCACCACCAACAGACATCAATCCATGGCTTGCTCGAAACAACGGGTGCCTCCAACTAGCAACAATCCTGGGGGAGTTTTGTTTAATTATTTTGATTTGATTTGATCTTTTGATCATGGGACTGGGCATCCCGGTTACTAGCCATTTTCTCGTGAATGAGGAGCAGAGTCCACTCCTCTTGAGAATAACCCACCTAGCATTGGAAGATACAGGCAACCCTAGTTGAAACATTAGCTGCTCGAGCATACAAAACAGAATTTCATTTGAAGGTTTGGAGTTTGGCACATACAAATTTACATGGAACGGCAGGTAGATACCGCATATAGGAAGGTGTGGTGGACTCATATGGAATAACTTTGGGGTTTATGGAGTTTGGATGCACAAGCAATATTCCTGCTTAGTACAGATGAAGGCTAGCAAAAGACTGGGAAGCGACCAACAGTCATGAACATGCATTAAAATTAATCAACACCGAGTGCAAGCATGAGTAGGATATAATCCACCATGAACATAAATATTGTGAAGGCTATGTTGATTTTGTTTCAACTACATGCGTGAACATGTGCCAAGTCAAGTCACTAGAATCATTCAAAGGAGGATACCACCCTATCATACCACATCACAACCATTTTAAAAGCATGTTGGCACGCAAGGTAAACCATTATAAGCTCCTAGCTAATTAAGCATGGCATAAGCAACTATTATCTCTAACTGTCATTGCAAACATGTTTATTCATAATAGGCTGAATCAGGAACGATGAACTCATCATATTTAAAAAAACAAGAGAGGTCGAGTTCATACAAGCTTCTCTCATCTCAATCAGTCCATCATATATCGTCATTATTGCCTTTCACTTGAACGACCGAACGGTGTGTATAATAATAATAGTGCATGTGCATTGGACTAAGCTGGAATCTGCAAGCATTCAATTCAAGGGAGAAGACAAAGTAATATGGGCTCTTGGTTAAATCAAAAATCATGCATATGAGAGCCACTAAACATTTTCATTAGGGTCTTCTCCTCTCGACCCCTAAAGGAAAGAAAATAAAATAAAACTATTTACACGGGAAAGCTCCCAACAAGCAAAAGAAGAACGAGAAATCCTTTTGGGTTTTCTTTTAATTGCTACTACAAGCATGGAAATTAAACTAACTAATTTTTTTGTTTTTTTCATAAGGTTTATCGAACACTCAAGAAGAAAGCTAGGAAAATAAATTAAACTAGCATGGATAGTACAATGAAAAAGTATGAGCACCGACGACTAGAATGAGTGTGTGAACATGAATGTAATGTCGGTGAGAAATACATACTTCCCCAAGCTTAGGATTTTGGCCTAAGTTGGTCTATGCCCATGAATAACCTGACTGATATCTGAAGTTGTAACTTGGGTCGTACTGAGATGCAGCAGCCAATGCCTCCTGAGCTGCGACATGGCGGCGAGCTGCCTCCGTCCTCCTCTCGTACTCGGTTGCCTCCTCCCTGGTTACAACATATCTTCTTTTTCCTGATAATCAAAAAGGGCAGGAGCAGGGAGAGTAACATGGACAGCGCGACGTCTGTCAAAGATTAGTCGATACTGGAGGAACTGTTCATTCCTCTCAAGAAAATGATGCCTGACCATAGCATTATAATCTAAATAAGCGGGAGGCAACTCCCTATCACCCTCACGTGGAGGTATACCAAGATAATTAGCAACACGGGTCGCATAAATCCCTCCAAACAAATCTCCAGATAAACCATTATTATGCAACCTACGTGCAACAATTGCCCCTAAGTTGTAATCTTTATTACTTAATACAACACTCTTGAGGACACAAAGATCAGGAACACACATGTGACATGCTTCATCTTTACCGTTAATGCATCAACCAATGAAAAGAGCAAAATAATGTATAGCAGGAAAATGAATGCTCCCTATGGTAGCTTGTGATATATCTCTAGATTCTCCCACAGTAATACTAGCAAGAAAGTCTTTATATTCAGATTTACGGGGTTCATTAACACTACCCCACTGTGGGAGTTTGTAGGCAGTAGTAAAATCTTCTAGGTCCATGGTATATGATTGATCATAAATATCATACAGGACACTTTGAGAATTACGTGAAGATGAAAATTTAAACCTTCTCACGAATGAATCACTCAAATAGTAGTACCGAGGACACTTATCTTGCATGAAGTCCTCAAGATCGGCATTACGCACATATGCGTCAAATTCATCCTTGATTCCTGCATTGACCATAAATTCTTCTGACGGCCATTCACAAGGCCGCACGTCAGCTTCCCTTGGTGGTTCATCGTCTTGCTCACGCATTGCGCGTCTGGGTGCTTGCTTTCTTGAACAACCACCTTGGTACATTTTCCTAGACATATTTCTTCCTCTGAAAAATTTCTAAAATTTTTAGTAACTCAAAATAAAAGTGAATCAAACTAAACAAGATTGATAGCAACTACTCCCACAAGTGCCTAGAGCCTATATCATGCATTAGAATTACTTGGGACCTCATAAATTTGACATGCAAGCTCAAGAACAGGGTCACCTAGGCAGCAAAAATTTGCAATGAATAAAGCACTAGAACAAAAACTAATTGGACCATTGGAGGAGTCACATACCAAGGAACAATCTCCCAAAGCAGTTTTGTAAATGGAGCTTTTTGCAAGGAGATCGAAAATCGCAGCAAAATGAGCTAGAACTCATGCTTGAGCTGGATGGGGATTTTTTGGGAGGAAGATGGAGTGTGTGGGTGCAGTAATAAGTGGTGGGGGCCCACCGTGGACCCATGAGGCAGGGGGCGCGCCCTGTAGGGGTGGGCGTGCCCTGGACCCTCGTGGCCAGGTGCTTGCCCCCCCCCCCGCTGTGTTCTCACTGCCTAAAATCCTCAAATATTCCATAAAAAATCATACTAAATTGGTAGGGCATTTGGAGAACTTTTATTTTCGGGATATTTTTTATTGCATGGATAATTCACAAAATAGACAGATAATAGTATTTTTGCGTTATTTATTCTAAATAACAGAAAGTAAAAAGAGGGTATAGAAGGTTGTGCCTTCTAACTTCATCCATCTCATGATCACCAAAAGGAATCCACTAACAAGGTTGATCAAGTCTTGTTAACAAACTCATTCCGAATAACATGGAACCGGAGAAATTTCGAATAACACTAGGTTACCTCAACGGGGATATGAACATCCCCAATAATAATAATATCATATTTTTTCTTGACAGTAGGAAGAGGAAATTCAAAACCTCCAATAATGATAGTTGGAATTTTTCCAATAGAATTGATGCTATGAACTTGAGGTTGTTTCCTTGGAAAGTGTACCGTATGCTCATTACCATTAACATGAAAAGTGACATTGCCTTTGTTGCAATCAATAACAACCCCTGCAGTATTCAAAAAGGGTATACCATTATCATCCTCGGGAATGTCAAGAATAACAAAGTCCGTTAAGATAGTGACGTTTGCAACCACAACAGGCACATCGTCACAAATACCGACAGGTATAGCAGTTGATTTATCAGCCATTTGCAAAGATATTTCAGTAGGTGTCAACTTATTCAATTCAAGTCTACGATATAAAGAGAGAGGCATAACACTAGCACCGGCTCCAAGATCACATAAAGCAGTTTTAACATAGTTTCTTTTAATGGAGCATGGTATAGTTGGTACTCCTGGATCTCCAAGTTTCTTTGGTATTCCACCTTTAAAAGTATAGTTAGCAAGCATGGTGGAAATTTCAGCTTCCGGTATCTTTCTTTTATTTGTAATAATATCCTTCATGTATTTAGCATAAGGATTTACTTTAAGCATATCAGTTAAGCGCATACGTAAGAAGACAGGTCTAATAATTTCAGCAAAGCTCTCAAAATCCTCATCATCCTTTTTCTTGGATGGCTTAGGAGGGAAAGGCATGGGTTTCTGAACCCATGGTGCTCTTTCTTTACCGTGCGTCATAGCAACAAAATCTCTCTTATCATAACGTTGATTCTTTGATTGTGGGTTATCAAGATCAACAATAGGTTCAATCTCTATATCATTATTATTGCTAGGTTGGGCATCAACATGAACATTATCATTAACATTATCACTAGGTTCATGTTCATCACCATATTGTGTTTCAGCATCAGAAATAGAAATATCATTGGGATTCTTAGGTGTGTCTACAATTGGTTCACTAGAAGCATGCAAAGTCCTATCATTTTTCTTTTTCTTCTTTTTAGAAGAACTAGGTGCCTCTAAATTATTTCTTTGAGAATCTTGCTCAATTCTCTTAGGGTGGCCTTCAGGATACAAAGGTTCCTGAGTCATTCTACCAGTTCTAGTAGCCACTCTAACAACAAAGTCATGTTTATTATTTAATTCATCAAGCCAATCACTTTGAGCTTTAAGTACTTGTTCTGCTTGAGTGGTAACCATAGAAGCATATTTACTAATGAGTTTAAGTTCATCTTTAACTCTAGCCATATAATCACGCAAGCGTCCAATCATGTAAGCATTACTCTTTAGGTCTCTACCAACATAAGCTGTAAAACTTTCTTGTCTAGCCATAAAGTCATCAAATTCATCCAAACATTGGCTAGGAAACTTAGTAGATGGAATTTCAAGTTTATCATATCTATAGAGAGAATTTACCTTTACTACCTGTGTTGGGTTATCAAGACAATGTGTTTCTTCTATAGGTGGTATATTAAGACCATGTATTTCTTCAATAGGAGGTAAATTCTTAACATCTTCAGCTTTAATACCTTTTTCTTTCATTGATTTCTTTGCCTCTTGCATATCTTTACAACTGAGAAATAGAACACCCATCTTCTTTGGAGTTGGCCCAGGAATTGACTCAAGAAGAGTCCATTATTTTCATTAGTCAACATATTATTCAACAACAATTCAGCTTGGTCGACCATTCTTTCCCTGAAAACACAACCAACACAACTATCCCAGTGGTCCTTGGAAGCATCGGTTAGTCCATTATAAAAGATACCAACTATTTCATTTTTCTTAAGAGGATGATCAGGCAAAGCATTAAGTAATCGAAGAAGCCTCCCCCAAGCTTGTGGGAGACTCCCTTCTTCAATTTGCAAAAAAAAAATATTTCCCTCAAGGCAGCTTGTTTCTTATGAGCAGGGAAATATTTAGCAGAGAAGTAATAAATCATATCCTGGGGACTACGCACACAACTAGGATCAAGAGAATTAAACCAAGTTTTACCATCACCCTTTAATGAGAATGGAAATATCTTAAAGATATAATAGTAGCAAGATTTCTCATCATTAGTGAACAGGGTGGCTATATCGTTCAACTTAGTAAGATGTGCCACAGCAGTTTCAGATTTGTAGCCATAAAAAGGATCAGATTCGAACGAAAGTAATTGTCTCAGGATGGACAGAAAATTCATAATCCTTATCAGTAACAAAGATAGGTGAAGTAGCAAAAGCAGGGTCATATTTCATTCTAGCGTTTAGAGATTTCTGTTTCAGTTTAGCTAATAACTTCTTATGATCAGATCTATCACTACAAGAAAGAAACTATATAGTAGTTTCTTCATCCATAATATAACCCACAGGAACAACAGGAAATTCATACTTAGGGGGAGAACCTTCATCATCACTATCTTCAATAATCTCATTCTCTCTAACCCTAGCAAGTTGTTCATCAAGATATTCACCTAATGGCAAAGTAGTATCAAGCACAGAAGTAGTTTCATCATAAGTATCATGCATAGCAGAAGTGGCATCATCAATAACATGCGACGTATCAGAATTCATAGCAGTAGTAGGTTTAGGTGTTGCAAGCTTACTCAAAACGGAAGGAGAATCTAGTGCAGAGCTAGATGGCAGTTCCTTACCTCCCCTCATAGTTGAGGGAAAAATCTTAGTTCTTTCGTCTTTCATGTTCCTCATAATGATCAGCAGATATAAATCCCAAGTGACTCAAAGAATAGAGCTATGCTCCCCGGCAACTGCGCCAGAAAATAGTCTTGAGAACCCGCAAGTATAGGGGATCACAACAGTTTTCAAGGGTAGAGTATTCAACCCAAATTTATTGATTCGACACAAGGGGAGCCAAAGAATATTCTCAAGTATTAGAAGTTGAGTTGTCAATTCAACCACACCTGGACAACTTAGTATCTTCAGCAAAGTATTTAGTAGCAAAGTAGTATGATAGTAATGGTAATAGTAGCTAAAATAACAATAGCAATTTTGTAGTAATTGTAACGGTAGCAACGGTAAAGTAAATAAGAAAGCACAATATGTGAAAAGCTCATAGGCATTGGATTAATGATGGATAATTATGTCGGATGCGATTCCTCATGTAATAGTTATAACATAGGGTGACACAGAACTAGCTCCAATTCATCAATGTAATGTAGGCATGTATTCTGAATATAGTCATACATGCTTATGGAAAAGAACTTGCATGACATCTTTTGTCCTACCCTCCCGTGGCAGCGGGGTCCTAATGGAAACTAAGGGATGTTAAGGCCTCCTTTTAATAGAGTAACGGACCAAAGCATTAGCACTTAGTGAATACATGAACTCCTCAAAATACGGTCATCACCGAGAAGTATCCCGATTATTGTCACTTCGGGGTTGTCGGATCATAACACATAATAGGTGACTATAGACTTGCAAGATAGGATCAAGAACTCACATATATTCATGAAAACATAATAGGTCCAGATCTGAAATCATGGCACTCGGGCCCAAGTGACAAGCATTAAGCATATCAAAGTCATAGCAACATCAATCTCAGAACATAGTGGATACTAGGGATCAAACTATAACAAAACTAACTTGATTACATTGTAAATCTTATCCAACCCATCACCGTCCAGCAAGCCTACGATGGAATTACTCACGCACGGAGGTGAGCATCATGAAATTGGTGATAGAGGATGGTTGATGATGACGACGACGACGAATCCCCCGGCTCCTGAGCCCGGAACGGACTCCAGACCAGACCTCCCGAGAGAGATTAGGGCTTGACGGAGGCTCCATATCGTAAAACGTGATGAAACTTTCTCTTTGATTTTTTTCTCCGTGAAAGCAAATATATAGAGTTGGAGTTGAGGTCGGTGGACATCCAGGGGGCCCACGAGGCAGGGGGGCGCGCCCAGGGGGAGGGGACGTGCCCCCACCCTCGTGGACAGGGTGTGGGCCCCCTGGCCTTGATTCTTTTGCCAGTATTTTTTATATTTTCCAAAAATAATCTCCATGGATTTTCAAGTCATTCCGAGAACTTTTGTTTCTGCACAAAAATAACACCATGGCAGTTCTGCTGAAAACAGCGTCAATCCGGGTTAGTTTCATTCAAATCATGCAAATTAGAGTCCAAAACAAGGGCAAACGTGTTTGGAAAAGTAGATATGACGGAGACGTATCAGCGCGCCCCCCCACCCTCGTGGGCCCCTCGTGGCTCCCCTGACCGACTTCTTTCGCCTATATATATCCATATACCCCAAAAGCATCCGAGAGCACAATAGATCGGGAGTTCCGCCGCCGCAAGCCTCTATAGCCACCAAAAACCAATCGGGACCCTATTCCGGCACCCTGCCGGAGGGGGGATCCGTCGCCGGTGGCCATCTTCATCATCCCGGCGCTCTCTGCTACCTCTTGAGCACTGCGTTTGTTTTCCCTTGAAGAGTAAAGGGTGATGCAGAAAAGTACCGTAAGTATTTCCCTCAGTTTTTGAGAATCAAGGTATCAATCCAGTAGGAGGCTCCTCAAAAGGCCCACGCACCTACACAAACAAACAAGAACCTCGCATCCAACGCGATAAAGGGGTTGTCAATCCCTTCACGAAAACTTGCAAAAGTGAGATCTGATAGAGATAATATGATAGGATAAATATTTTTTTGGTATTTTTATGATATAGATTGGAAAGTAAAAGATGCAAATAAAAGTAGATGGAAAACTTATATGATAAAAGATAGACCCCGGGGCCATAGGTTTCACTAGTGGCTTCTCTCAAGATAGCATAAGTATTACGGTGGGTGAACAAATTACTGTCGAGCAATTGATATAAAAGTGCATAGTTATGAGATTATCTAGGCATGATCATGTATATATGCATCACGTCCGCAACAAGTAGATCGAAACGATTCTGCATCTACTACTATTACTCCACACATCGACCAACTCCTGCCTGCATCTAGAGTATTAAGTTCATAAGAACAGAGTAACGCATTAAGAAAGATGACATGATGTAGAGGGATAAACTCATGCAATATGATATAAACTCCATCTTTTTATCCATGATGGCAACAATACAATAGGTGCCTTGCTGCCCTGCTGTCACTGGGAAAGGAACCGCAAGATTGAACCCAAAGCTAAGCACTTCTCCCATTGCGAGAAGGATCAATCTAGTAGGCCAAACCAAACTGATAATTCGAAGAGACTTGCAAAGATAACCAATCACACATAAAAGAATTCAGAGGAGATTCAAATATTTGTCATAGATAAACTTGATCATAAACCCATAATTCATCGGATCTCGACAAACACACCGCAAAAATAGTTACATCGAATAGATCTCCAAGAAGATCGAGGAGAACTTGGTATTGAGATTCAAAGAGAGAGAATAAGCCATCTACCTAATAGCTATGGACCCGAAGGTTTGTGTTAAACTACTCACAAATCATCAAAGAGGCCTTGGAGATAATGTAGAGGCCCTCCGTGGTTGATTCCCCCTCCGGTGGAGCACCGGCGAAGGCTCCAAGATGGGATCTCGTGGATACAGAAGGTTGCGGCGGTGGAAATAGTTTTTCGTGGTACTCCTGGATGTTTTCATGGTACGTGGATATATATAGGCGAAGGAGGTAGGTCGGTTGAGCCACGAGGGGCCCATGAGGGTGGGGGGCGCGCCGGGGCACCCTCGTGGCCGCCTCGTTCGTTGCTTGACCTCCACTCCAAGTCTCTTGGATTGCGTTTGTTCCAAAAATATCGCTCCTGAAGGTTTCATTCCGTTTGGACTCCGTTTGATATTCATTTCCATCGAAACACTGAAATAGGCAAAAAAACAACAATTTGGGCCGGGCCTCCGGTTAGTAGGTTAGTCCCAAAAATGATATAAAAGTGTAAAGTAAAGCCCATAAACATCCAAAATGGGTAATATAATAGCATGGAACAATCCAAAAGTATAGATACGTTGGAGACGTATCAAGCATCCCCAAGCTTAATTCCTGCTCGTCCTCGAGTAGGTAAATGATAAAAACAGAATTTTTGATGTGGAATGCTACCTAGCATAATTCTTAATGTAATTTTCTTTATTGTGGCATGATTGTTCAGATCCAAATGATTCAAGATAAAAGTTCATAAAACATAAAAATAGTAATACTTCAAGCATACTAACAAGTAATCATGTCGTATCAAAATAGCATAGCCAAAGAAAGCTCATCCCTACAAAATCATATAGTTAGGACATGCTTCATTTTCATTACACAAAATACTCCCATCATGCTCAACCCCGGTTTCAACCGAGCAATTGGTTCATACTTTTTAATGCGCTTCAGCTTTTTCAACTCTTACGCAATACATGAGCACAAGCCATGGATATAGCACTATATGTGGCATAGTGTGGTGGTTGTGAAGACAAAAAGGGATAAGCTAGTCTCACATCAACTAGGCATATCAACGGGCTATGGAGAGGCCCATTAATAGATATCAATGTGAGTGAGTAGGGATTGCCATGCAACGGATGCACTAGAGCTATAAATATATGAAAGCTCAACAAAAGAAACTAAGTGGGTGTGCATCCAACTTGCTTGCTCACGAAGACCTAGGGCATTTTGAGGAAGCCCATCATTGGAATATACAATCCAAGTTCTATAATGAAAAATTCCCACTAGTATATGAAAGTGATAACATAGGAGACTCTCTATCATGAAGATCATGGTGCTACTTTGAAGCACAAGTGTGGAAAAGAGATAGTAGCATTGTCCCTTCTCTCTTTTTCTCTCATTTCTCTCTTTTTTTTGGTGGGCTTCTTTGGCCTCTTTTTTTATTTTTTTGTTTGTTTGGGCTTCTTTGGCCTCTTTTATGTTTATAAAGTCCAAAGTCTCATCCTGACTTGTGGGGGAATCATAGTCTTCATCATCCTTTCCTCACTTGGGACAATGCTCTAATAATGGAGATCATCA
The DNA here is from genome assembly GCA_021437245.1 of Aegilops speltoides. Lineage (NCBI taxonomy): Eukaryota > Viridiplantae > Streptophyta > Magnoliopsida > Poales > Poaceae > Aegilops > Aegilops speltoides. The sequence continues at coordinate 504,740,697 of CM038143.1, forward strand.
CAGTTTTATTGATTTACAACTCAACAATTACAACTCAATACTTAGAACAAAATATGACTCCACATGAATGCCTCCGGCGGTGTACCGGTATATGCAATGAATCAAGAGTGACATGTATGAACAATTATGAAGGTGGCCTTGCCACAAATACGATGTCAACTACATGATCATGCAAAGAGCAATATGAAAATGATGAGGCGTGTCATAATAAACGGAACAGTGGAAAGTTGCATGGCAATATATCTCAGAATGGCTATGGAAATGCCATAATAGGTAGGTATGGTGGCTGTTTTGAGGAAGGTAAATGGTGGGTGCATGATACCGGCGAAAGTTGCGCGGTATAATAGAGGCTACCAATGGTGGAAGGATAAGAGTACGTATAATCCATGGACTCACATTAGTCATAAAGAACTCATATACTTATTGCAAAAGTCTACTTGCCCTCAAAGCAAAGTACTACTACCCATGCTCCTAGGGGAAGGGTTGGTAGGAGTTAACCATCGCGCGATCCCGACCTCCACCCATAAGGAAGACAATTAAAAGAGCACCCCATGCAAAAAAATTGTCACACAACTTTTACCATACGTGCATGCTACAGGACTTGCCAACTCCAACACAAGTATTTCTCAATTTCATAATTACCCAACTAGCATGACTCTAACATTACCACCTTTATATTTCAAAACAATTATCAAGCATCAAATAGATCATAGTGTTTAATGCACTTTCTATGATAGTTCTTATTATATCCAACTTGGATGCTCATCATTCTAGGTCCAATTTTATAACCATAGCAAATACCATGCTGTTCTAAAAGACTCTCAAGATTATATAAGTGAAGCATGAGAGATCAAGAATTTCTACAAAATTAAGCCACCGCCGTGCTCTAAAAGATATAAGTGAAGCACTAGAGCAAAACTATCTAGCTCAAAAGATATAAGTGAAGCCAATAGAGTATTCTAATAAATTCCAAATCAAGTGTCTCTCTCCCAAAAGGTGTGTACAACAAGGATAATCTAAAAAAAAGACTCATATCATACAAGACGCTCCAAGCAAAACACATATCATGTGGCGAATAAAAATATAGCTCCAAGTAAAGTTACCGATAGACGAAGACGAAAGAGGGGATGCCTTCCGGGGCATCCCCAAGCTTAGGCTTTTGGTTATCCTTGAATATCTTGGGGTGCCATGGGCATCCCCAAGCTTAGGTCTTGCCACTCCTTATTCCATAGTCCATCAAATCTTTACCCACAACATGAAAACTTCACAAGACAAAACTCAACAGGAAATCTCATAAGCTCCGTTAGTGCAAGAAAGAAAAACCACCACATAAGGTACTGTAATGAACTCATTCTTTATATATATCGGTATTAAACCTAATGTATTCCAACTTCTCTATGGTTCATACCCCCCGATACTAGCCATAGATGCATCAAAATAAGCAAACAACACCCAAAAAACAGAATCTGTCAAAAACAGAATATTCTGTAGCAATCTGTAACTTTCGAACACTTATGGAACTCTAAAACTCTTACCAAACTAGGAAGTCCTGGGCAATTTGTCTATTGATCTACTTCAAAAATAATCAACGCAAAAGCACGTTTCTGTGATTTATTAAAATTATTCTCGTGCGTGCAAAAGTTTCTGTTTTTCAGCGGAATCAAATTAACTATCACCGTAGGTTATCCTATAAGTTCTACTTGGCACAAACACTAATTAAAACATAAAACCACATAGAAAGAGAGGCTAGATGAATTATTTATTACTAAACAGAAGCAAAAAGCAAGAAACAATAATAAAATTGGGTTGCCTCCCAACAAGCGCTATCGTTTAACGCCCCTAGCTAGACATTGATAATTTTAATGATGCTCACAAGAAAGACAAGAATTGAAGCACAAAGAGAGCATCATGAAACACGTGACAAACACATCTAAGTCTAACATACTTCCTATGCATAGGCATATTATAAGCAAAAAAATTTGCAAGGCAAGCAAAAACTAGCATATGCAAGGAAGAAGAAAGAGACGATAGAAATCTCAACATGACAAGAGGTAATTTAGTAAGATAAAAATTTCTACGACCATATTTTCCTCTCTCATAATAATTACATGTGGGATCATAAGCAAATTCAACAAAATAGATATCACAATAAAATATTTTCAACACGATCCACATGCATACGAAATTGACACTCTTCCAAAATAGTGGGATTAACATTAACTAAAGTCATGACCTCTCCAAACCCACTTTTATCAAAAATTTCATAAGATTGAACATTCTCCAAATATTTGGGATCTAAAGTTGACACTCTTCCAAACCCACTTTCAATAATATTGCAAACACTATTATCAATCTCATATTCATCATGGGGCTTAAATAAATTTTCAAAATCACAAGAACAATCACCCCAATAATGATCATTGCAACAAGTAGTAGACATAGCAAAACTATCATCCCCAAGCTTAGGGTTTTGCATATTATTAGCACAATTGACATCAAGAGAATTTGTAGTAAACTCATTGCAATCATGCTTTTCATCGAAGGAACTATCAAGTATGGATGCAATAGCAACGATCTCATGTTTAACATAAGGAACTATAGCGAATTCGTCTTCATAAATATTGGCATCATGGCCACAAGAATAGCAAGCATCATGTTCATCAAGGGATATTTCAATCAATTCATCGGGATCATAATTATCCATAGATTCATGAATATCGTTATTTTCTTCCAAAGCAACGGCCATTCTCTCAATAAATTCTTTGACATAGACATTATGAGCATAATTTTCATAGCAATATTTAAGTATATCAAAATATTCAGATTCGTAGAGAATAATATCATACTTTTCAATCAAAGAAGCAACTTAATAAGCACCCTTAAAAGCAACAAATTCTTCAATTTGTTCGATATCATAGTAACTATAAACACCCTTTGCATAAGAAGATAAGATTTCATTTTCATTAAACTCACATAGGTAGGGAAGGTGTTTTTTAGGGTTCTTAGAGCAACAAGTAAAATCATAAATTTCACAAAGATTCCAAGCATAACACAACAATATGTTTATTTGATCCCATAAGAGTCTCCCTTTTTCAGACAACGGTGACGCACAAAATGAGCATGCTCATCTAAAGATTTCCCATCAACTAGGCTAGCTGGGGTTTCAGCACGAGCGCATAAGGATCGGAGATGATCCAAGTAGAACAATTTAAGTGGATCCATACTGATAGATTTTTAGCAAGCAAAGATGCAAGCACATAGAAGGCACATGGAGACACAAGCAAACAAAAGATCGAACGGAAGAGGGGAGAAGAAAACGGCAAGGGTGAAGTGGGGGAGAGGAAAACGAGAGGCAAATGGCAAATAATGTAATGCGATGGAGATGAGTTTGTGATGGGTACTATTGGGAAACGTAGTAATTTAAAAAAAATAACCTACGCACACGCAAGATCATGGTGATGCATAGCAACGAGAGGGGAGAGTGTTGTCCATGTACCCTCGTAGACCGAAAGCAGAAGCATTAGAACAACGTTGTTGATGTAGTCGTATGTCTTCACGATCCGACCAATCCAACTACTGAACGTACGGCACCTCCGAGTTCAGCACATGTTCAGCTCGATGACGATCCCCAGACTCCGATCCAGCAGGGTGTCAGGGATGAGTTCCGTCAGCATGACGGCGTGGTGACGGTGATGATGTTCTACCGACGCAGGGCTTCACCTAAGCACCGCTACGATATGACTGAGGTGGAATATGGTGGAGGGGGGCACCGCACACGGCTAAGGAACGATCACGAAGATCAACTTGTGTGTTCTGGGGTGCCCCCTACCCCCGTATATAAAGGAGGGAGGAGAGGGAGCCGGCCAAGGGGGTGGCGCGCCCTAGGGGGGAGTCCAACCCCAAATGGGAGTAGGACTCCCCCTTTTCCTATTAGGAGTAGGAGAGGGAAGGAAGAGGGGGGAGGAAAGAAGGAAGGGGTGGGGGCGGCCCCCTTCCCAATTCCGATTGGGCTTGGGGGGGGGCGCCCCATCCTTTGCTCCTTCTCCCTCCTTCCACTAAGGCCCAATAAAGCCCATATACCTCCCGGGGGGTTCCGGTAACCTCCCGGAGCTCCGGTATAGTCCCAATCTCACCCGGAACCTTTCCGGTGTCCAAATATAGTCGTCCAATATATCGATCTTTATGTCTCGACAATTTCGAGACTCCTCGTCATGTCCGTGATCATATCCGGGACTCCAAACAACCTTCGGCACATCAAAAACTATAAAATCATATTATAATTGTCATCGTAACGTTAAGCGTGCGGACCCTACGGGTTCGAGAACTATGTAGACATGACCTAGAACTGTTTCCGGTCAATAACCAATAGCGGAACCTGGATGCTCATATTGGCTCCTACATATTCCACGAAGATCTTTATCGGTCAAACCGCATAACAACATACGTTGTTCCCTTTGTCATCGGTATGTTACTAGTCCAAAATTTTATCGTCGGTATCTCAATACCTAGTTCAATCACATCATTCTCCTAATGATGTGATCCCGTTAATTAAATGACAACTCATGTCTATGCTTAGGAAACTTTAACCATCTTTGATTTACGAGCTAGTCAAGTAGAGGCATACTAGTGACACTATGTTTGTCTATGTATTCACACATGTATCATGTTTCCGGGTAAACAATTCTAGCATGAATAATAAACATTTATCATGATATGAGGAAATAAATAATAACTTTATTATTGCCTCTAGGGCATATTTCCTTCAGTCTCCCACTTGCACTAGAGTCAATAATCTAGATTACACAGTAATGATTCTAACACCCATGGAGTCTTGGTGCTGATCATGTTTTGCTCGTGGAAGAGGCTTAGTCAACGGGTCTGCAACATTCAGATCTGTATGTATCTTGCAAATCTCTATGTCTCCCACCTGGACTTGGTCCCGGATGGAATTGAAGCGTCTCTTGATGTGCTTGGTCCTCTTGTGAAATCTGGATTCCTTTGCCAAGGCAATTTCACCAGTATTGTCACAGAAGATCTTCATTGGTCCCGATGCACTAGGTATGACACCTAGATCGGAAATGAACTCCTTCATTTGCTGCTTCCGAAGCAGCTATGTACTCCGCATCGCATGTAGATCCCGCTATGACGCTTTGTTCAGAACTGCACCAACTGACAGCTCCACCGTTTAATATAAACACGTATCCGGTTTGCGATTTAGAATCGTCCGGATCAGTGTCAAAGCTTGCATCGACGTAACCATTTACGACTAGCTCTTTGTCACCTCCATAAATGAGAAACATATCCTTAGTCCTTTTCAGGTATTTCAGGATGTTCTTGACCGCTGTCCAGTGATCCACTCCTGGATTACTTTGGTACCTCCCTGCTAAACTAATAGCAAGGCACACATCAGGTCTGGTACACAGCATTGCATACATGATAGAGCCTATGGCCTGGAGCATAGGGAACTCCTTTAATTTTCTCTCTTTCTTCTGCAGTGGTCAGGCATTGAGTCTGACTCAACTTCACACCTTGTAATACAGGCAAGAATCCTTTCTTTGCCTGATCCATTTTGAACTTTTTCAAAACTTTATCAAGGTATGTGCTTTGTGAAAGTCCAATCAAGCGTCTTGATCTATCTCTATAGATCTTGATGCCCAATATGTAAGCAGCTTCACCGAGGTCTTTCATTGAAAAACTTTTATTCAAGTACCCCTTTATGCTATCCAGAAATTCTATATCATTTCCAATTAACAATATGTCATCTACATATAATATCAGAAATGCTACAGAGCTCCCACTCACTTTCTTGTAAATACAGGCTTCTCCAAAAGTCTGTATAAAACCATATGCTTGATCACACTATCAAAATGTTTATTCCAACTCCGAGACGCCTGCACCAGTCCATAGATGGATCGCTGGAGCTTGCACACTTTGTTAGCACCTTTTGGATCGACAAAACCTTCCGGCTGCATCATATACAACTCTTCTTCCAGAGATCCATTCAGGAATGCAGTTTTGACATCCATTTGCCAAATTTCATAATCATAAAATGTGGCAATTGCTAACATGATTCGGACAGACTTAAGCATCGCTACGGGTGAGAAAGTCTCATCGTAGTCAACCCCTTGAACTTGTCGAAAACCTTTTGCAACAAGTCGAGCTTTGTAGACAGTAACATTACCATCAGCGTTAGTCTTCTTCTTAAAAATCCATTTATTCTAGATGGCTTGCCGATCATCGGGCAAGTCAACCAAAGTCCACACTTTGTTCTCATACATGGGTCCCATCTCAGATTTCATGGCTTCAAGCCATTTTGCGGAATCTGGGCTCATCATCGCTTCCTCATAATTCGTAGGCTCACCATGGTCAAGTAACATGACCTCCAAAATAGGATTACCATACCACTCTGGTGCGGATCTTACTCTGCTTGACCTATGAGGTTCTGTAGTAACTTGTTCTGAAGTTTCATGATCATCATCATTAGCTTCCTCACTTATTGGTGTAGTCGTCACAGGAACCGGTTTTTGTGATGAACTATTTTCCAATAAAGGAGCAGGTACAGTTACCTCATCAAGTTCTACTTTCCTCCCACTCACTTATTTCGAGAGAAACTCCTTCTCTAGAAAGGATCCATTCTTTGCAAAAAATGTCTTGCCTTCGGATCTGTGATAGAAGGTGTACCCAACAGTTTCCTTTCGGTATCCTATGAAGACACATTTCTCCGATTTGGGTACGAGCTTAATAGGTTGAAGCTTTTTCACATAAGCATCGCAGCCCCAAACTTTAAGAAACGACAACTTTGGTTTCTTGCCAAACCATAGTTCATAAGACGTCATCTCAATGGATTTTGATGGTGCCCTATTTAACGTGAATGCGGCCATCTCTAAAGCATAACCCCAAAACGATAGCGGTAAATCGGTAAGAGACATCATAGATCGCACCATGTCTAGTAAAGTACGATTACAACGTTCGGACACACCATTACGCTGTGGTGTTCCAGGTGGCGTGAGTTGCGAAACTATTCCGCATTGGTTCAAATGTAAACCAAACTCGTAACTCAAATATTCTCCTCCACGATCAGATCGTAGAAACTTTATTTTCTTGTTACGATGATTTTCAACTTCACTCTGAAATTCTTTGAACTTTTCAAATGTTTCAGACTTATGTTTCATTAAGTAGATATACCCATATCTGCTCAAATCATCTGTGAAGGTGTGAAAATAACAATATCCGCCACGAGCCTCAACATTCATTGGACCACATATATCAGTATGTATGATTTCCAACAAATCTGTTGCTCTCTCCATTGTACCGGAGAACGGTGTTTTAGTCATCTTTCCCATGAGGCATGGTTCGCAAGTACCAAGTGATTCATAATCAAGTGATTCCAAAAGTCCATCAGTATGGAGTTTCTTCATGCGCTTTACACCAATATGACCTAAACGGCAGTGCCATAAATAAGTTGCACTATCATTATCAACTCTGCATTTTTGGCTTCAATATTATGAATATGTGTATCACTACTATCGAGATTCATCAAAAATAGAACAATCTTTAAAGGTGCATGACCATAAAAGATATTACACATATAAATAGAACAACCATTATTCTCAGATTTAAATGAATAACCGTCTCGCATCAAACAAGATCCAGATATAATGTTCATGCTCAACGCTGGCACTTAATAACAATTATTTAGGTCTAAAACTAATTCCGAAGGTAGATGTAGAGGTAGCGTGCCGACGGCGATCACATCGACTTTGGAACCATTTCCCACGCGCATCATCATCTCGTCCTTATCCAGTGTCCGCTTAATCTGTAGTCCCTGTTTCGAGTTGCAAATATTAGCAACAGAACCAGTATCAAATACCCAAGTGCTACTGCGAGCTCTGGTAAGGTACACATCAATAACATGTATATCACATATACCTTTTTTCACCTTGCCATCCTTCTTATCCGCCAAATACTTGGGGCAGTTCCGCTTCCAACGACCAGTCTGCTTGCAGTAGAAGCACTCAGTCTCTGGCTTAGGTCCAGACTTGGGTTTCTTCTCCTGAGCAACAACTTGTTTGCTGTTCTTCTTGAAGTTCCCCTTCTTTTTCCCTTTGCCCTTTTTCTTGAAACTGGTGGTCTTATTAACCATCAACACTTGATGCTCCTTCTTGATTTCTACCTCCGCAGCTTTTAGCATTGCGAAGAGCTCGGGAATTGTCTTTTCCATCCCTTGCATATTATAGTTCATCACGAAGCTTTTGTAGCTTGGTGGCAGTGATTGAAGAATTCTGTCAATGACGCTATCATCCGGAAGATTAACTCCCAGTTGAATCAAGTGATTGTTATACCCAGACATTCTGAGTATATGCTCACTGACAGAACTATTCTCCTCCATCTTGCAGCTATAGAACTTATTGGAGACTTCATATCTCTCAATCCGGCATTTGCTTGAAATATTAACTTCAACTCCTGGAACATCTCATATGCTCCATGACTTTCAAAACGTCGTTGAAGTCCCAGTTCTAAGCCGTAAAGCATGGCACACCGAACTATCGAGTAGTCATCAGCTTTGCTCGCAGACGCTCACAACATCCGGTGTTGCTCTGCAAAGAGGTTTGGCACCCAGCGGTGCTTCGGGACGTATTTCTTCTGTGCAGCAATGAGGATAATCCTCAAGTTACAGACCCAGTCCGTGTAATTGCTACCATCATCTTTCAACTTTGCTTTCTCAAGGAACGCATTAAAATTCAACGGAACAACAGCACGAGCCATCTATCTACAACAAACATAGACAAGCAAAATACTATCAGGTACTAAGTTCATGATAAATTTAAGTTCAATTAATCATATTACTTAAGAACTCCCACTTAGATAGACATCTCTCTAATCATCTAAGTGATCACGTGAGCCAAATCAACTAAACCATAACCGTCATCACGTGAAATGGAGTAGTTTTCAATGGTGAACATCACTATGTTGATCATATCTACTATATGATTCACGCACGACCTTTCAGTCTCAGTGTTCCAAGGCCATATCTGCATATGCTAGGCTCGTCAAGTTTAACCTAAGTATTCTGCGTGTGCAAAACTGGCTTGCACCCGTTGTAGATGGACGTAGAGCTTATCACACCCGATCATCACGTGGTGTCTGGGCACGACAAACTTTGGCAACAGTGCATACTCAGGGAGAACACTTTTATCTTGAAATTTAGTTAGAGATCATCTTATAATGCTACCGTCAATCAAAGCAAGATAAGATGCATAAAACATAAACATCACATGCAATCAATATAAGTGATATGATATGGCCATCATCATCTTGTGCTTGTGATCTCCATTTCCGAAGCACCGTCATGATCACCATTGTCACCGGCGCGACACCTTGATCTCCATCGTAGCATCGTTGTCGTCTCACCAACTATTGCTTTTACGACTATCGCTACCGCTTAGTGATAAAGTAAAGCAATTACAGGGCGATTGCATTTCATACAATAAAGCGACAACCATATGGCTCCTGCCAGTTGCCGATAACTCGGTTACAAAACATGATCATCTCATACAATAAAATATAGCATCACGTCTTGACCATATCACATCACAACATGCCCTGCAAAAACAAATTAGACGTCCTCTACTTTGTTGTTGCAAATTTTATGTGGATGCTACGGGCTGAGCAAGAACCGTTCTCACCTACGCATCAAAACCACAACGATAGTTCTTCAAGTTAGTGCTGTTTTAACCTTCACAAGGACCGGGCGTAGCCACACTCGGTTCAACTAAAGTTGGAGAAACAGACACCCGCTAGTCACCTGTGTGCAAAGCACGGCGGTAAAACCAGTCTCGCGTAAGCATACGCGTAATGTCGGTCCGGGCCGCTTCATCCAACAATACCGCCGAACCAAAGTATGACATGCTGGTAAGCAGTATGACTTGTATCGCCCACAACTCACTTGTGTTCTACTCGTGCATATAACATCAACGCATAAAACCTGGCTCTGATGCCACTGTTGGGAAACGTAGTAATTTCAAAAATTTCCTACGCACACACAAGATCATGGTGATGCATAGCAACGAGAGGGGAGAGTGTTGTCCACGTATCCTCGTAGACCGAAAGTGGAAGCGTTAGAACAACGCAGTTGATGTAGTCATACGTCTTCACGATCCGACCGATCCAAGTACCGAACGTACGGCACCTCCGAGTTCAGCACACGTTCAGCTCGATGACGATCCCCGGACTCCGATCCAGCAGGGTGTCGGGGATGAGTTACGTCAGCACGACGGCGTGGTGACGGTGATGATGTTCTACCGACGCAGGGCTTCGCCTAAGCACCGCTACGATGTGACCGAGGTGGAATATGGTGGAGGGGGGCACCGCACACGGCTAAGGAACGATCACGAAGATCAACTTGTGTGTTCTGGGGTGCCCCCCTACCCCCGTATATAAATGAGGGAGGAGAGGGGGCCGGCCAAGGGGGTGGCGCGCCCTAGGGGGGAGGAGTCCAACCCCAAACGGGAGTAGGACTCCCCCTTTTCCTATTAGGAGTAGGAGAGGGAAGGAAGAGGGGGGAGGAAAGAAGGAAAGGGGGGGCCGGCCCCCTTCCCAATTCAGATTGGGCTTGGGGGGGCGGGTGCCCCCTCCTTTGCTCCTTCTACCGCCTTTCCACTAAGGCCAAATAAGGCCCATATACCTCCCGGGGGGTTCCGGTAACCTCCTGGAGCTCCGGTATAGTCCCAATCTCACCCGGAACCTTTCCGGTGTCCAAATATAGTCATCCAATATATCGATCTTTATGTCTCGACCATTTCGAGACTCCTCGTCATGTCCGTGATCACATCCGGGACTCCGAACAACCTTTGGTACATCAAAAACTATAAACTCATATTATAACTGTCATCGTAACGTTAAGCGTGCGGACCCTACGGGTTCGAGAACTATGTAGACATGACCTAGAACTGTTTCCGGTCAATAACCAATAGCGGAACCTGGATGCTCATATTGGCTCCTACATATTCCACGAAGATCTTTATCGGTCAAACCGCATAACAACATACGTTGTTCCCTTTGTCATTGCTATGTTACTTGTCCGAAATTTTATCATCGATATCTCAATACCTAGTTTAATCTCGTTACCAGCAAGTCTCTTTACTCATTACGTAATGCATCATTCCGTAACTAACTCATTAGCTACATTGCTTGCAAGGCTTATAGTGATGTGCATTACCGAGAGGGCCCAGAGATACCTCTCTGACAATCGGAGTGACAAATCCTAATCTCGAAATACGTCAACTCAACAAGTACCTTTGGAGACACCTGTAGAGCACCTTTATAATCACCCAGTTACGTTGTGATGTTTGGTAGCACACAAAGTGTTCCTCCGGTAAACGGGAGTTACATAATCTCATAGTCATAGGAACATGTATAAGTCATGAAGAAAGCAATAGCAACATACTAAACGATCAAGTGCTAAGCTAACTGAATGGGTCAAGTCAATCACATCATTCTCCTAATGATGTGATCCCGTTAATCAAATGACAACTCATGTCTATGGTTAGGAAACTTTAACCATCTTTGATTTATGAGCTAGTCAAGTAGAGGCATACTAGTGACACTATGTTTGTCTATGTATTCACACATGTATCATGTTTTCGGGTAATACAATTCTAGCATGAATAATAAACATTTATCATGATATGAGGAAATAAATAATAACTTTATTATTGCCTCTAGGGCATATTTCCTTCAGGTACTTGGTATGTCTTGACTTGAGCGAAGACCTCCCCAGCAACGGCGCCAAAAATCCTTCTTGCTACCTCTAGATCACTACGTTGGTTTTCCCTTGAAGAGGAAAGGGTGATGCCGCAAAGTAGCGTAAGTATTTCCCTCAGTTTTTGAGAACCAAGGTATCAATCCAGTAGGAGGCTCCTCAAAATTCCCACGCCACCTACACAAACAAACAAGAACCTTGCAACCAACGCGATAGAGGGGTTGTCAATCCCTTCACGGAAACTTGCGAAAGTGAGATCTGATAGAGATAATATGATAGGATAAAGATTTTTTGGTATTTTTATTATATAGATTGGAAAGTAAAAGATGCTAATAAAAGTAGATGGAAAACTTATATGATAAAAGATAGACCCAGGGGCCATAGGTTTCACTAGTGGCTTCTCTCAAGATAGCATAAGTATTACGGTGGGTGAACAAATTACTGTCGAGCAATTGCTAGAAAAGTGCATAGTTATGAGATTATCTAGGCATGATCATGTATATAGGCATCACGTCCGCAACAAGTAGATCGAAACTATTCTGCATCTACTACTATTACCCCACACATCGACCGACTCCTGCCTGCATCTAGAGTATTAAGTTCATAAGAACAGAGTAACACATTAAGAAAGATGACATGATGTAAAGGGATAAACTCATGCAATATGATATAAACCCCATCTTTTTATCCTCGATGGCAACAATACAATACGTGCTTTGCTGCCCTCGCATCCTTTGGGAAAGGACACCGCAAGATTGAACCCAAAGCTAAGCACTTCTCCCATTGCAAGAAAGATCAATCTAGTAGGCCAAACCGAACTGATAATTCGAAGAGACTTGCAAAGATAACCAATCACACAAAAAAGAATTTAGAGGAGATTCAAATATTTGTCATAGATAAACTTGATCATAAACCCACAATTCATCGGATCTCGACAAACACACCGCAAAAAGAGTTACATCGAATAGATCTCCAAGAAGATCGAGGAGAACTTGGTATTGAGATTCAAAGAGAGAGAAGAAGCCATCTAGCTAATAACTATGGACCCGAAGGTCTGTGGTAAACTACTCAGAAGTCATCGGAGAGGCCTTGGAGATGATGTAGAGGCCCTCCGTGGTCGATTCCCCCTCCGGCGGAGTGCCGGCAAAGGCTCCAAGATGGGATCTCGCGAATACAGAATGTTGCGGTGGTGGAAATAGTTTCTCGTGGTTCTCCTGGATGTTTTCAGGCTACGTGGATATATATAGGCAAAGGAGGTAGGTCGGTTGAGCCACGAGGGGCCCACGAGGGTGGGGGGCATGCCGAGCACCCTCGTGGCCGCCTCATTCGTTACTTGACCTCCACTCCAAGTCTCCTAGATTGTGTTTGTTCCAAAAAGATCGCTCCCAAAGGTTTAATTCCGTTTGGACTCTGTTTGATATTCCTTTCCTTCAAAACACTGAAATAGGAAAAAAACAACAGTTCGGGCTGGGCCTCCGTTTAGTAGGTTAGTCCCAAAAATAATATAAAAGTGTAAAGTAAAGCCCATAAACATCCAAAACTGGTAATATAATAGCATGGAACAATCAAAAATTATAGATATGTTGGAGACGTATCACTCTCCATTACGAGGAGGGAGTAGTTCACCCTCGGGGCTGAGGGTATGTACCAGTAGCTATGTGTTTGATCTCTCTCTCTCTCATGTTCTTGAGGTGGTACGATCTTGATGTATCGCGAGCTTTGCTATTATAGTTGGATCTTATGATGTTTCTCCCCCTCTACTCTCTTGTAATGGATTGAGTTTCCCTTTGAAGTTATCTTATCGGATTGAGTCTTTAAGGATTTGAGAACGCTTGATGTATGTCTTGCATGTGCTTATCTGTGGTGACAATGGGATATTCACGTGATCTACTTGATGTATGTTTTGGTGATCAACTTGCGGGTTCAGTGACCTTGTGAACTTATGCATAGGGGTTGGCACACGTTTTCGTCTTGACTCTTCGGTAGAAAATTTGGGGCACTCTTTGAAGTAATTTGTGTTGGTTGAATAGACGAATCTGAGATTGTGTGATGCATATCGTATAATCATGCCGACGGATACTTGAGGTGACATTGGAGTATCTAGGTGACATTAGGGTTTTGGTTGATTTGTGTCTTAAGGTGTTATTGTAGTACGAACTCTATGATATATCGAACGGAAAGAATAGCTTCGTGTTATTTTACTACGGACTCTTGAATAGATCGATCAGAAAGGATAACTTTGAGGTGGTTTCGTACCCTACAATAATCTCTTCGTTTATTCTCCGCTATTAGTGACTTTGGAGTGACTCTTTGTTGCATGTTGAGGGATAGTTATATGATCCAGTTATGTTATTATTGTTGAGAGAACCTGCACTAGTGAAAGTATGAACCTTAGGCCTAGTTTCCTAGCATTGCAATACCGTTTACGCTCACTTTTATCATTAGTTACTTTGCTGTTTTTATAATTTCAGATTACAAAAACCTATATCTACCATCCATATTGCACTTGTATCACCATCTCTTCGCCGAACTAGTGCACCTATACAATTTACCATTGTATTGGGTGTGTTGGGGACACAAGAGACTCTTTGTTATTTGGTTGCAGGGTTGCTTGAGAGACCATCTTCATCCTACGCCTCCCATGGATTGATAAACCTTAGGTCATCCCCTTGAGGGAAATTTGCTACTGTCCTACAAACCTCTGCACTTGGAGGCCCAACAACGTCTACAAGGAGAAGGTTGCATAATAGACATCAATTGTTTATGACTCAAAAATGATCTTGTACTAAGCGAGTGGATTTGGTGATGGAATGTGCTAGTGGAGCGACAGTGGTAGTTCAAGTTAATTTTAATATAGGCCCACATTTTTGAACTCATCAAGGAGTGAGATGGGGAGACTATATGTTTAGTTAGTTAAAGGTTTAACTCCACATCTGATTGGTGAGGGATGTGCCATACCACAATATGCAGTTGACACAATATTTCTCATCGATGATGATCTGGAAAGTGAAAAAAACCAAAAGTATATTTAGTTTTGAACAACTACGTTCCTGGCTTGATTTTTTTACACTAGAAACGGTAGGAGAGGTCCTACCGTAGTATATTAAAATAGTTTAAAGTTACAAGTTACATGAGGATGATGAGAAGCACCAAACAAGAAATTCCCTAAAAGGAGTTTACAATGGGAGCAGCAATGTGGTCAGCAAGGTCTAGTGATTTTGGGTTGAAGATCAATTTTCATAAGAGTGATTTATATTGCTTTGTTGAAGATGCTTGCATGTCTTAGATTTATGAAGAGATTTGTACATGTAAACCAGGTGAGCTTCCCTTCATATAACTAGGCATGTTGATTCATTGTAAAAGACCAATGAACAGAGGGTAGAAGAGAGAGTTGGAAATGGAAATTCATGTCTAACCGGGGGGGGGGGGGGGGGTAGCGCTGGTTAATTGTAGTATGATTAATAACCCTAATTTCATGATGTCTTTCTTTGTGGTCCCTATTGGGTTAGTTAAAAGGTCAGATGCTTTTAGACGAAGGGTGCTGTGAGAAGATATCGATGGCATTATGAAATATCACCTACTTAACTACTCTACTGTATGTCAGCCTAAAGGCCAGGGTAGCTTGGGGATTACTAATCTGATTACTGCGATTTATATGTTAACTTAGTGGCTATGGAGGTTGGAGAGTGGAAAAGGGATGTGCCGCAAGTTGATCAGAAGGAAATAGTCATATAAGAAACGTCTCATGAAACTAGTTAAAAACATGGAAACTCACACTTTTGGTCGGCATGATGCTTGTAAGAGATATTTTCTAGGTTTCTTGTGTGTAGGAAAGCGATTTGTAATGGTAGACGTACTATAGGTTTTGGGGAAGATGATTGGATTGGTAAAAGATCTTTTGCCGACATATTTTTCAAGACTTTATGCCATAACTTTCAATGCGAACATCAATGTTGCATGTGAGCTCTGCTTAAAGGTTGGGGTTTCTTGAGATTTCATAGTCTTAGTGGATACAATGGGACATGATGAATTCCCCGCAAAAAAAAAAAAACAATGGGACATGATGAAATGTAGTGTTGTGTCTTCAAAAGAAATAGAAAAGATAAACTTATATGGAAGCTGATGATGGACACTTTTCACTTTTTTAGTTAATCCTACTTATAAAGCACTAAAAATGCAACATGTTCCTTTCCCTCATAAATCTATGTAGAAGATTATAAGACCCCCTGAAAAAATGCAAAATCAGTAATTGGCCCCTAATTATGTGCTTTAAGTGTATAATACATTATTTATAGCTTATACTTCATCTATATATATATATATATTTCTTGGTAAAACACACAATATTATAACATAATAAAATGCTTGTAAAAGTAAGTCTCTAATTAACAAGAATGTGGTCAACCACCTGGGTGTTTCTAAGTACTCTGATTATACAACCGATTAGCCCGCAAAAGAAAATGTTGACAACAGTCTCGCGGCAGTTTAGCAGCTTTTGATAACACATGCACACCTATTTATGGTATCTGAGTTGTTGTTGAGTATGGACAAATGAGTGAATGGACAGTGTTACCAATCATGCTGCAACCCCATAATTAGTGCTACCAATTTACCAAATGACAAAACCTGTAGTGACCGACAGTCGTCACATGTTCGGCACAGAAATGGCTGTTCATGTGTTCAGCCTCAGATCCATCGAATTATGGCTCTTGTCTGCTCTGCTGTAGTATCAGGACAGGAGAGCAAATTACGTGCCACTTTTTGGCCCAAGATCTCCACCTCCATCCAACTAATTTCAGGAGCCAGTTTCAAAAAAACTAACTTCAGGAAAAAAAAGTTGTTGAATGAGTTAAGTGGGTGGAGAAGAAACAAAAGCTGAGAAATAAGTAGAGTGTCTCTACCCGTGGCTGGGACTGCGAGAGCCTCATTTCTGGTGCACAACTTCCCGGAAGGATATGCTATTCTGAGCATGGTGAGAGGTGTTTGCCAGCAGTGTAGTAAGCAGGAAAGATAGCCACTAGAAACCAAGTGCCGACATCGGAAAGGGAACCATGCGCGTCCGTGGTTGTGACTATGCCAGAGCAGGTCGAGGTCGTACGAGTGATAATTGACCACTGCCCGGAACAAAGTTGCACCCACTGAAATTTCTGCATCATGCAGATCGCCAAAGCTGTCGCTGCCAGGAGACGCAAATCTGCCAGATCTTTGCGCAAAACTATACTTACTCCAGGGGAAGAAAACAAACAGTATTGACAAATGAGGTATGGAGGTAGCTCGGAATAGAGGGCTCCTGATTTGGATCGATACCATTTCTTTTCTTGGGCACGCTGGAATCACGCAAGCAATCGTGAGATCTAGATAGATAGATACAATATTAATGAAAGCTTTCGCGGAGCTGGTTGTCAACTTTTTGGCTGTTAATATCATCATCTCGGCCGCCGTGCCCACCCATCATCAAACCCTTCCGAGCATTCGTTTTTGTATGAATATGTTATAGTACAGAAACTGATAAAAGTGCTTTGCTATCATCGGCTCTTCAGTTAAGAACCCTTCTAATCGACGTTGCATTGATGGTGTCAATCTCAAAATGATAGGTCGGCTCAGTCTCTTCGAGGTGTTCATAGGGATAGCTAGGGTGTGCATGCGTTCATAAAAGTGAGTGTATATGTGTGTTTATGAGCGTCTGTGTTTGTACCGTGTCCAAATAAAGCGTTGCGTTGGAAGTAGAGAAGAGCAAGTTTTCCTCCATCCATGTGCTCCGAAAAAAGTGCGAAGGCGACTTGTCAAAAGTAAATCTGAGAATGGTTTCATACCTAAACCATACTTGAACCATACTCGTACATGTATCTCTCAAAACCATGCTTGAACCATACCCGTTTAATGCCATTTTCAGCCCAACCAAAACTAAACCCTCTATTTTTTCCACCCAAACTAATTTAAACCCAATACATAACCGTGGGTTTAAACCCAATACGTAACTATGGGTTTGCTTCAATGTATATATGATTGCACAAATCGACATGTCAAGAAGCAAATGGCATAGAAAAGACATAAGTGCATCTACAATAGTTTGGTAACAAAGTTATCATTGAGATATGGTCAACACACAACAAGTGTCAAAAAGACAACGCACACGACTGAAAAGCTCACTGACAAGTGCGTTAAAACCAATTGCTTAGCTAAAGCACAAGCAGACACATTCAATTTGCATGTGTTGTTTCCCCATAATACAGAATTACATAGTGCATCGCATCATGTACGCGGATCAAAAATACTCGTTGACGATGCATCGTTGCTTATTGCACATAACCAATGCCCAAAAACCAGTTTGGACCCATAGTTTACAGCCGTTAATAACCAAACTGTTTAAGCCCATAACCAACTATACCCAAATTGGTTTCTTCACATACCCAAACCAAAACCAAACTGTGTATGGATTTATGAGACACCGAGACCTGCCCAGCTCGAAGTTTTCTACAGAAAGGCCGCCGCCTCCAACGTAGCCAGCCGCCGCCTCCCCAAAACTAGGGTTCTTTGCCTCCCACCGGCGCCGGCGCCGGTCCGTCCCGTCTCCGGTGGCCTTAGGGCCATGGAGGCGGAGTGGATCTCGGCCCTTGCCGGTGGGAGGGCTCCGCTTTCATATCTTTTTTCGAACTTTGTTAGGGTTTGTGTCCTGGTCAGGAAGGCGAGATGGCGGCGGCTCCCTGAAGATGGAATTAAGGTCTCCCCGTCTAGTCCCCGTTCCGGTGATGTGTCTAGCATCATCGGTGGGCGTGTGGAGGTGTGTCTCCGGCGGATCTGTCTTTGGTGGATTTGCTCGGATCTGTTCGTCGTTCGTCTTCGTTCGTGTGTCTTCGTGTTGGATCCTTTTGATCTACACTCTTCATCTGCGGCGGTTGCTGTTCAGTGCGTTGGTTCCATGGGGCCTTAGCACGACGACTTCCGACTGTCTACTACAACAATGTTTGCCCGGCTCTGTCAATGGAGGGGCAATGACAGCGGCGCGCCTTCGGCTCGCTTCAGTGCTTGTAGTCGCCGCTAGGTGGTCTACGGTTCTGGATGTAATTTTTATTATTTCTAGTGTCTGTTGTACTACCATGATTGAAGATGAATAGACTGAAAGTTTTTCCGCAAAAAAAAAAAAAAAAAAAAACCAAAACCAAACTAAAAAAGATTCAGCCCAATAAAACCTGAACCAATCAAACCCAAAGTAAGAACCGAATCATTTCACCCAGTTTTTTAAAAACCATTCCCAGGTTTAGTCAAAAGTGCAAAGGCACCCAGATTCATCTCAGGAACCGAGCTACAATGAGCAAAAATATCAAGCTTGTGGCCTAGGGAGAAATAAATTGTTTTTGGATGGAGACGTAGACTCAAGCTTGTGGCCTAGGGACAAATAAATTGTTTTTCGGATGGAGACGTAGACTCAATATCAGTGAACCGCATACAACTCAGCGTCGACTTCCATATGTGTTCTAACTTCTAACTAGTCTTCACTCTTCAGAGCTCCTACGTAGATCCTAAAATGAGCACATTTCTCACTTGCATATGTAAGCAGTAAATACCTACAAGTTTCCTGCTGGTAGGCTTTAGGAGTAATGTTTTAACCACTTGGTTTCTTTAATAGAAATCGGAGGGTGAGGCCTCTCTTTCATTCAAAAAAAAAAGTAAATATCTACAAGGCGATTAATTTTGTGCGGCAACATGTTGATAGCTATGGAATAACATCCATATCAGAAATCTCCAACTTAACCGTGGTGGCGACCCCTTTACAAAACGGGCTAATTAACTATACGGTCGTGAACGCTAGCTCGGATGGTTAGATTCCTTGTGGGAAAACCAGCCCCATCAGCATTCAAGTTCCAGACTTGGCACTGCTGTTCGCATCTGTCGACTACAATCCGCATATATTGCGTCGTCTCAGTATCTCGAAGGTGCTCATAGGCGTCGTGTATTTAGAAAACCATCGTCTCAACCCTGTGTAGAAGCGACTCCAGCAATCTTAATGTTGCGGCATCCTGGCAGTTCTCAAGACAGAAGCACTTCCACTCCCATGGTTGCCCATGACCTGAAACAACAAACACATTAGCACTTGCCGATGGAACTCTCACAAATATTCAAGATGGCTAATAAGATATGGACGGCTCAGCCATGACAATATTGGGGCGACTCGCGACTCAGGCGGCGGCGACTCGGGCGACTCAGGCGGCGGCCGCGGCGCCCACCGCGGCCATGTCGCCGGAGTTTGCCTCTGGTGATGGGCGTGTCGGAGGAAGGTTCTGGGCCCTAGCGGATCCCGATGCGGAGGAGGACGACGACGAGGCCGGAGACTCGCCGGAGTATTCGCCGACGCCTTCGTCCATTATTTGCGAGGCTTTCGATCCTGGATACTCTGAAGATGAGGTCGCCGCGATTGTTGATGGAGTGGTGCCACTTGACGATCCGGCGCGGCAAGGTCTAAGATCGGAAGACAAGATCGAGGTGCTTCGGCGCATTGTTCATCGCCGGACTTCGGCTGCGGCGATCCGGCCTTGGAAGGGACCGATTCCTAAGGTTAGTCTTCCCAAACCAATTCTGTCCGATTTCATTACTGAGAATTCATGGAAATTGGTGAAAAGAAAGAAAAATCGGAGGTCGCCGGCGGCACCGGTGCCTGCGCCGGCGATCGACCGTACCGCAGCGATCCGGAATCAGCGGGTCACTCGTTTGAACGGCTTGGTGGGCCGCGATGTTGGCCTGTTGGTGGGAGGCCCGGTTCTGAGTGAACCGGTCCAAGTGCCAGTCGGGCCTCTGGGCGCACGGGATGAGGCCCGTTGCGATCCTGTTTCCTCGTCTACACCCCCATGCAACGACGAATCGATCTGGCGACGATCTGTTCCGTCTAGGTTTCAAAATGGGGGTAGGAGGCCAAGTTTTTCAGACCGCGGCGGGGTGCGTGCCGCGCGGATCCCTCCACTCCGGGTGATGGCAGGCCGTGGGGCTCCCTCGCCTAGTGCTCCTCCTGCGGGCACTGCGGGACGCGGAGGGCAAGCGCTGCCGCCGGCAGGTGGCCGTGGCGGGGACGGCGCCCTTGCAGGAACGGGACGCGGAGGTGCCGGCGGGCCGCTTGGTGCAGGCCGTGGAGTGGCGCCTCCGCTTCCGCGTCCTGGTGCGGGTGTAGCCCTGCGGGTGTAGCCCGTCCGGGTGCAGTCGCTGGTGGCCAACGGGCGCCTGTGGGTGGCGCCATTAAGGAGGCCCAGGCCGGCCGAGGTGTTGCTGCTCCTGTAGGTCTTCGTCCTCCTATGCCCTCTGCGCCGGTGATGGTGCCATCAGCAGGGCGGGGTGGTCCTCGACCAACGTTGCCGACGCAAGGAGTGACCGCGGGCCGAGGTGTCCCGGTACCAAGGCCGCCTCCTCCGGGTGCTAATGTCCAGCGACCTGGGGCAGCTCAGGTGGGAGCTAGACCGCCTCACTTTGTGGCTAGGCAGGTCACTAGCTCGACGACACCGGTTTTGCAGCAGGCTCAACAACCTCCGGTCTTGAATATGGCGGATGTTCGAGCGGTACCGAGAGGGCAGTGGGGTGACGATGGGTACAATGTGTATGGAGAAGGACAGCACCGGGGATCCTCGTCTACGGGTGGCGGACGGGGGTATGCCTGGCAGAGTGATGGTTCTGCTGAGAGGCCTTTCTTGGGACCGCCAGGTGGTTTTGTTGAAGGGGCTACTGGGCCGGCTCATCGTAACCGAGGCGGTTTCCGTGGTAATCGGGGCTGAGGAGGCCGAGGGGGTCGCTACCGTCCAAGGCAACATCATGCTACGGTAGAGACGATGGTCGACACTGTTGCCGAGGATACAGACTTGTCTTGCCAGGCTATGGACGTGGTGACCGAACTGGCTGCTGTCGAGGTTCCGGTTGAGGTCGATACTCAGGCTATGTCGGTGGAGGGTTCTAACAGATCTGAGCTGGACAGGGCTGCAAAGTTTGCTAAGAAAAAAGAAAGAATGCTTTGTTATCGATGTGGCGATAAGGGTCATTTTATTGCTGAGTGTGTGGCTGTTCTTTGTGATACCTGTGGTAAGCCTGCACATGAGTCTGGTGAGTGTCCGTTGGTGCGGGAGCGGATACTGAGCCTTATGACATATGGTGTCTACTGTTCTGAACTCACGTTTTTTGAGTCTCCGACTGAGAGGGAGATTCCTCAGGAGGAGCACAGTACGACTACTGGGATAGTGAAAGTGACTAGAGGCCAGGTGTCTGAGGCTCAGATTATTCAGCGTCTCCGGGAGCTGGCACCAGGAGACTTCCATTGGGAGCTTGTCAGGCTGGAGACCAACTTATTCAGGGTTCAGTTCCCTACTATCGAGGACTTACAGAGGCTGCTGAGCTTTGGGATGTGTAAGGTCCTGGGTACAGAGGCCGTACTAGAGTTCCAGGAGTGGAAGCTGGTTGAGCCCCAGGGTACACCCCTTATCCAGGCCTGGTTGCACTTTTCGGGGGCTCCGTCTGCGCTCCTGCGGGACGCCAGTGTGGTTGCTAGTCTCGGTATCATGGTGGGAAAGACTGAGCGAGTGGATATGGCTTTCACTCGAGCTCATGGGATTGCTCGCCTGTTGGTCAGTATTCTGGACATCGACTTCGTGCCCGATGTGGTTAAGTGGGCTTTTCGTGGGCAGGTATACACCCTTGAGATTGAGTTTGAGGATGACAGCATCTTTGCCCAGCCTCCAGCTGCCACTGGCGATGACATGAGTGAGGGTGACGATGATACGGCTAGTAAGGAAAAAACAACCGATGATTCTGTTAGTGAGATGGCCAAGAGGCCGGAGCAGACGGGTAAGACAGCAGGAGGAGGGACGGCGCCTGGAGCCTCTGTGCCGGCGACCACCTTGAGATTCGATTCTTTTGGTCCTGCGTCTGCACCACCGAGACTCTGGAGTGAGCGGGTGGAGTCTACTGGGGAGTTCGAGTATTCTTTACCGGCGTTGGATTTTGACGAGCGGGTGTGGAGGGTTCTGGTGGGGTGCCCGAGGGGGGCGCCCCGTTCGGGACTGTGGCTTGCTCTCCGGACAGGCGGTTTGGAGAGGATGGGGGGAGGGGGCAGGTGGCCTTCGCCTCCCCAGTGCTGGACTCAGGTTCTCACCGCTATTGGCGACTGTGGATGTTCGGGAGTGACAGTGGTCGCTCTCCGGACAAATTCTCGCTGGAGGAGGTCATTTTGTTTGGCGGGATACGGACCAGGCTCTTGAGGGCCGACGCATGAGTTCTCGGCTTGAGCCATCCGGAGGTGGACGACATGCAGCAGCTGCTGTGCCGTCGAAGTATGCCAAGCCGTGAAGTCAAGTTACAACTGGTATGTCCGTAAATACTTCCAATACTATTATGCATTTCTCGACGATCAAATTGTGGATAAGGCACACCAATTAGGAATTTCACTTGGTAGTAATGAGGGTGAAGTTACTAATTCTGTTAACGATTTGCTTGATCTAGAAGCCGAGAGGGCTTTAGAAGTAATTCGTAACTTAGCTGCGGTCAAACCAATGAATGACTCTGAGATTGATGCATTGGGAGTTAGAGTACTTGATAATTTTTGTGATGACCTAGCACCGCCCCTCCAGGAGCCGGAGGAGGAGGACGAGAATATCGGGTTGGAAGTACATAACACGTCGGTTACGGGCAATTTGGACCGGGAGGGTCCGACCAGCCCTAAGCACAAGTGGAAGCGCAAAACTTAACCGATGTCCGCAGTCCGTAGGAGCGCTAGGATTCGCACAGCTAAAAAATTTCATGATGAGATATGAAAGGAATATTTTGGAATAGCAGAGGTCTTAAGGACTTGGCTAAAAGAAGGTTCCTTGCGGAGGCATCTATTGAGCATGGCTTGGACTTTGTTGCCCTGTCGGAAACGGGTAGAGCAAATTTCTCACCTCAATTTCTCAATACGTTGTCGGGGGGGATTGAGTTTGACTGGCATTGCCTTCCGCCGAGAGGCAGGTCGGGGGGAATCTTACTTGGTGTTAGATGTGACTCTCTCGAAGTTCGCAGTGTGGTCATGGGGGATTTTGCGGTTAAGTTCAGGGTGCGGTCCAAGCATGATGGTTTTGACTGGGCTTTAGTGGCGGTGTACGGGGCTGCGCAAGCCGAGTTCAAACCTGATTTCCTGGCAGATCTTGTTAGAGTCTGTGGGTCTGAGCAACTCCCAATTCTGGTTGGGGGTGATTTCAACATCATTAGGAGGCGTGATGAAAAGAATAATGAAAATTTCGATGGGAGATGGTCATTTATGTTCAATACCATTATTGAAAGCTTAGATTTGAGAGAAATTGAGCTTTCAGGTAGGAAGTTTACATGGGCTAATGCGATGCCAAATCCAACTTACGAGAAGTTGGATCGGGTTCTGGCTAGTGTTGCTTGGGAACAGAAGTTTCCCGTCGTAACTGTTCAGGCTCTTTGTCGCGGGATCTCTGATCACACTCCTTTGTTGCTCGATTCTGGTGGGGCTACTTACTCGGGTAACAAAAATGTTTTTTCTTTCGAGCTGGCGTGGTTTGAAAGAGAAGGATTTTTGGATCTTGTTGCCAGAGAGTGGGCTAAAGATGTAGGAGGCAGAAGTGCCATTGAATGATGGCAGAACAAGATTAGGCATCTAAGAAGCTTCCTTCGTGGGTGGGCTAAACATCTAGGTGGAGTGTATAAGGTCGAGAAGGAAAGACTCCTCTCACTTATAGACATAAAAGCAGAAACTATGGTTCTGCTACCCACTGAGCTTCATATTAAGCATGAGGCTGAGATGAGGCTGAAGGAATTGCTCCGTGAGGAAGAATTAAAGTGGGCATTGCGGGCAAAGGTGAGAAAAGTTGTCCAGGGGGATGCGAACACTCAGTTCTTCCACATGATTGCCAATGGCAAGCACCGGAAGAAGAGGATCTTCCAGCTAGAGCAAGATGAGGGTACAATAGTCGGCGAGGACAACCTGAAAATTTACATAACTGAATACTACAAACGGTTGTTTGGACCACCAGAGGAGAGCTGTGTATCCCTGGATGAGTCTAGAGTTAGCGATATCCCTCAACTTGCTTCTGTGGAGAATGATGTGTTAACTGCCCCTTTCTCGGAAAAGGAAGTTTTCGAGGCTATTGCCAAGATGAAAAGTAATAAGGCACCGGGTCCGGATGGTTTCCCGGCTGAGTTTTATAAGAAGTGTTGGCATATAATCAAAGGGTACCTGCTACCGATGTTCCATGATTTGTTCTCGGGACATTTGCAGCTCTTCCAACTTAATTTTGGAACGATAACGTTGTTGCCTAAGAAAACAGATGCCGTGAGAATTGAGCAATTTCGGCCTATCTGCCTTCTCAACGTTAGTTTCAAAAATTTTACCAAGGTTGGCATGATCAGGCTTACTCAGATAGCGCACGCTGTGGTTCAACCTTCTCAAACGGCTTTCATGCCGGATAGGAACATCCTCGAAGGGGTTGTGGTCCTCCATGAAACGCTTCATGAAATTCATACGAAAAAACTAGATGGGGTTATTTTCAAAGTGGATTTCGAGAAGGCCTATGATAAAGTCAAATGGCCATTCCTCCAGCAAGCTCTACGAATGAAGGGATTTGATGAGCGCTGGAGACATCAAGTGGAAACATTCACGCAAAAAGGCAGTGTTGGCATTAAAGTTAATGATGACATTGGTCACTATTTCCGAACGCACAAGGGTCTGAGACAGGGCGATCCTATGTCGCCTATTTTGTTCAATATTGTGGTTGATATGTTAGCGATCCTGATTGGGAGGGCCAAAGAGGCCGGTCAGGTGGAGGGAGTGGTGCCTCATCTGGTTGATGGTGGTTTGTCCATCCTGCAATGTTGACGATACAATCATTTTTATGGAACATGATTTGGCCAAAGCGAGGAACATGAAGCTAGTGTTATGCCTTTTCAACAATTGTGCGGGCTAAAGATTAATTTACATAAAGCGAGCTGTTACGCTTTGGTAGAGCCAAAGACGAACAGAAGCTTATACACAATTGTTTGGGTGTGAGATTGGGTCTCTACCTTTCACCTATCTTGGTATTCCAATACATCATCGTAAGTTAACGAATGGTGAGTGGAAGTGCATCGAGGATAGATTTGAGAAGAAACGAGCTGTTGGAAAGGAAAACTCATGTCGTATGGTGGCGGTTGATTCTTATTAACTCGGTGCTCACGAAGTTTACCTATGTTTCGCTATCTTTCTTGAGGTACCGGTGGGGGTGAGGAAAAGGCTAGACTTTTATCGTTCTCGCTTCTTTTGGCAGAGTGATGAGTCCAAGAGGAAGTACAGATTGGCCAAATGGGATATTATCTGCAGACCAAAGGACCAAGGAGGACTTGGTATTGAAAATCTTGAAGTCAAAAACAGATGCCTCCTTAGTAAGTGGTTGTTTAAGTTGTCATCTGAGACAGAGGCAACTTGGGCGCAGATTTTACGTAGTAAATATCTGCACTCAAAGACTTTATCCCAAGTCACTCTCAGACCTACAGATTCGCCGTTCTGGAAAGGGCTCATGAGGGTTAAAGCCGCTTTCTTCAACAGAACGAGATGTATTGTTTGTAATGGAGATGATACGCGATTCTGGGAGGATACGTGGCTGGGTGACACGCCTTTGGCTACTCAATATCCATCACTTTATCGGATTGTTCAGCGTAGGGACGCTCTTGTTGCGACGGTGATGCAGTCTATCCCCTTAAACATGCAGTTTAGGAGAGTGCTTGTTGGACCTCGATGGGAAGCATGGCTTCACTTGGTCCGTAGGATGATGGATGTTCAGCTAAATCCTCAGCCCGACCAGTTGTGTTGGAAACTAACTAAAACTGGGGTGTTCACGGTAAAATCGATGTATATTGATATTATTAATTCATCTGTGATACCTACGTCCAAGGAGGTCTGGAAAGTTAAGGTGCCTCTGAAGATTAAAGTGTTTATGTGGTTTGTGCATAAACAAGTTATTCTTACAAAGGACAATCTAGTTAAGCGCAATTGGATAGGATCTACTAGGTGTAGTTTCTGTGATCGGGATGAGACTATCAAGCATTTATTTTTTGATTGCCCGTTGGCACAAGGGTTGTGGCGCACCGTGCAAATTGCCTTTAATATTACTCTACCGAGATCGGTAAACACGTTATTTGGGGCGTGGCTGGTTGGGATTGAGGCCGAAACAGCCAGACACATTCGTGTAGGAGTATGTGCGTTATTATGGGCAATTTGGAATTGCAGGAATGATTTGGTTTTTAACAGAACAACAAATACTCATTTTTTGCAGGTGTTATTCCGGGCTACGGCGCTGATCCGTACTTGGTCCTTACTCACTCCGACGGAGGCCAGGGAGCGTATGGTTACGGGATCTGTCCGGTGGGAGACGGTAGCGCGGGATATCTTCAACCGGTTTGGATGGCGATCATGTAATAGGATAGGAGTTTAGTTCACCTATCTACTATTATGCCAGCCGGGTTGTGGCTTATCTCCTTTTTGCCTTGCAGTCGATGTTCTATGTGAGCTATAGGCTGCTTTTCTTCTTTCTTTTGCTGTACGACCTTTGTTCAGAACCTGTTTATTTGTTTAATAAGAGAGGCCGTATGCATCGATCTGATGCAGAGGCCGGGGAATTCCCCCTTTTCTAAAAAAAAGCCATGACAATATTACAAAACCTTTTGAGGTAGATTATAATGCTAGCTTCTATCAATTTTCACTTCTAAAAAAATGAATAAACACAAAGATAGACATATTCAAAGCTTTTGGAGAGCTAGAAAAGGCTAATGAAGTTTAAACAGATGCTGCGGAAATTGGAATATAGACGCTGAAATGATTTGCACTGAGCTGGAGATGCCAATATAGACGCTGAAATGATTTGCACATCTTTGCTTGCTTGGACTCTCGTTTGGTGATGGAGCAGTTGAGTTTCAGGTGTTTTTTTTTCTGCTGTCACAGAGAGCCATACGACCCAGCTAAAGTTCTTCATTTTTGTAGTAACAAATTGCCATGCTGATGTGCACTATCTGAAGGCATAATGGAACAGTTATGTAAACCTTTTTTTGTGTGTGTGTGTGGATGATAAGAGATATGATGTGATGATCGAAATTGTGAGAAAAAAAATCATGCGGTAAGTTTAGAAGCGTTGACCACCTGGTTGTGATGGAGCTCATGTTCAGGAACCTAACACAATTTTGAACCCAATAGTTAGTTTCAGTGAATATCCATGGGCTATATAGTGTTAGAATATGTATAGGATAATTTCATTCAAATTGTAATCTATCCCTATCTCCTTTCTTTCTTCTCCTCGTCAACCTCCTATACCGAACCGAACCAACCTGAGATCGATCTCCTGATCTCTTCTTGTACTCCAAGGCATTGCCAGTATATATAAACATGCGGCCCGAGACAAAGGGTTCAACGCTTCCAACCCAATTCACATGGTAATCAGAGCATCTTCCTCTTAGATCAAAGATCGCATCTAGCTACCTTCCTGCGGCCGAGATCATGTCTTCCTCCGCAGCCCTATCTTCCACCACGAGCGCACTTTCCACCTCCATGGCCTCCACCTTCGCATCATCATCTAGCAGTAGCTCTATCCCTCTCGGACCGCCCCCACAGGAGAAGCTAACAAGGGGAAATTTCCTCTTATGGAAGGCCGTCGTGCTCCCGCAAATCCGAGGCGCACAGATGGAGCATCATCTTGACGGGAAGAGCCAGGAACCGTCGGCCACCCTCACCATCACCAAAGAAGGAAAAGACGAACAGGTCGTCAACTTCGCCCGAACCCTCTGGTACGCGCAGCAGCAGCAACTCCAGGGGTACCTGATGGGATCTCTGTCCCGTGAGATCCTCGCTCAAGTCGCCACCCTTCAGACCCCAGCGGAGGTTTGGAGCGCCATCAACGCCATGTTCGCCGCCAAGAGCCAGAGTCAGGCCATCAACACCTGTATCGAGCTCACAAACTTGAAGAAAGGTAACATGTCCATGGCAGAGTATCTTGGAAAAATTAAAACCCTTACAGATGAAGTTGCATGCTGCACCGGAGTTCCTCTTCCTGATCCAGAGATAGTCTCCAAGATCATGGCAGGCCTTGATCTGCACTACAATCCAGTCGTGTCCGCCCTGTCTGCTAGGGTTGAGCCGATCTCGGTTCAGGAGCTGTACAGCCAGCTCTTGAGCTTTGATGCTCGCCTCACCCTCCTCCATGGGACCAACATCAGGCAGTCCTCCGTCAACTCGGCGGCTCCCAGGCGCGGCCGTGGCGCGGTCACCAGGGACAGAACCGCAACACCAACGACGGCGGCAACTACCAGGGCGAGGGTGCTTGTTCTGGTGGTGGCAACTACTCCGGAGGCGGCGGCTTCAACAACAACATGGGAGGTGGCGGCTTCAACAACAACAATAGCCGCCGCGCCTCCTCTAATTGCCGCCCTCGCTGCCAGCTGTGCAAAAAGTCAGGCCATGAGGTCATGGACTATTGGCACAGGTATGATGAAGACTTCGTCCCTGACTCTCGTCACGTTGCTGCAGCCATACGTGAAGGAGGAGGAGGAGACGACGTTTGGTACGTGGACTCAGGTGCAACAGATCACGTCACCAGCGAGTTAGAGCAACTTGCGCTTCATGAGAGATACCACGGCGACGACCAGATTCACACTGCGTCTAGTGGTGGAGGTATGGATATTTGTCACATTGGACAAGCTTATATTAATTCCCCCAACCTTAAACGTGATCTAGTTCTTAAAGACGTTCTTCATGTCCCACAAGCTGATAAAAACCTTGCATCAATGTCTCGCCTAGCCACTGATAATAACGTCTTCTTTGAAACTCACCCCATTACTTTTTTATAAAGGACCGGACAACGAGGGAACTTATTCATCACGGTAGATGCGTTGGAGGGCTCTACCACATCACATCCGGAGCACTCAGTCGCAATCGTCGACAAGTTTATTCTACCACTAAACCCTCCTTGGAGAGGTGGCGTCAAAGATTAGGACACCCATCATCAATTATAGTTAAGCAAGTAGTCAATAAAGACAAACTTTCTTTGTCACATAGTCAAAATAGTGAGTCAGTTTGTGAAGCTTGTCAGTGTGCCAAGAGCCACCAACTTCCTTATCCCAAGTCAAATAGTGTGTCTCATGCTCCTTTAGAGCTTATTTTCAGTGATGTATGGGGTCATGCCAGAGATTCTTTTGGAAGAAATAAATACTATGTTAGTTTTATCGATGATTATAGCAAGTTCACTTGGATTTATTTACTCAAATATAAATCCAAGGTTTTCTCTATCTTCCAAGAATTTCAGAAAATTGTTGAAAGGCACTTTAACAGAAAAATTCTAACAGTCCAAAGTGACTGGGGAGGGGAGTACGAAAAACTCAACTCTTTCTTTCGTAGCATAGGCATTCAACACCATGTGTCTTGTCCTCATGCTCATTAACAAAACGGTTCTGCCGAGCGCAAACACCGTCACATTGTTGAAGTTGGCCTCTCCCTACTGTTGGAAATATGCCCTAGAGGCAATAATAAAATGGTTATTATTATATTTCTTTGTTCATGATAATTGTCTATTGTTCATGCTATAATTGTATTATCCGGAAATCGTAATACATGTGTGAATACATAGACCACAACAAGTCTCTAGTGAGTCTCTAGTTGACTAGCTCGTTGATCTACAGATAGTCATGGTTTCCTGACTATGGACATTGGATGTCATTGATAACGGGATCACATCATTAGGAGAATGATGTGATGGACAAGACCCAATCTTAAGCATAGCACAAAGATCGTGTAGTTCGTTTCGCTAGAGCTTTTCCAAATGTCAAGTATCATTTCCTTAGACCATGAGATTGTGCAACTCCCGGATACTGTAGGAGTGCTTTGGGTGTGCCAAACGTCACAACGTAACTAGGTGACTATAAAGGTGCACTACGGGTATCTCCGAAAGTGTCTGTTGGGTTGGCACGAATCAAGACAGGATTTGTCACTCCGTATGACAGAGAGGTATCTCTGGGCCCACTCGGTAATGCATCATCATAATGAGCTCAATGTGACCAAGTGTCCGGTCACGGGATCATGCATTACAGTATGAGTAAAGTGACTTGCCGATAACGAGATTGAACGAGGTATTGGGATACCGACGATCGAGTTTCGGGCAAGTAACGTACCGATTGACAAAGGGAACTGAATACGGGATTGACTGAATCCTCGACATCGTGGTTCATCCGATGAGATCATCGAGGAGCATGTGGGAGCCAACATGGGTATCCAGATCCCACTGTTGGCTATTGACCGGAGAGGCGTCTCGGTCATGTCTGCATGTCTTCCGAACTCGTAGGGTCTACACACTTAAGGTTCGGTGACGCTAGGGTTGTAGAGATATGAGTATGCAGTAACCAGAAAGTTGTTCGGAGTCCCGGATGAGATCCCGGACGTCACGAGGAGTTCCGGAATGGTCCGGAGGTGAAGAATTATATATAGGAAGTGCAGTTTCGGCCATCGGGAAAGTTTCGGGGGTCACCGGTATTGTACCGGGACCACCGGAAGGGTCCCGGGGGTCCACTTGGTGGGGCCACCTATCCTGGAGGCCCCGTGAGCTAAAGTGGGGAGGGGAACCAGCCCCTAGTAGGCTGGTGCGCCCCCCCCCTTGGCCCCCCCCTGCGCCTAGGGTTGGAAACCCTAGGGTGGGGGGGCGCCTCCACTTGCCTTGGGGGGCAAGCCTCCCCTTGGCCGCCGCCACCCTTGGAGATCCCATCTCCTAGGGCCGGCGCCCCCTAGGGGGCCTATATAAAGGGGGAAGGGAGGGAAGCCGCACCCCATGCTCTTGGCGCCTCCCTCTCCCCTTGCTACACCTCTCCCTCTCGTAGAAGCTCGGCGAAGCTCTGCCGAGATCACTGCTGCATCCACCACCACGCCGTCGTGCTGCTGGATCTCCGTCAACCTCTCCTTCCATCTTGCTGGATCAAGAAGGAGGAGACGTATTCCTCAACCACACGTGTGTTGAACACGGAGGTGCCGTCCGTTTGGCACTAGGATCTCCGGTGATTTGGATCACGACGAGTACGACTCCCTCAACCCCGTTCTCTTGAACTCTTTCGCACGCGATCTACAAAGGTATGTAGATGCACTCCCCTCTCTCGTTGCTAGATGACTCCATAGATTGATCTTGGTGAACGTAGGAGATTTTTTATTTTATGCAACGTTCCCCAACAGTGGCATCATGAGCTAGGTCTATGCGTAGTTACAATGCACGAGTAGAACACAATTTGTTGTGGGCGTAGATGTTGTCAACTTTCTTGCCACTACTAGTCTTATTTTGCTTCGGCGGTATTGTGGGATGAAGCGGCCCGGACCGACCTTACACGTACTCTTACGTGAGACAGGTTCCACCGACTGACATGCACTAGTTGCATAAGGTGGCTAGCGGGTGTCTGTCTCTCCCACTTTAGTTGGAGTGGATTCGATGAAAAGGGTCCTTATGGAGGGTAAATAGAAGTTCGCAAATCACGTTGTGGCTTTTACGTAGGTAAGAAAACGTTCTTGCTAGAACACCTATAGAAGCCACGTAAAAACTTGCAACAACAATTAGAGGACGTCTAACTTGTCTTTGCAGCAAGTGTTCTATGATGTGATATGGCCAAAGGATCTGATGAATGATATATGTGATGTATGAGATGATCATGTTCTTGTAATAGGAATCACGACTTGCATGTCGATGAGTATGACAACCGGCAGGAGCCATAGGATTTGTCTTTATTTTTGTATGACCTCCGTGTCATTGAAGAACGCCATGTAAATTACTTTACTTTATTGCTAAACGCGCTAGCCATAGAAGTAGAAGTAGTCGTTGGCGTAACAACTTCATGAAGACACGATGATGGAGATCATGGTGTCATGCCGGTGATGAAGATGATCATGGCGCCCCGAAGATGGAGATCAAAGGAGCAATATGATATTGGCCATATCATGTCACTATTTGATTGCATGTGATGTTTATCATGTTTTACATCTTATTTGCTTAGAATGACGGTAGCTTAAATAAGATGATCCCTCGAAATAATTTCAAGAAAAGTGTTCCCCCTAACTGTGCACCGTTGCGAAGGTTCGTTGTTTCGAAGCACCACGTGATGATCGGGTGTGATAGATCCTAATGTTCGAATACAACGGGTGTAAGCCAGATTTACACACGCAATACACTTAGGTTGACTTGACGAGCCTAGCATGTACAGACATGGCCTCGGAACACGGAAGACCGAAAGGTCGAGCATGAGTCGTATAGTAGATACGATCAACATGAAGATGTTCACCGATGTTAACTAGTCCGTCTCATGTGATGATCGGACACGGCCTAGTTGACTCGGATCATGTTTCACTTAGATGACTAGAGGGATGTCTGTCTAAGTGGGAGTTCATTGAATAATTTGATTAGATGAACTTAATTATCATGAACTTAGTATAAAAGCCTTTGCAAAATGTCTTGTAGATCAAATGGCCAACGCTCATGTCCACCTCAACTTCAACGCGTTCCTAGAGAAAACCAAACTGAAAGATGATGGCAGCAACTATACGGACTGGGTCCGGAACCTGAGGATCATCCTCATAGCTGCCAAGAAAGATTATGTCCTAGAAGCACCGCTAGGTGAAGCACCAATTCCAGAGAACCAAGACGTTATGAACGCTTGGCAGTCTCGTGCTGATGATTACTCCCTCGTTCAGTGCGGCATGCTTTACAGCTTAGAACCGGGGCTCCAAAAGCGTTTTGAGCAACACGGAGCATATGAGATGTCCGAAGAGCTGAAAATGGTTTTCCAAGCTCATGCCCGGGTCGAGAGATATGAAGTCTCCGACAAGTTCTTCAGCTGTAAGATGGAGGAAAATAGTTCTGTTAGTGAGCACATACTCAAGATGTCTGGGTTGCACAACCGCTTGACTCAGCTGGGAGTTAATCTCCCGGATGACGCGGTCATTGACAGAATCCTCCAGTCGCTCCCACCAAGTTACAAGAGCTTTGTGATGAACTTCAATATGCAGGGGATGGAAAAGACCATTCCTGAGGTATATTCAATGCTGAAATCAGCAGAGGTAGAGATCAAAAAGGAACATCAAGTATTGATGGTGAATAAAACCACTAAGTTCAAGAAAGGCAAGGGTAAGAAGAACTTCAAGAAGGGCGGCAAGGGAGTTGCCGCGCCCGGAAAGCCAGTTGCCGGGAAGAAGTCAAGCAATGGACCCAAGCCTGAGACTGAGTGCTTTTATTGCAAGGGAAGTGGTCACTGGAAGAAGAACTGCCCCAAGTACTTAGCAGACAAGAAGGCCGGCAAAACCAAAGGTATATGTGATATACATGTAATTGATGTGTACCTTACCAGTGCTCGTAGTAGCTCCTGGGTATTTGATACCGGTGCGGTTGCTCACATTTGTAACTCAAAGCAGGAGTTGCGGAATAAGCGGAGACTGGTGAAGGACGAGGTGACGATGCGCGTCGGGAATGGTTCCAAGGTCAATGTGATCGCCGTCGGCACGCTACCTCTACATTTACCTACGGGATTAGTTTTAAACCTCAATAATTGTTATTTAGCGCCAGCTTTGAGCATGAACATTGTATCAGGATCTCGTTTAATTCGAGATGGCTACTCATTTAAATCTGAGAATAATGGTTGTTCTATTTATATGAGTGATATGTTTTATGGTCATGCCCCGCTGGTGAATGGTTTATTCTTAATGAATCTCGAGCGTAATGTTACACATATTCATAGTATGAATACCAAAAGATGTAAAGTTGATAACAATAGTCCCACATACTTGTGGCACTGCCGCCTTGGTCACATTGGTGTCAAGCGCATGAAGAAGCTCAATGCTGATGGAATTTTAGAGTCTCTAGATTATGAATCGTTTGACACATGCGAACCATGCCTCATGGGCAAGATGACCAAGACTCCGTTCTCCGGAACAATATAGCGAGCAACCAACTTATTGGAAATCATACATACTGATGTGTGCGGTCCAATGAGCGTCGAGGCTCGCGGATTGTTATGTTCTCACTCTCACTGATGACTTAAGTAGATATGGGTATGTCTACTTGATGAAATACAAGTCTGAGACCTTTAAAAAGTTCAAGGAATTTCAGAATGAGGTAGAGAGTCAACGTGACCGAAAGATAAAGTTCTTACAATCAGATCGTGGGGGTAAATATTTAAGTCACGAATTTGGTACGCACTTAAGGAAATGTGGAATCGTTTCAGAACCCACGCCGCCTGGAACACCTCAGCGAAATGGTGTGTCCGAACGTCGTAATCGCACTCTATTAGATATGGTGCGATCTATGATGTCACTTACCGATTTACCGCTATCATTTTGGGGATACGCTCTAGAGACAGCTACATTCACTTTAAATAGGGCACCATCTAAATCTGTTGAGACGACACCGTATGAATTATGGTTTGGGAAGAAACCTAAGCTGTCGTTTCTAAAAGTTTGGGGATGCGATGCTTATGTCAAGAAACTTCAACCTGAGAAGCTCGAACCCAAGTCAGAAAAATGCGTCTTCATAGGATACCCTAAGGAAACCATTGGGTATACCTTCTACTTAAGATCCGAGGGCAAGATCTTTGTTGCCAAGAACGGGTCCTTTCTGGAGAAAGAGTTTCTCTCAAAAGAATTAAGTAGGAGGAAAGTAGAGCTTGATGAAGTACTACCTCTTGAAACGGTGAGTAGCGCAACTCAGGAAGATGTTCCTGTGGTGCCTGCGCCGACAAGAGAGGAGGTTAATGATGATGATCAAGATACTTCGGATCAAGCTCCTACTGAACTTCGAAGGTCCACAAGGACACGTTCCGCACCAGAGTGGTACGACAACCCTGTCTTAGAAATCATGTTGTTAATTAGACAACGGTGAACCTTCGAACTATGAAGAAGCGATGGCGGGCCCAGATTCCGACAAATGGCTTGAAGCCATGCAATCCGAGATAGGATCCATGTATGAAAACAAAGTGTGGACTTTGACAGACTTGCCCGATGATCGGCGAGCAATAGAAAACAAATGGATCTTTAAGAAGAAGACAGACGCGGATGGTAATGTTACCATATATAAAGCTCAACTTGTCGCTAAGGGTTATCGACAAGTTCAAGGGATTGACTACGATGAGACATTCTCTCCCGTAGCGAAGCTAAAGTCCGTCCGAATCATGTTAGCAATTGCCGCATACTATGATTATGAGATATGGCAAATGAACGTCAAAATGGCATTCCTTAACGGTCACCTTAAGGAAGAACTGTATATGATGCAGCCGGAAGGTTTTGTCGACCCTAAGAATGCTAACAAGGTATGCAAGCTCCAGCGCTCCATCTATGGGCCGGTGCAAGCATCTCGGAGTTGGAACATTCGCTTTAATGAGATGATTAAAGCGTTTGGGTTTATGCAGACTTATGTAGAAGCTTGCGTTTACAAGAAAGTGAGTGGGAGCTCTGTAGCATTTCTCATATTATATGTGAATGGCATACTTTTGATGGGAAATGATATAGAACTTTTGGACAGCATTAAGGCCTACTTGAATAAATGTTTTTCAATGAAGGACCTTGGAGAAGCTGCTTACATATTAGGCATCAAAATCTATAGAGATAGATCAAGACGCCTCATAGGTCTTTCACAGAGCACATACCTTGATAAGATACTGAAGAAGTTCAATATGGATTAGTCCAAGAAGGGGTTCTTGCCTGTGTTGCAAGGTGTGAAATTGAGTTCGGCTCAATGCCCGACCACGACAGAAGATAGAGAAAAGATGAGTGTCGTCCCCTATGCCTCAGTCATAGGGTCTATCATGTATGCCATGACCTGTACTAGACCTGATATAAACCTTGCCATAAGTTTGGTAGGAAGGTACCAAAGTAATCCCGGCATGGAACACTGGACAGCGGTCAAGAACATCCTAAGTACCTGAAAAGGACTAAGGATATGTTTCTCGTATATGGAGGTGACGAAGAGCTCATCGTAAAGGGTTACGTCGACGCTAGCTTCGACACAGATCTGGATGACTCTAAGTCACAAACCTGATACGTGTATATTTTGAATGGTGGGGCAGTAAGCTGGTGCAGTTGCAAGTAGAGCGTCGTGGCGGGATCTACATGTGAAGAGGTGTACGTGGCAGCCTCGGAGGCAGCGCATGAAGCTATCTGGGTGAAGGAGTTCATCACCGACCTAGGAGTCATACCCAATGCGTCGGGGCCGATCACACTCTTCTGTGACAACACTGGAGCTATTGCACTTGCCAAGGAGCCCAGGTTTCACAAGAAGACCAGGCACATCAAGCGTCGCTTCAACTCCATCCGTGAAAATGTTCAAGATGGAGACATAGATATTTGTAAAGGACATACGGACCTGAATGTAGCAGATCCATTGACTAAACCTCTCCCTAGAGCAAAACATGATCAACACCAGGACGCAATGGGTGTTCGATACATCACAATGTAACTAGATTATTGACTCTAGTGCAAGTGGGAGACTGTTGGAAATATGCCCTACAGGCAATAATAAAATGGTTATTATTATATTTCTTTGTTCATGATAATTGTCTATTGTTCATGCTATAATTGTATTATCCGGAAATCGTAATACATGTGTGAATACATAGACCACAACAAGTCCCTAGTGAGCCTCTAGTTGACTAGCTCGTTGATCAACAAATAGTCATGGTTTCCTGACTATGGACATTGGATGTCATTGATAACGGGATCACATAATTAGGAGAATGATGTGATGGACAAGACCCAATCGTAAGCATAGCACAAAGATCGTGTAGTTCGTTTCACTAGAGCTTTTCCAAATGTCAAGTATCATTTCCTTAGACCATGAGTTTGTGCAACTCCCGGATACCGTAGGAGTGCTTTGGGTGTGCCAAACGTCACAACGTAACTGGGTGACTATAAAGGTGCACTACGGGTATCTCCGAAAGTGTCTGTTGGGTTGGCACGAATCAAGACTGTGATTTGTCACTCCGTATGACAGAGAGGTATCTCTGGGCCCACTCGGTAATGCATCATCATAATGAGCTCAATGTGACCAAGTGTCCGTCACGGATCATGCATTACGGATGCGAGTAAAGTGACTTGCCGTAACGAGATTGAACGAGGTATTGGGATACCGTCGATCGAGTCTCAGGCAAGTAACGTACCGATTGACAAAGGGAATTGAATACGGGATTGATTGAATCCTCGACATCGTGTTTCATCCGATGAGATCATCGAGGAGCATGTGGGAGCCAACATGGGTATCCAGATCCCGCTGTTGGTTATTGACCGAGAGGCGTCTCGGTCATGTCTCGCATGTCTTCGAACCCGTAGGGTCTACACACTTAAGGTTTGGTGATGCTAGGGTTGTAGAGATATGAGTATGCAGTAACCCGAAAGTTGTTCGGAGTCCGGATGAGATCCCGGACATCACGAGGAGTTCCGGAATGGTCCGGAGGTGAAGAATTATATATAGGAAGTGCAGTTTCGGCCATCAGGAAAGTTTTGGGGGTCACCGGTATTGTACCGGGACCACCGGAAGGGTCCCGGGGGTCCACCGGGTGGGGCCACCTATCCCGGAGGGCCCCGTGGGCTGAAGTGGGGAGGGGAACCAGCCCCTGGTGGGCTGGTGCGCCCCCCTTTGGCCCCCCTGCGCCTAGGGTTGGAAACCCTAGGGTTGGGGGCGCCTCCACTTGCCTTGGGGGGCAAGCCTCCCCCTTGGCCGCCGCCCCCTTGGAGATCCCATCTCCTAGGGCCGGAGCCCCCCAGGGGGCCTATATAAAGGGGGGGGAGGGAGGGCAGCCGCACCCCATGCTCTTGGCGCCTCCCTCTCCCCTTGCTACACCTCTCCCTCTCATAGAAGCTCGGCAAAGCTCTGCCGAGATCACTGCTGCATCCACCACCACGCCATCGTGTTGTTGGATCTCCGTCAACCTCTCCTTCCCCCTTGCTGGATCAAGAAGGAGGAGACGTCTTCCTCAATCGTACGTGTGTTGAACGCGTAGGTGCCGTCCGTTCGGCACTAGGATCTCCGGTGATTTGGATCACGACGAGTACGACTCCCTCAACCCCGTTCTCTTGAACGCTTCCGCACGCGATCTACAAGGGTATGTAGATGCACTCCCCTCTCTCATTGCTAGATGACTCCATAGATTGATCTTGGTGAACGTAGGAATTTTTTTATTTTATGCAACGTTCCCCAACACCTACTTGCTCATGCGTCTATGCCTTTAAAATATTGGGATGAAGCGTTTATTACAGCAACATATCTCATTAATCGTCTTCAAAGTAAAGTTATTGGCAATTCTACACCTTTGGAACGTCTCTATCATCAAAAACCAGACTACAACTCTCTTAAAACTTTTGGATGTGCTTGCTACCCCAACTTATGTCCGTATAATCATCACAAACTTGATTTTCGTTCCACTCAATGTGTTTTTCTTGGCTATAGTAATCTACACAAGGGATACAAGTGCCTAGAAATTTCCACCGGACGTGCATATATCTCTCGAGATGTAGTTTTTGATGAAACTCTTTTTCCCTTTGCCAAGCTTCATCCCAACGCAGGTGCCCTTCTCCGTGCCGAAATAGCACTTCTTCCGGATCTTGACACACTATCTGATCACGGGGGTGAATTATCTAATGCTGACCATGTGAACAAATCCGCAGAAAATTGCAGCTCTAATGATATTTGTACAGATGCAGTTCATGATTTTATGTGGCCAGAAACAGCCAATGCAGCCGTTGCTGATCGCGAGGAGGATTCTGGAGACAACAACAATCTGGCGCACGATCCTAGGCGAATCCTGGCACCAGCACCAGCACAATCATTGGCGCACAATCCGAGGAGGATCCTGCCCAGCTGCATGCGGAGGCGGCGCGCCTGGTGATCGACAACGACCACGCGGAGCCCACCAGCTCAGGCAGGGCCGGGGGCGAATCTCCGCGCGCCACGAGTCCGCAGCCCACGGAGGTGGCCGACCGGGCGACCGCGACTGGGTCCAGCCCACGGGCCCCGATGCGCATGTCCACCCGCGTGGAATCTTCAGGCGACACGCGGCCCGTTTCCGGTGGTGGAACGATCCCGAGGCGGATCTTGTCTGCAGAGGATCTGGCGCGCGATCCCGCTGCCGCTGGGCGTGTTCAGGACGCTGGATCTTCTGTGGCTGCCTCCTCTGCTGCAAGTTATTCCTCGGCGTCACACACGGTCACAATCAGGTATTACGAAGGAAAAGGAATACAAAGATGGCACCATTAGGTATGATAAAAACGTGCTTTTCTCACTACTACTGGTGAACCAGTTAATCTTGTTGATGCTCTTGCTCACAAAGATTGGAAAGAGGCCATGGATAGTGAGTATGACGCACTTATGAAAAATAAAACATGGCACCTAGTACCATCAAAAAGTGGAATGAATGTCATTGATTGTACATGGGTGTACAAGATAAAAAGAAAGTCAGATGGAAGTATAGACAGGTACAAGGCCAGATTAGTTGCTAAAGGCTTTAAGCAAAGGTTTGGGATTGATTATGAGGATACTTTTATTCCAGTTGTCAAATCAGCCACCATTTGACTTGTCTTGTCTATTGCTGTTTCCAGAGGTTGGAGCTTAAGACAGCTAGATGTTTAGAACGCGTTTCTTCATGGTGTTCTTGAGGAAGAGGTTTTCATGCGGCAGACACCAGGTTATGAAAACAAAGGTACACCACATTATGTTTGTAAGTTGGATAAAGCTCTATATGGTTTAAAATAGGCCCCAAGAGCTTGGTATTCACGATTGAGAATGCAACTACAACAACTTGGATTTGTACCATCCAAGGCAGACACATCCTTGTTCTTTTACAATAAAGGAAATGTCACTATTTTTGTGCTAGTTTATGTTGATGATATTATTGTTGCTAGCTCGATTCATGTGCCACTACTTGCTTTCTTAAAGATCTTAAGTTGTAATTTGCCCTCAAGGACTTGGGAGATCTTCATTACTTTCTTGGCATTGAGGTCAAACAGATAAGAGATGGTATACTTTTGACACAGGAAAAATACACAGCTGACATACTTAGAAGAGTAGGTTTGGAAAAATGAAAACCTGTGAGTACACCTATCTCAACTTCTGAAAAACATTCTGTTGAAAGTGGAGAGCCACTTGGATCAGAGGATGCAACAAATTACAGAAGTGTTGTGGGTGCCTTGCAATATTTGACACTTACACGTCCTGATATTTCTTATGCTGTCAACAAGGTATGTCAGTATTTGCATGCTCCTAGCACTACTCATTGGACTGCAGTTAAGAAAATTTTGAGGTACCTTAAGTTTTCAGAGGGACTTGGACTTCAAATTACCAAGTCTTCTTCTATGCTTGTTACTGCCTACTCTGATGCAGACTAGGCAGGATGTATTGATGATAGAAGGTCAACTAGTGGATTTGCTGTTTTTCTGGGATCCAACCTTGTGTCATGAAGTGCAAGAAAGCAGGCTACAGTTTCTAGATCAAGTACTGAAGCTGAATACAAAGCTTTGGCAAATGCCACAGCTGAAGTAATGTGGATACAGACATTACTTTATGAACTTGGGATTAAGACTCCAAAAGCTGCCAGACTATGGTGTGATAACATTGGTGCAACCTATCTGTCAGCTAATCCTGTTTTTTATGCACGCACGAAGCATATTGAAGTTGATTTCCACTTTGTCAGAGAAAGAGTAGCTAGAAAGCTACTCGAGATTCAGTTCATTCCTGCTGGAGATCAACTTGCTGATGGATTCACAAAGCCTCTCACTATGAGGAGGTTAGATGAGTTCAAGTACAATCTCAACCTTGGTCGAAGTTGATGAGGTTTAGATTGAGGGGGAGTGTTAGAATATGTATAGGATAGTTTCATTCAAATTGTAATCTATCCCTATCTCCTTTCTTTCTTCTCCTCGTCAACCTCCTGCACCGAACCAAACCAACTTGAGATGGATCTCCTGATCTCTTCTTGTACTCCAAGGCATTGCCAGTATATATAAACATGCGGCCCGAGACAAAGGGTTCAACGCTTCCAACCCAATTCACATATAGAACTGGAAAAAGATGTGTGGGCTTAATGACAACAAGAAAAATGAACATACTTGCCATGAGACTTTGTTCCCCGTATTTGTTGTTTCTCATCGAACTGAAATACAAAAGTGTTATCCACATAGACTGAGATTAGTCACAAACGTGAGTATCTAAATGTTAGTCCCTCCTTTCACAATTATTAGATGTTCTAACTTTTTTTTTGATTCAGATGTATATAACGCACTTTAGGAGCAAAGATGTGCACATGTTTCGCCACAGTACCTTGGGAGCAATTCACTGAACTAACGCGGGAATTATCTCAAGAGGCAGAAGAATGGTCGAATATGAAGCATGGGTTTCGGATATTAAACATAGCGAGCTGAAATTGTCACATGGCATGGAATGTAGCTAGCTTATATTGATCTTCAAAACGATACAGATAGAAGTACGTAATAATCAAGCTCCATAGAAAGCAAGTTGCATCAGTGGCTACCGTGTGAAGCATTGCTCTACAAGAATTTCAGAGGCAAGAACGGTTGCCAGAGTTCAGGGTGCTGCCAGCTTCAGTGAGCTTCAGAGCAGAAACATCAAAATCCTGTAGAGTGTAGCATCAAAGTAATCTGAATACACACACATACATGAGATTGGCTTTCAAATTAGAGGGAAATCTTGTTGTGAACAACGAGTTCATCTTATGGCTTGAACACAAGCACAAATGCACCCAAACGAATCTGCATGTCAGATAAAAATGTTAGGGTACATGAGCTGATAAAAATCAAAAAGTACAACAAAATTAAACTCACAAAACTGACATTAAGCTTGCTAAAGTATCAAAGGTACAGAGAAGACATGTACAACTAAAAGAGCATGGGCAGTGACTGTAGTTACGAAAAAAATCTAGAATGGGACCCACTGTGTCAATCTTGTTTGAAGCAAGCTGCTCTTCCTCGGGAATCCTCACCTGCTCCCTTAAAGGGGGGGGGGGGTTCCTTATGTTCCATATCCTGAAATAGAACTAAAAAGTTCATTAGATTTAGTGCGCGTGGAACCTGGCAGTGTTTTATCAAAGATAGAAGATTGCATTAGGCACTCGAGTAGAAACCGATGCAATTAATCAGGTGTTGGTGCGGTAGAGTTTTTTTATCCGTGAGACCATTTAGAGAAGCTAATAGGAACATGGATAGCTCCATCAAGCTCTTGTACGTAGAAGGTGAAAACCAATGTACGTGCTTCAGAGGACTTCTACCTGCCAACGAATGACTCACTGAATGTGGATTTGAAACAAAAAATATACACCATTATAAAGATAAATG
Source organism: Aegilops speltoides (assembly GCA_021437245.1). Taxonomy (NCBI): domain Eukaryota; kingdom Viridiplantae; phylum Streptophyta; class Magnoliopsida; order Poales; family Poaceae; genus Aegilops; species Aegilops speltoides. The sequence goes on from CM038143.1 coordinate 504,783,791, forward strand.
GCACTGCCGTGCGCAATATAGTTCCTGAACTATTAGCATAGAGCAATGTTTTATTAGGAGACGAATCAATCAAATCATGGAAGTGCATCGTAAGAAACAATTCCTGAGATATTAACAGAGAGGCCAATGGAATCTATAACAGATGGAGTGAAGGACCATCCCTATTCTAATACAAAACCCCAAAACACAAGGGCGTTGTAATTTTAGGTTCAAATTCCAAGCCAAATACAAATAGCTATTCTAAAATGCAACTATCCAAAATGAATGGATATTATAGTTGCAAATTGTGGTAGAGACTAAAATACTACTAGGTGTGTCGCATCTTAAATAAATAAGAAAAGGTATTGCACAATTCATGAACGCTTTGGAAATGGAATTTGATCTCCTTCTGTACCTTCTCTTGCGCTATGAATGGGATACCACAGCTACACATCTAGTTAGACCAAATGTTATTTTCATTTTAATTTTTTCCTAAATAATAAACATACTTCACAATTCATCAACACATCTGTTTCAAAATTGAATTTCATCTCTTTATTGACTTTCAGGGGCGTTGAGACACCATCAGTGCCACCAGTGGTCATGATTGAAGTAAAAAACAAAGAAGAACAGAGTTATCTGTAGAAGGGATGAAAGGTGGTACTTCACACAAGCCTAGCACGCGGGGATCACATCAGAGTAACCAACTTCATTAAGGGTGTCATACAAATGATATTGTTACTCTTAAAAAATGAACGATAAATAGCACTTCATGGTGAACATTTGTAGGGCATGATGGTTACTACAGCCCACAAGCATATAATTGCAGATAAAGCTACACTGCTACTGAGACAAGCTAGTGGGCAACTAAGGGCAAACATATTTCTCACTGGAAAAAAAGTCAGTATATGACAAGCTCGGATAACTGATAAACTATACTGTTTTTAGAAGGACATCACAATTTCAATATTTTGTGCGTTCTTTCCTCCTTTTTCTTAACTTTATGGTACAATAACAAAGGCCCACTTTTCTTAAGTACATACCATTTCAGGAAAATGTTTTTCCTTTTTTTCAGAAAAGACGTTCTGAAGATAAGTTACAGGCATATGACAAAGGATTGGTGTTAACATGCTTGACTATTGGTGCTTACTTTCACATATGTATAAAGCAGGCAGATCAGCATTGATCGACTGCTTGTACTGTTATAATGACTGAAAGCCCTGAAATTCTGATAAGCTGCATTTTCAGCATTGATTGATGCTGTGCAAAATTCATACGAGGCAGGGGAGAAAAAGTGGCAGGTGCACAGGTGTGAGGCCCCCATATTGATTTTGTGTATCTATTGGTTTCCCAACTCGGTAAAATATCATGGAAACCAAGTTTCCCTTGCTAAGAACCACTTCACAATTCCATTTGGCCAGTAAAAGCCATTAATAACATGGCTATGACAGCAAGTGTATGGGTGTATTTGTCAGTAGTTTGCAAATTACTTAAATTAGTCAGCATTTTTGGCTCGACAAACATCTTTGGGAAAAATAATAATTATATTAGACTAAAAAAAGGATCAGGAGGAATTTTCTTAGATTATTTTTTATCTCTAGAATATATATTTTCATTTTTCTTAGTGTATTGAAGATACAGACAGAGAAGTAGCGCCCAAAAAAGAGTGTGGTGATAAATGGGATGCTGGTCACAAATGCCCAAAGACCATTCCTCCATACGTCTTCCCTGAGGCCCTATGGGCGGCAGCCAAGTAGAATTAATATAGCGGTGCTTGGATCCACCGCTTGGTAGGCAATATGAGATAAAGTTGACTAAGAGAAAGAAGTAGCGGATCTTCCAGCTGTTTCCATTCCTAGCTCTTGAACCGTAGCAGATCAAGCATTGATATGATGGATCAAATGCTTTCAGATGAACTACTCGATCAAGGGCTTATTAAGAAAAGTAAGGAAGCGATGATGAACTACTCGATCAAATGCTTTCAGATGAACTACTCCACCAATATATCCAATACTTGGACTCCTCGAGTAAGGATTTCTGTCCTTGAAGAGATCAAACTAGTCTAGTGGCCGGATGAAAAGGATGGGACTAACTATGTTCGAAAGACTTGATAAATAACATCAGTTTTTGACTTTGGTACAACATTGTCTTACATATGAAAGCCGGTGTAGTATCCTGACAGCTCTGGCCTAAGATAGACACATAGCTTGTCGACCACAAACAAAGTCCTAGAGAGTCTCCCTTGCATAAGGATGAGATCGAGAGACATGGTTCTTAAATGCTACAGTCGGGAGTGATTCAAACATGCAACACTTTTTATACAATAAATATCTACACAGACAAGCTTAACACCCACTGATGATACACACCGGGATGGCTTCTTTCCGGGTCTCCCGGTTGGCAGGCTCCCACCAAATCCAAAAGTAAGAAGTGGTTCAGGGGTTTCCATTTACAACGTGGAATCGAGACCTCAGGCACAACTCCAGCCAGCGCACTAATAATTGAAGCAGCTGCTGAGTGAAGTTTAACAGGCGTGACTCCATCTTGAGTCAGTGACAGGAAAGGGCCAAGGCAGGAGCTGTACATCCTTGGTTAGGACTCGCTTCTTATAGCCTGCCTTTCCACAATGGTAATGAAATGATTGGTTGTTTTGTTCCAAACCTTGCATTCTGGTATAGCAGAGGTCAACTAGAGTGGCCCAGCCCAAGACAACCATGCTTAAATTCAGCGCCAGGCCTTTCTCCCATCCTCAGCCATACGATGCTACTTTCTTTCTATAAAAGTTTTTTTGTCGGTACAAGTAATTACGAATGCTGCCCTGTGTTAAGAAGAAAAAGCCCTGTATGCCAAGGTGAAGGAAAGTCAGCCATTAGTTTTCTAGTGTTTAGTCAGCTGGAGCTCTTTCCCGGCCTAGAATGGCCTTGCCACTTGTGAGGAATCCATTCCTACCGCTTATCAAGCAAACCCTGTCCTGTGGTGAAAGAAAAAAGAAATGTACCTTCGCCCGGACCAGGACCTGGAAATGGAAAACAAACCTACTATAATACGAATCCTCTTCTCGGGGATCATAATGTCAAGTTGCTTTCTTACTCGAAAGATGTTGCACGGTACTCGAAAGTTGTTGCATGGTACTCAAAAGTGCTAAATAGATAGGCGCTTGGGTCAGGTAGAATTGAACGAAAAGAAGCAAAGTACCATTGTTTTAGCTAGAATGGAGGGCGACGACCAATCAAGAGAAGTCTCTTTTCTTGGCTATCCGGATTTATTGGATCATTCCTTCTTGTGACGCCTTTTCCCCGTCCATCTCCTACGCTATGCATAGATCCTATCCTGTTGCTAGCGCTTGTGCTCAACAGCTACTCAACTAGTATGGAATGAGCGATTAACACGAGGAGTATAAAAGGAATTGGTCTATCTACCAAATTAATTGCATTTCCACTAGCTCGGGAAGCAGTCAACTAGTGGTGTGTGATGATGCGTATTCTCCTCGGGTTAGGTGCTCATTCCGTACTATCTGAGTAGCTGCTGAGCTTAAGCGCCAACAGAAAGACATGACCCATGCGTAGCCGAGGAGATGGATGGGGGAAAAGACGTCACAGGAAGGAATGACCCAATAAATCCCAATAGCCAAGATAAGACACTTCTCTCGATCGGTCTCCACCCTCCATACCTCCTAAAACAACTGTAGTTTGCTTCTTTTCGTTCACTTGTTCCTGGCCTATCTATTTAGTACTTTCGAGTACCGCGCAACAGCTTTCGAGTAAGAAAGCAACTTGACATTATGATCCCCGAGAAGAGGATTCGTATTATAGTAGGTTTGTTTTCCATTTCCAGGTCCTGGTCCGGGCGAAGGTACATTTCTTTTTTCTTTCACCACAGGACAGGGTTTGCTTGATAAGCGGTAGGAATGGATTCCTCACAAGTGGCAAGGCCATTCTAGGCCGGGAAAGAGCTCCAGCTGACTAAACACTAGAAAACTAATGGCTGACTTTCCTTCACCTTGGCATACAGGGCTTTTTCTTCTTAACACAGGGCAGCATTCGTAATTACTTGTAACAAACAAACTTTTATAGAAAGTTGCAGCGTCTGGCTAAGGATGCGAGAAAAGCCTTCCCTGAATTTAAGCATGATTGTCTTGGGCTGGGCCACTCTAGTTAACCTCTTTTTTATAGCTGGTATCTAGCAAGCACGAACACGACAGGAATTGGCGATCTGTCGTTCTGATACGGCGGGATACGGGGACACAGCGAGATGCGACAGGATACACGCATCGCTAGTATCCCCTGATTTTTTATAAAAAAAAAAGAAAACAATGTTGGGATACGTATGTGAGACGGTTGGGATACGGCCTGGCCCAAAAATAGCCTTAGCCCAAAACGAAACCCCATTTTTTTGCAGGAGCTGGCGCTCCCAGGTCAGAGCCTTTCTCGGATTGAAGCCGCGACCTCCTAGATCGACACCATCATCGCCTGGACTCGATGCCGCTGCCGCCAGCAACGTGTGTAACACCCTGGATTTTCCCTTCTGGAAAATTCCTTTCATGTTTTGCCTCGTGTCTTTTCTTTTGGTGTTCTTGCTTTTTATTTGCACTCTTGTGTTTAATTTAGAGTATTGACTGGCCTAGCTATTTGGGATTAGGGTTTTGCCTCCCAAAACCCTAACTTCCCCCTCTGCTAACAGAAACCCTATGACCCTAGTTGAACTGCAACACCCTTATTCCTTGTACGTAAAATCCCCAAAATATTAGTGGAGCTTCTCCTACAAATATATGCACCATTTCCATCTTAAACCACCCACACCGAAGTCAAGTTTTGACCAGAGCATCCCTCCTAAGTTTTTGCCAGATCTTTCACATTGCAAAGCAAGTCCATTATAGCTTCACCCTATGAAGATCATAGTTTTATACACCACCATACACTCGTATCTTACAGGACCACCAAATTTGAGCCACACCCAACACCCATATCTTCCTCCACAATTTTCCCAAAGGTGGCATCCACCTAGCCATGTTGTGAAGGAAGTATATTTTTTCATCCACCCACTTGATCCAAAAAAAGCATGACTATCAAATATGACAAATTACCCATGCCACCAAAAATATAGCACATGACACCACTCCATATAACCCTGGTGAATTTCCAAAGATATGGACCAGAGAGCCTAGTACTACATGAAGTGCCCTTTTCCCTCAGTCATTTCATCTCAAATTTTGCATGCATGATCTACTCCCTCCGTTCCGAATTACTTGTCTTGGATTTGTCTAGATACATATGTATCTGGACTCATTTTAGTGCTAGATACATTCGTATCTAGACAAATCTAAGACAAGTAAGACGGAGGGAGTACATCATATAGGACCCCGCCACACCAAAATTTGGCTTTATCAACTTCACCATTTCAGCACAACAAGCTCTCCAAGTTTCTGTGCATATTGTCAAGTTGTACATGAAGTACCATTTAGGATCATCCACTTGCCACCAAAATTTACAGGCATGTGCATCGCCATATTAGATCACCCTACAGAGAAAATTAGCCCAAGTGGTCAAGCAATTTCACCACAGAAAGATAACCACGTTTCTGTACACAATTTCTGGTTGTACAGGAAGTGCCACATAGATGCATCCATATGTCCTCATATTTTTCATAAACATCCACCATCATACCAACAACTGCCACAAGGAAAATGAGCATGTTTCGCAAAGCCAATTTCAAATGGCAGATCGCAAACACCTACTAACAGAAACCTAAGATGGATGCTTAACTCACAACTGAACCTCACTAGACCCAACGCAGCACACAACCACACTAAAACCACTAAGGACTACACTATGGACATGGTTGTTTACGTGCTAACGCGCCAGAGCATGCCATGCCCGTGGTGATCATCCCCAGAGCGTGCCATCTGCGCGCTCTAATGTCATCCTATAATACCGATGTCTTTCTTGTTGATACCAGTGTAAAGGGAAACGCTTAAACATCTGTCAAAAACGTCCTGGATTGGATTGGCGATATGGGACTGAAGCATCGGTCTTACCCTGAACTGAAGCCGCCAACGTGTCCACGCGCTCAGCCCCGCGTCCCGCTTCAGCCCGTCGCCGCTGCACTCGTTCCCGTATCTGCCGCCGGCGGGGGAACGACGGAGACTCGCCGGTGCGCGACCCCGATGCTCCTCCTCTCACCGCCGTTGCGGGTGGATGGATGTGGCCCACAAAAAGTACAGCCCAGGCCCTGTCGATGACGGCCCAGGTTAACGGCTAAAACTGACCACTCAGTCGCGGCCGGAGAGAGCTTTGGGTGGGCAGGTGGCGCGAGCGGCGGGGCGGCGTCGTGGGTGGTGGGGCGGTTGGGCAACGACGCGCACCTCCACGACGACGCCGTTGCTCGACTCCCGCGTCGTGGGCGGTTGGGCAGATGGACAAAGACCGGCGCTCCTCGACTCCCGCGTCGACGCGCTCGATTCCGACGGGATGTCGTACATGGGACGCGCGGTTGGTCAAGAACGAGCCGGAGGTGAAGAAGCTCGTTGCCCTCTCCCGAGCTGGCGGCACATGAGCCTGCCTCGCCCAGCTCCTCCTCTCATGCCTCGCCGGCGACCGGCTCCTTCTCAACCGAGGCTCTCCCGTGCCTCTTCCTGACCAACCTGCTCCTCCGCCAGCTACTCCAATCAAGCTGGTCCGCCTCGACGACGCCCGCCACCTGTTCGACCGAATGCGACGGTGGAACCTCGTCTCCTGGGGCTCCGACATCTCCATGTATGCGCAGAACGGCCGTGAGGAAGACGCCGCCGCCCTCTTCATGGCCTTCGGGAGGGCCTCCGATGGCCAGGGGCAGAATGAGCTCCTACTTCCCACTGTCCTGAGGGCCTGCGCACATTCAAGGGCGGTCTGAATGCCTACTTAAGTCAATCTGGTACAATCACTTTGCTAAAGAAAATTAGAAACCCATTTTTGCCCAATTGGTCCGTATATCATAGGCAACCGAACGGCCGCCCCCGTCTTACTCCTGCTATGATTATTCCATATAGTAATCCTGAACTATTTCATTGAGACGGTTAGTGTTACTTGTGGCATAACGACTATCTGGCTGGTAAGTGGTAACTAAAGACCACAGTTGAGAAGGGATGAATGATCAGATCAAACGAAAAACAACGGGCATGGGACATCATATTAGCCTTGGTAATGCTGGTGTATGTAGGCTACTCTGCCATAAGTACTTGTCATTCCTTGATTCCTTCTGTTAGTGGTTTGGTGATTTGCAATTCTGAACACTTGAAGATTAACCAATCTTACGTAAAAAAAAAGCTTGACAAATCTGTAAACCAAATCAACTATACACAATAAAATTAGAGTACCTCCTCAATCAGGATTGTATTTAGTGTTGCTTATTTGATGTGGTTCAAGATTTGGGTTTATTGATTGATAATTGTCTAACTATGGTTCGTGTATTATTAGGTTCTGATCTGCAAACTTGCCTAGTTCATTTGCAGCATCTATGCTTTTGTATCGATCATCTTGTTTTTTAAATGCCTCTTTCTTTTCTTACATATGGATAAATTTTTTACCTCTTGTGTTAGTTGGTTAATAGGAAGCAATGAAAAAGATTTATTGCACAGGTACTCAATTTTGGATGGAATAACCCATTTCATCTGCTCTTTGGAGCTGACCTCTCTCCTATAGATCCCGACCAGTTCTTGCTATAACTACATATGCACATATAATTTTAGTTAATACAAGCCATCTTATCAAACGTTATTACATTTTGCTAGGATTGACTTGAAGATGATCACTTTCCTTGTTAGACTTTGTGTCTTTTATTCTAGTTGTGCTAAAATGGCTTCAACTTTGCTGTCGAGCAATCAGTAATTGGTGAGTGTTCAATAAATTCGAATTAATACAGTGCAGATAAAGATAGTCAATGTGGTATTTCTATTCATTTACTGCCTTCAAAAGCTGTTTAAGTAAGATCAAGATAATATGTACGAAAGAGGTCGGATTATGTATCCCGTGGCTACCGACTTCCTGTAGTTTTTTCAAACTTTTCTGTACATTTTGAAATTTGAACCCATAAATTGAACTTGAAAAAAAATAGCAGATCTCAGTTTTAATTGAAATAATACCGTATTGTTCAATGAGTTATGCTTGATTTGCTGGAATGTCTTCAATTTTCGGCATTGCTTGATTTTTTTTTTCACTTTTTAGAACTTTGAGCATGTCAATGGCATAATAGCGGTATTTTCTAGGTATCAGCGGCATGTACCACAAGGTGTCAGGGTGGATTTTTGCCATCGGTCGCAGATGCAGCGGCAACCACATCCGATCCTGAGTTCCTGATTTTTGCTTTGGTCGGCTTAACACAAGGTAAGTTCGTCTAAGGGACCTTTACTTCCAAGGTCTGGAATCAATGAGTTATTTATGAAATGTTTCTTTCATGTGATAGAGATATTGGATCATGTTTTAGCACCTCGTGAATAATTAATTAGCCACCTCGTGGGTCTGCAATGTACAGTCTGAACCCTGGGTTCATCATCATGACCGAGCAATCTGGTGTACTTTGCATTTTTTTCATTGAAAATTAGAGATGAGATGTTGAAGTTTCGGTGATTTTCCTATCATGGATGCTAGGATGAACTAACCACCGCATGAACAGTTGGCCACCTCGTGGGTCTGCAATGTACAAAGCAATCTGGTGTACTTTGCATTTTTTTTCATTGAGAATGAACAATCTTTCCGGACAGATTTCTTTCCATAACTGAGATCAATTCTCCATTGGCCCATGGAATACACAACACCAATATTATACCTGCTGTTGATGCTAGATGGTACTCTGGTTTTGAAAACTGGGAGTCTCCTTGTGGTGACCAGAAGAAACTACCCATACATGCAACTATTTTTTTCAAGGAGCTGCACACATATGGCACACTCCAGTTTCTCATTTTAGATCCATTTAGACAGAACTTTGTTACCCATTGTTATTACTCCCTCCGTTTTTAAATAGAAGTCTTTCTAGAGATTTCAATAGGGACTACATACAGATGTATATAGACATATTTTAAAGGGTAGATTCACTCATTTTGCTCCGTATGTAGTCCATATAGGAATCTCTAAAATGACTTATATTTAGGAACGGAGGGAGTACACAGGAACAATATGGTAGAATTGGCTGGTGTCATCGTGCTACGTGTTTACAGATATACATGAATAGAGTTGACAATCAGTATGGTAAAGCATTCACTCCTAGCTTATATGTGCATAACTTTGTTTAGTCGTCGTTATCCTCACCATCTTCACCTACATGCTGCTCTGAGGCACCGAGTTGTGATTGGGTGAAAGCACTGGAGTCATAGCATGAGCCCTTGGTGGTAGCACGCTGCCACTTGTGGCAACTCAGCCATGACATTAGGTAGGGGACCTTCTTGTACGATCTTTCGTGGATGTTTAGATAGTCTCTAATGTTCCTTTCAATCTCGGTCACATCGTTGCTGAGGTTCATCATTGTTTCCTTGGTTGTACAGTGACCCTCGCTGGGGCGCTTGATACTGTTCCATAGTTCCCATGGCCCCTCACCGCACATCGGATGTGGCATCTCCACCATGACCGATAATCCCTTCATGAGCCAGCTGCGTGTGCGCTCCACCGCCACTTCATGATGGATGCCTAGCTTGTCGGGCGAGCATTCGGAGAGTGGTCGCAGAATGAAGACATCCTTGTCAGCTAGCCGCTTGCTCGCATTGAAGCTTCTGTACTGGCCGCCGATGGTCAGAAGCTTCTTGGTGCTCTCCCCGACTCTTAGGTAGACTATGAAGTTCTTCTGCTCCCCCGCGTACATGTTATCGATGTCTATCACTCCGGTTTGTTTGTCTGATCCCACAAGGTTCTTGTAGCCACCAGACTCGATGGAAGATATTGTAATGCCCTCATGAGTTGCGAGGGTGATCTGTATGAACCTTGCAGCGACAGACGTGATGCCAGTTGTGAATAACTTGAAGGCTTCATGGATGCAGTTGTCATCTTCATCAAGGAAGGAGTAGGTGCCACAGGTCTTGTCGGCGATATACTTCATGACCTCCGGATCGTGGTATTTCTGCACACCAATTGTGTGCACGGGGAATTCAGAAGAGATCTCCGTCTTGAGGGCTACCATGCCATCACCGTTGGAGACGAACAGGATGCAACCTACACGGTTGTATGCCTCTTCCGCTCCACGCCCTCTCAGGATCTATGTCAATTTAATCAGCACAAAAAGTTATACTAAGTAAATTCCAAAAATGCAGGATTTGAAAATAATTTTTTGCCTTAATACAAATTCGATGGCATGTTTCAATAGGAAAGCATGATGATATGTGTACCTCAACTCCCTCTCGCAGAGCGGCAATTGTATTGTTGCCATGGCTCCCATCAAGCTCATTGATCATGACCTTGGCAATTTCCTTGCCTTTGTTGGACGTGAAGGTTAACTTCATAGTGTGGGGCACACTTCCCTTGAACCACACAATAGAGAACCGGTCGTTTGGGCCGAGCTTGTCGATGACTGTCATTAGGGCTTGCTTGATGGTTTTCAGCTTCCAGGGACTCACCCTGCCCATGTTGATGTCAACAACCACAACAATGTCCACGCCAGCGCGTGGCATCTCCTCCGTGTGGCACCATGGTGCTGCTGTGATACGCACTAGGACTGGAAATTCGTTGCACGTCTTGCCGCACAAAATCGCTTTACTCGTGAACGTTTGTAGCTTCACCTGAATTAATATATGTCGTCTGATTCATTGATTGGTTGTAGCAAATCCAAATTAAGGATGTTATGTAATACAAGCTTACCATGTCTCCTTCCATCCATGATTGCAAACTCACGGACCATGACAAGGCCTGCAGGAGACACCTTTTATTTTATTTCAACAGTAAACACAAATAGTCGTGCCTCGTATGTATGCATTGGTTCCTGGATGATTACTACTATCTCACGAGGTTTATCTTTAAGTTTGATTTTGGAGTTTGGACATGTTTGAGTTTGATCCTATCTGTTTGTTTGAATTGTTGGATTTTTTAAAAAAGATATAGTATATTTATCCATAGTTTTTTTTATAATAAAGACCCTATGTATCGAAAGAATGAACACCAAACTTTTTATAGTCTGATTTGGGATTTCTAGCTAGATGCTAATCTCTTACCGGAAGTAATCGTGTCTATGACAACTATGGTACATACTCCACTAGCCTGGTAGAGTTTAAGCAGCTTTTGTTACTACCTACATCTACTATAGGCAAGTCCTATACTCCTATAAAGGTTCAACATGTCATGGCATCTATTTATTTCTTAATTACTTTATGCTTTAATGAGTCCCTGATAAGCTTCGAAGCCTGTGTGCAACTCGTTTGAGATGGACGGTTTATGGTTTACCTTCACATCGATCAAATTGTTTACAGAGTTGACTGAGATCATGGAACAGTGTTACACGCTACACAAATAGAGATTTCTCCAGAATTTCCAATTGCAAACTTCACATCCTAGTTGGTTCCGAATAGTCTTATCTCTTATAGGATTATGCTTATCTCAGATGGTTCTTAATTACTAATGTTTGCATCACAATTATTTCTGTTTTCTTTCACAAGAACAGTTTGAGATACCTAATTGAATAGAATACGCAATTGAATATCCAAGATGACCTTTTCACAAAATTGA